>ML776742.1:317160-366585 GCA_009831015.1 Picea engelmannii | reverse complement strand
ATGATAGTAGATACAAAATCACATCAAATGATCAAAATAAATGTATCTCATGAGATGAATCATCATGAGGCATCTAGATACTAAATAGTACATGATAAAATGAAAATGATAGATCATAGGAATCCAAAATTCAAATCATTGATTTTCTCTCTGTCGTGTTGTTGTTGCTCTAGCCCTCTTATTAGCCATATCAATGAGTGATTGGTTTGCAATACGCATAATTTCCGGGGTACTATTTGGACAAGGATCCACATCAATCCCAGGGTTTTTGGCAAGGTGGTATTTCAAGCGGATAATTCCTGCAAAAAGCTTTTTGCCGCAAAGATTGCATGTCAATACTTGTCTATTGGGAAGTTGCACTGGTTCACCATATACCCACATTGGATCCAATGCCTTCGACATTTTGTTTAGATGAAAATATTAAACCTATGGCACAAAAAAACACCAAAATAAACACACGATAATGAAAAGGTTAAATAATAAGAGATAGATGAATTTGGAATGATTGAATCTTCCATTCAAAAACAACAAGAAGAGGCACATTGCAAACCTTAGCCTAACTCTAAAAATTTAGAAAACAAAGTTCAAATCTTCAAGTTCAAACTTCAAACAAATGAAATAAAAACGTTTTTTATCATACCTGGAAATCTTGATCTCTCCGCTGCCATTAATGGAAGCAAGATCCTTGGCTTTCTCCTCCTTGGATAGATGCACAATGGCTTCCCTCACACCTCTCTAGCTCTCTCACACTTCACAAATGAAACAATGACGGAAAAAAAGGACCCACGGCCTCTAAAACCCCTCACGCATACTTTTTTCCACGGGTATTCTCAGCATGGCGACACATTGCATCGACCTGCGACACATTGACAATTTCTCACGAGATGATGAAAGTGTCGCGACACTTTCATTGTGTCGAATGTGTCGCGAAATTTTGTTAAGAACATATCGGGAGGGTGAAAATGTCGGTGACATTTCCGACATTTCCGAAATATCGGAGATATATTCAACAGTGGTCTCAATAGATCTGTGCCACAACCTCCAATCCTATCCAGGACGAGAGATGGCAAGATGGGGACATAAGGGGACTGATCATGATTGGACTAAGTCTCGAAGTCCACTAAAAAAATAATCCACTATGGTTTACATGGTTTTAACTTGCATCCTTGGGCTTACAATGGTATAGAGAAAGTAAAAACTCTAGGGTACCTCATGGAGAGGTAACGGGTGCAAAAGGCATAAGCACTCCCATCCTACAGAGACGTGAACAACATCATGAAAGGAGGATTGTCTGAAAAATAAAAAATAAAAAATAAAAACCATAGAATGTATTCAACAATCAAAAGAATTTATTGGAGACTATAAAAACAAAGTGACGGGAAATTTAAGGGGGAATTTCATTTTTCATCAACTGCTTATGTTGTTGTTGGACACTGATCGGTTCACCTCATTCATCCATCTCTTTTCTACATCTCTGCTACTGATTTCTTCTTATTTCAATCCCTTCTACACTCACTTCCCTTTTGGATCACAGAGTTAGTGCTCATCTTGCTTCTGCTCACAAATTCTAGAGAAGACCTAAAGCATCTGGCAATTGGAGGGCTCATACTTATGTATCTCATACCTTATTTGGGAGCTGATTTTTCAGGTTGGGCTATAGTTCTCATTCTGGCATTTATTCTTTCTCGGTGTCTTATGTATACTCTGGGCTCTCAGATTTAATAGCGACGTTTAGGTAGTGAATGTAATTAGTCTCTTAGAGGAGTTGCTCATCTAGAATAAAATCAAGGAGAACCACCATGTAGAAAACAAAGGGGAGGTCCCTAAGATCTACCAGCATGTTGGGTGATTTATTGTCATGGTATTGGGGATGAATCATGTTCCGTCACAAATCTTGTATGACAGAAAATTTGGTTAACAAAATTCAATAAACTAACAATTAACCTCTAACCCACTCACCCATTGATTGCTTACCCACTTACCTAGTGACCACCAATCCATAAACCCATTTACCCATTGACCCCTAACCCACTAACAATCTTTAACTACTAACCCACTAACTCCTAACCATTAGACACTCACCCGTGACCCACTAACATTGACCCCTATTCCACTTTCACATTGACCCCTAACCCATTGACCTTTAATTCTTAACTCCTAACCCACTAATACACTTAACCACTAAACCACTAACGCCTAACCCACTCGCCTCTCACTAACTAACCATGTGCCGCCATCCCACTAACTAGACATTAAGCACTAACTGTGTATTCAATGATACATCAATTCATATCCCTAAACCTCTAACCCACTAAACCATAAACCCATTAACCACCAATCCCTTACCCTAACACACTAACCCACTAAACCCTAACCATAAACCACTACCCACTAACCCACCAAAACACTAACCCTTAGCTGCCTAACCTCTAAACAATAATCACTAACCCCTATCTTGTTAACCCACTCACCCATTGACCTTTAACCTACTAACCCTTAAGCCACTCAACCATTGACTCTGCATAATGTGACTCTTTGAGAAGACGTTTTGAAGTTGGAGACGATGGTTCACCAAGGAGAGGACTACATTGCTAGGGATGTTCAAGTCCGCTCTTGTTTGCAGTGGATTCAAGATGGCGATGAGGGCTCCAAGTTCTTCTTCGACTTCCTAAAAAGGAAGGTGGTTACTGATAGAGTGCTTGGAATGTATAGGCCAAATGGTTCACCGACAAATGATCCTTCAAAGGTTTGAGGTATGTTTGGCTCTCATTTTCAAAACATTTTTTCTCATTATGCTCTAATAGATCAAGTGGTGGCTATTAGAAATGCTTGTTGTCAGGGTGTCCCCCACAATGTTTCTGGTGGTAATCGGGACAAGTTGGATAGGGACTTCACAAAGGAGGAGTTTTTTGGTGCCCTTACTTCAATGGAAAATGGCGAGTCACTAGGTATGGATGGGCTCCCATGTGAATTTTACAAGGTCATGTGGGACACCATTAGAGATGTCTTTTGTTGTTTCGCCTCTGAAGTATTTTCTTCGGGTCGGTTATCCTAATTTCTTAACCAAGGGTTGATCAAGATTATTCCTAAGAATATATCTAGAGACACCATTAAGTGTTGGAAATCGATAACCTTGCTTATTGTTGCCTACAAAATTATGGCTATGGAAGTGGCCTTGAGGATCCGTTCAGTTGCCTAGTATGTAGTGTGGCAAGAGAGGACAGGGTTTGTTCAAGAGAGATTTATTCTTGACAGTGTGCTTTCTACATGGGAAGATTTGGATTGGGCCCAAGAGACTGGACAATAGTCAATTTCCCTGAAGATAGATCTGGACATAACCTATGATCAAGTTAATCGGTCTTTCATTTCAAAGATGTTGACCAATTCAGGTTGTGGTCTAAGGGGTGCAGCTATGGTGAAGACTCTCTTCACTAATGCGTCGGTCCTTCTATCTGTTAATAATGCCATGTCTCTATAGATTTCCCCTCATCTTCCCATACGGCATGGATGCCCCTTGGAGCCTTATTTTATGTTTTGACAATGGATGCTCTGGGTTATTTGTCAAGAGTTTGCTTGCCTCCAGGGACAAATTTGGGGCATCCTTCTCTCGGATGGTTCAGATATGGTTAATAAGAATTTTTTAGATGACTCCCTCCTCTCTTTTACTATTGATCAAGGCTTAGTTGATGGAGCTCTTGCATGCTTGGACACTTTCTACTCTACCTCAGGTGTTGTGGCTAATTACCACAAGACAAACTTTTGGTTAGTTGGAACAGATTCTCCACCGAATTGGATTCCTATAGCAAGTAGATATATTCAACCCAGGGTGGTTGTTGCTAAGGGATTCAAGGAAAAAATGTTCCTAGATGGAAATGACATCGAGGAGTTAGGTCGTGCTTTGAGGCTACCCTTGAGCTAAGGCCATCTAATTGAATCTTGGTAGCTTGGGAGATTGTTCACTGGCAAGACTGAAAAATTCCTCATTGGTGGAGCATTTACGATGAATTTCAAGCCATTGGAGGAGTCTAGTCCATATTTAACCTTTGCCAACCAAGGTGACAATTTAGCGTCTTTTCAAGGAGGTAACCCAAGGACTTGCACCCCAAATCTATGTCCATATTGGCAGAGATTTTGGTGCAAGTAATTCCTTATTAACCATCTATGTCTCACAATTTTTATGCATGTGGGATTATTCACAACACACACCCAAAGGCAATGTAACACAATTTAGTAAATATTTCGTAGGGCACGACAATGGGAGAACGTGTGCTATTCCTGATAGAGCTAAGTTAATATGGGGAACACTTATGTTTCCAGTTCTTACAATGTTTCCCTTTATTGTTGGACAAGGTAGTTATGAGCTAACCACCGTAGATTCTTGCTACATAATTTCAATTCTAAAAAAATGGTCACTATAAAGGTGGAAGAATTAGTGACAATGTTTTTCTAGGCTTGGTTAAAGTGGGATTCAAGTGAACAAACATATTATCTTCAAGTTGGTCAAAACAAATCATGCATTATCTTGTTAAAGGAGCCAAAAGAAAAGAGGGATGCCATATGATCGTCTACTCGTCTAAAAAAACATTAATAACCTCACGTACTTTAAGAAAGCAACATAATAAATTTTCAGCTTGGTGCGGTAGCATTAGCATTAACAACATTTTTTGTTAATGTATTTCCTCAATCTATGGTTGTAGCAAATATTTTTTGGTGTTTTTCTCCAAAAGAGACTTTTTTTTCACAATAGTAATGTCATGGCACTAAACATGTAACATTATCAAGCACTAGATAATAGTAGTGAACACATAAACATAATGGATCACCTACCATCAATCAACATGACTCTGATACCATGTCACAGTAATTGGAAAACACAGACAAAGGAGCACAACATATGTGCCACCAATACTCACATCGATATTAGTCTTTCATCATAAGGGAATAAGCCATGTATTTATAGATAGCCTTGGCCAAGAGCAAAACAACTCAAAACCTCTTACGTGTATATGGATCCTTAACCAAAATACCAAATCGGGGTCTTTGGAAAGGTACCCACTATCATTAGTTTTTTCATCATCCTGAATAATTGACTTGCTATGGAAAAACCTCTAACACGTGGAAAGCACTATACAAAATTACACATTGAAAGTACCATATAAACCATGGGTACCAAAAGCCACAGAAACCACTGTCAAAATGACAATATTTTTTCAAAAAATTGTCTTAATTACTTCACCGAGCAGTGATATTAATTGACTTCATAATTTACCATGTTTCACCTATTGTGGCTTTGGAGATTATCTTTGAGATTTCAAAGGACCCATCAATATTTTCCTCTTTCTCCTTTCCTTCTTTCTCTTATTTAGGCTTCCATCGTGTTGAAAATTATTTATGTTTCTAAACCACGTTGGAGTATCATCAAAGAGCATGCATGATCGTTCATCCTTATAGTACCTTGTTCAAAAGAAAACTCTGCTCAAACTTGACTAATTTCCTAATGATTCGAGAATAATATTTTATGGCAATCGTTCCCCTATGTTGTGATGGGGATAAACAAGTAATTATCAAATCTTCATGGGCCTACACCAATATATCAAACACATTTTTGGAATTGAACGAATCTATCATATACCTGAAACAAAACTCACAAATATTGTAATGAAAGTAACGAGTGGTGCATGTTAGTCCTTGGCTAATTACAACATAGTGCAAAAGGTTAACATTATAATTAACATTGGTTGGGCAAGTTGAAAGAAGGTTGAACTTATCTCCAGGTTGTGTGAAGTGTATTATTTTATTTGCCTATTTTTCTTAGCAAAGTTCTATGCAAAAAGGAAGCTAGACGAGCCAAGGTGACGGTGGATACTAGTGGCCACCCACTTGTTCCATAGATTTAGCATAGTTCCACATCTTGGCAGCTTTACTACAATTTTCCAAGTCCCGAACTTCCAACATGTTTTTCGAGCATTTCCCTTATGTTTTTGGCAGTTTACATAGGCTATAAACTTTGATTTCGTAGTCTAGAAAACTCATAGACCACAAGTTGAGTTTTGTAATGGTCCAAAAAATGCCCTAAACAGAGCTTGTATGCAAAAGTTGTGCCCCCAAGAAGTTGACATATCAAATAGCCTCTTTGAGGCCCGCATTAGTTTTGCCACATCATTCCTAGGGTTAAGGTTTTGGATATTTAGGGTCTTTGCATCCTCGAGAATCATACTTTATGTTAAAAGTCACTTTTGGCCTTTTGTAATGTCTTCTTGCAAATGAGCATAGTCAATATTATCGCGCAGTTTGTAGTTTGGGCAAAGACCAACCCAAACAACAAGTGTGTGACACAACTGGGAACACCTATCATTGTCACCTCAATAGATGTCCCTCTCGTTTTAGTGAAAGACAAGTCCAACACAAGGGAGGCTTCTCTGGTGAACCTAGGGGGATTGCAAAGGGAGAAGCAAGGAGCTAGAGGGACACCCCTATAGGTCAAGGTCAAGGTCAAGGTGAGACTTGAGACTTGGGAAAAGAGTCTTTGGAGTTGGTAAATAGTTTTCAAGGTTTTGTACCTGCAAAACAGTGTTAAACAAACCAAAACAAGAGAATATATGACAATATAAGCCTCAAAACCAATGTGGAGTCAGCAAGGAACCTTGTTGTCCCAAAATTGCAGCAATATGGAAATATGTATATCAGCAGTGAAGAAATTATGACATCTGCAAATTAAACCATCAAAATCAAATATATGGTATTGGAAAATAAAGCTTGCAACTAGCACACAATATTCCAAGGATTAGACCAAGACTTTGATGACAAATGAGAGTTGTTAATGAGTGTTGTCAGAAGGTTTTTATGACATCCCAATGGTTCTAGCAAACTTTTGCTACAACAACAAGTTTTAGCCACTAAAACCAACAAGTAAGCCAACCAAACAATAACTCTTAAAGAGTAGATCAATTATCATAGCTTGTAGGTGAATTTCAGTGGTAGAAAAGTGAGTAAAGAGTAATAAAAAGTGAGTTTGTTGCAGCCCTATTGGTTGTAGCTTAATGCTTGTTACATCAGCTCAATCACTTGACAAATCAAGATGCCCTTAGAGCACAAGATAGCTTAAAGCATGTAAAATTTAAATCAAAACTTGAACAATTCAATATCTCAAAATTCAAGTTTACCAATGCAACAATATTCAATCTCCAATGCAAAGATTAGTGTTTTGTCTATTGGGTAATGGAGTCTCTTTCTTTGAGCTAGGGTTTAGAAATATTCTAGGGGTGTAAGCCATTTTATTCCCTAGAGAAAACAAACCCTAACAAGGTTTTGCTACAAGGGTGTAAGCCCTGTTACTCCTTGTAGTAATCCTTAAGCCTTTTCAATAATAATAAAATAAAATTCATTGATGGAGGGTGTATGCCCTTATACTCCTCCAAAGGTTTGACAAAATATCCTTGAAATCAAGAAGAAACTCACAAAATTGCAAAAATTCCTTACCTAATCCAAGAGATAGCATGCAAAACCCATACTTATCAAATATATTCCACCAAATTGCCAGGAACAAGAATCCAAGAGAAGTCGTTAGCCTTTATTCCACCAATAGACATGTATTCCATCCATTTTTCACAAGAGACCAGAGATAGAAAATTTCCCAAGGAGGGCGAAAATTTCATTCCAAGAATTATGTAATTCTCGAGTGATGAGTTGTGAAAATGAAAAAGAGATGGCCTATATTTATAGGAGACCATCTAAACTAATTTGCCCACATAAAAATGTTAACAACAAATTAAAAGAGGGTCGAGCCCCTTTATTTTCTCTTAAAACTTACAAAAATAAAAATTACATAAAGTAAAACCCTAAGAAGGGTGGCGTTATGCCCTAGAAGGGTGACTTTGAACCTCAAAAGTGAGACATTGAGCCTCTTGATGCAAATTGTTGGGTCTCCAAAGGCCATGTGTCAAGCTCTCATGTGCTAGAGTGTCATGACATGCATCTTCTTCCTTCCAACCACATCACATCACCTCTAGAACCATCAAACCCACCAAAACCCTCGCCTCCAAATGGCGTCAAGGGCTTAGGAAGTGACATCCTACGCCTTCAAAGGCCAACGTCCAGGTGCAAAGGGCTATGATGTCATCCTCGAATGTTGTCAAAGTGCCTACAAAGGCAACATCCTCTATCCCTTGCACACAAAGGCTCTGGGGTGCTCTGTCCAGCCTGTGGGGTATGGCATCCATCCTAGGGGTTCTCAAACCCCCATGAAGGTCAAAATGACATAATTCCTCCATGGATAGCTTTCACCTGGCAAGGTCCTGCATAGGCAAACAAGTATGCCCTCCAAGGATCCACAAGTCACATGTATCATGCCAAGTAAGCCACTTTTAATAAAAGAACCATCCAAACATGTGCATTAAATCCCCCCTTTTCAAACTAAATAAATGCTCAAAGACCTTATAAAATTTGTCAAATTTAAGTATGGGAGGGTTTTCATGGAGCCTTATTGAGTAGACCAATCCCCAAGTCAAGGAATGTTTTCCAAGAAGACGCTCTCTAAGTCATGTAGTGAATATGAGGTGGATGGGGGTATGATTTTTGGGCATGGGGTTCTGGACATATCAAGGGCTCATATTGTCTCATTTATGGGTGCCTTTTTGGAGGGTGTGTTGCATCCCTCGTTTGCAATGCAACATTTTTCCAAGCCCTTTTATTTTCCATTAATTTATTATGGTTCGAACATTGAGTGCTACATGCAATGGAAAGTAAAGAGCATCGCAATGCCACTTGGAGTTAGGAACATATTGAGTGCCATATGCAATGGAAAGTAAAAGACACTGCAAATGCTTTCCCCCAACAAGCGAGACATTTATTAATTATGTGTTTTTTTTTTAAAAGGTCCTTCATTTTTTATGGAAAAGCGTTTTATTGCTCTCAGGACCTTAGGGCGAGCATCTAGAGGGATAATTTATGGCTTTTAACTTTTTCCAGCTACAACACATCTAGGACTTTATCCCCTACTTCTCATGAAATGAGGTACAAGCCCTTCTTGGGGTCAATAAGCCCAAAAACCCAAAAGATGAGGAAATGAAAGAGAAGAGGTGTGGAAAGTGGTAAGTATGTGTGGGAATGGTACGATGACCCTTAAGGAGATTCCTTAGTAGCAACTCATTCCCCTATAGAATGTGGTGAGTACCTACACAAGAGATCTAACTAGCAGAAGAACGAACACAATGTGCAAAAGTGAGAAGATGAGAGAAAAATTGGAGAGAAAATAATGAGAAAATGTATTAACCAAATGAATGAATGATAATTTACACATTATATACTTTGTATAGCTCAACTAATGTGCACTGGAAGAGAGGCCAATGCGCCATAGTGGTGGTCTAAAGAGATTTGGACACACAAAGGAAGTTACAGGAGTTAACTACCACCTAGTCCTAGTTAACTAGTCATGTAGTCTTCAGTTAACTGAGTCACACGTGTGGAAATGAGAGAAACACATGCAACTTTCGGTGATGCCATGCATGAGTGACTTCCACTAGTCTAACTAAGTGTAACTGACTCTAAACTGAAGAGAATATTCTCTTGGAATGTAGGAGACCCTCAATAATGACTAATAAACATAGGAAAATAAGGAAAACTATCATAGGTGCCTGTAATATTTCCAACATCTCCCCATGAACACTACTATGGGGTAATGAAGAATATTATGGGGTAATGAAAAATGGGTCCTGGAAACTAAGTCCATATTAGGTACCCATGAACAGTGCAGCAAATGAACACTCAAAATAAAGTGAGGAAATAGGGAAAACCTCATGGAAACCCCCCCCCCCCTCAAGGTACAATGCATTAAAAGAATAAAAGACAGTTGCTAAGAAACTGTGTCCTTCACTCCAAGACGATCGCGCAGTGACTGAAACTTCTACTCAGTGAAGGTCTTAGTGAAGATGTTGGTATTCTATTCAGAGGAAGGACAGAACTGTTGGTAGATGATCCTCTCGTGGACTATATCTCTGATGTAGTGCATATGGATCTCAATATTCTTTGTTCGTTGCCACTAGATTGGGTCTTTGCAAAACTTGAGAGTTCTCTAGTTGTCACACCAAATGGAATTCGGTCTATGGAACTATATGCCCAACTTGGTAAGGAAGTTTTGTAGCCACAATGCATAGATGGTGATGTTAACTAATATGTACTCGGCCTTAGTTGAAGATAGAGCAATACCATACTGCTTCTTGCTCGACCAACAGATAGGCCCTGAACCCAAACTGAGAGTGTATCTGGATGTGGAATTGTAATCAACGTTGTCGTCTTCCCAGTTAGAATCCATGAAGCCTATGAGATCCAATGCAAAGCCTGATGCATAATGAATCCCATCGTTGATGGTGCCCTGAACATACCGAAGGATATGCTTTGCAGCCTTCCAGTGTAACTCATGCAGCTCTTGCATGTATCTGAAGACTGCTCCCACTGCATATGATAGGTCAAGTCGGGAGAGAGAGAGATACAACAAACTCCCCACTAGTTGTTTGTACAGAGTATTGTCAACCAATAGAATGTCCCCGCCATCCTCAAGTCTCACCCCAGATAGGAAGGGGGTAGGGGCTGACTTGCAATCTGTCATGTGAAATATCTCCATGAGATCTCGAGCATACTTGGCTTGAGATATCTTGATTCCTTAAGCATCTTGATTAATCTTGATACTAAGGAAGTAATGGAGCATAACCATGTTCGTCATCAAAAACCTGTCATGTAGAATCCTCTTCACCACAACAATCGATGAAGTCGAGCAATCAGTGATTAAAATATCATCAACATAAAGAACTAGAATCAAAAGTGAAATAGTATTCCTAAGCATGTAGACATTTGGATTAGATTTGCATCTCACAAAATTCTGGGACAACAGGTAGGAATCCATCTTGGCGTACCATGCTCTCGGCGCCTGCTTGAGGCCATAGAGAGACTTCTTGAGCTTGCAAACCAAATATGAATCCTATATGAATCTAGGTGGTTGCTCCATATAAATATCCTCTAAGAGATATTTGTGAAGAAATGCATTCTTCACATCCATCTAATGGACTTCCCATCCTCTGGTTGTCGCAATAACAATGGCCAAACGAATGGAGTCCATATTTGCTACTGGAGCAAATGTCTCATCAAAGTATATGCCATGAACCTACTGAAAACCCTTGGCAACCAGTCTTGCCTTGTATCTGCTAACATGTCCATCTGTTGCGCTCTTGGTCCTGTAGACCCATCTACATCTAACAAGCTCCCATCCTGAAGGAAGCGGAACCATATCCCAAGTTTGGTTCTCAAGGAGGGAGTTGTACTCCTCCTGCATGGTTGATTCCCAAAAGGGATTCCCTGCAGCCTCGCCATAGGTTTGGGGGTCTGAAGATTGAGCCACATAACAGTGCATAGGAAACATGGGCTCAGTGGTTGTGAGTACATGAGGGGGCTCCTCGAATTGAGATCGAGTCCTCCTGAGATCCTCTGGATCCCCAACAAGAACTCCTACATCCTCAAGAGTGGTTTATGCCCACTTGGACCTTTGTTGTGGCTCCTCATTTGCCTGTACTGATTGTGCATATCCATGTTATGAATCCTCTGACTCGGTATCAAAACTCAGATCTGAAGTAGAGTCTGAATGTGCACACTCATCATCTCGAATTGGTGGAAGGAAAAAAGTACCTGCACACGGCTCATGTGGAGCATGCGAGAGACTTTCCTCAAACTGAACACTACGCTCAATGATGAGTTGTTCTGTAGAGGGACCAATGATTCTATATCCCTTCACACCATCTGGGTATCCAACAAAGATACATGCAGTGCTCTAAGGATTGAGTACTTTCCTCTTTTCAGAGAGAATATTGTCCCATGCATGTGAGCCGAAGACAAGAAGTGGGTGACTCCCGGTTTTTTTTCGCTCCAAGCCTCAAAAGGGGTCTTGTCCTTAACAGATTTGTGAGAGGATTTGTTCTGAATGTGATTTTCATAGTTAAGTGCCTCAGCCCTGTTATAGCGCAAGTTGTAGGTTGGGAAAAACCCGACCAAACCACAAAGCAAGAGATACAACTTGGGAATCCTACACCCAATGTCACCTCGATGTAGGTCCCGCACTTCAAGGGTGACTAGGTCACTCTAGGGAGGTGATCCCAATGACCCTAGGGGGATTGTGATGGAGATGGAGGGAAGTGGAAGTGAAGCCCCTAGAGGTCAAGTCTAAGTGGGATAAAAGGTAGGGAGATATTCCTTGCAAGTCAATTAATTGTTGCCCCACAAGTATAGTACTTCTCTGGATGATTGTACCTGCCCGAGACACAAGAGAAGACACTTTGCAATAATATATGTTAGTTAGATCAACAAGTTAAACTTGTTGTCCTTATTTTGCAATAGTAGATAATAGTATATATCAGCAAGTAAAAGATCTTATAATCTGCTCAATAAATGCTAGAGATCAAGTAGAAAGTACAAGAGAAAAGACTAGTAAATGACTAGCTAAACTCAAGATGAGAAACCAATATTCTAGCATAAAACGATAACGTTGTTGTAAACACTTGTCTGCAGAAAATTATATCATCCTTATGGCTGTAACATTCAATGTATTACACAAATAAAATCATCCACTGAAATCCCCTCAAAATTTTCCAAAAAGTGCGCTAGGCCAAGGAGAGTAAGTGTGCAAACTTTGAGCAAAATCCAATGGTTGATAAAAGAGTTATTAAAGCAAATAAGTCAGGGTTTTTGCAGCCCTAATGGCTGAAGATGTAATTCTATAACAGCAGCAAGAAGTAGTGGGAGAGAGGGGACGCCCTAGTAGGGGAAGAGTCCTCTCAATTAGGCAAACCAACTTCAAGCAAGAAACCTTTCAAAAAAATTGAAAATTATGTTTCCCAAGGCAATGATTTTATATCTTCAATGAAAAAAGTATGACTAGTGCCTTTACTATTGGGTTAATGGAGTCAAATAAACAAATATCTCAAAGAATCTATCTCCTTGGGGATGTAATCCCTTTTACTTCCCAAGGAAAGCTTCTCTAAGTTAGGGTTTGAGCTAAAAGAGTGTATGCCCTTATACTTCTCTTAGCAAACCCTAGTGTAATTAATGAGATGAAACAAATAAAATGGTGAATACTATGGTGGGGGTGTATTCCCTTATACTTCCCACCTAGCTCCTAGCATAACAATACTTGACTTGAAGAAAATGATACCAACCAAGTAAAAACCATACCAAGATCAAGAGAAATGCTAAGACAATCCACCATAAGAGCTAGAAAAGCATCATCCAAGGCTAGCGCTAGAATTCCATCAACCATTCACCAATAGATATCCATAAACAAGTGCACAAGAGATAGAAATAGCCAAGGGGGGTGAAAATTTCAGACCAATTCCTCTCACAAGAGGGAGAGTTATTGTCAAAATGAGATCTTATGATCTCTATTTATACTAAATGTAGCTAGCATAGTTTGTCCACAAATTAAGGAGTGAAACACAAGATTAGGGGTCAACAACCCTAATCTTTCCCCCTTAACAAAGTAATATTAAACAATTCACTTAAAATTTCACCTTTTTGCACAAATAAAACCCTAATTTAGGAGGATGTCACCCCTTTAGGGGACGTTTTTCCACTTTGAGGAAATCGTTGGTGTTGGAGAAGCATGGATAGGCCTCCAAAGGCCACATGTCAATAATCTAAGAACTCTCATCATGGTGAAGACCCTTCTCCTCCTCAAACATCCATGTGTCAAAAGAGTGGCACCTCACCACCATGCGCTAGCCCCCAAGATCACGACGTCAAGCTCAAAAGTGGAACATTTTGCCCCTCCTGGGAAAATCGTTTGGCAAGTAAGGGGTGGGCTAGGTTTTCCAAGTCATCATCAAGGTCGTCCAAGTCTGATCTCTCTCAATTGGAATGCGGGCCCCTGGCATTCAACATGTGGGCTTGTAGCCCCATGGAAGCCCAAGCTAGGCTTGTTCTCCCAAAATTGTCCACCAACTAGGTCCTGCAAAGACAAATGAACACGCCCTCCAAGGATCTCAAATCATAACATCATGATAAGTGAATCCAATCAATAAATAATCCATCTAAGCATGTGCATCAAAGATAACTATATCAAACAATGAACAACTCAAAGACACTATGTGACTTGTCAAGATTAAATATGGGAGGGTTGACGACGTGTCCTATTGGGTAGATCTTGCCCTAGGTCAAGGATATTTCCCAAGAGATTCCTCTCTAAGCCATTAAAGTGAATGAAGTGGTTGGGTTCAAGACTCAATGGGCATAGGGATCATGACATACAAGGGGTCATAATGTCTCAATCATGGGTGCCTCTATAAAGGGTGTGTGGTACCTTCATCCGCAATGCACTTTTTCCAAGCCTATCAATTACTTTTATCTTTCTTTCTTTATTTTCTTTTAATATAGCATAAGGAGAGGTTGAAGGTCACTACCCTGGCATGGTGACCAGGTGATGGCAATGTCACCCACAAACACCTAATGGAAATGAGAAGGTTGGCTCGTGATGAGACCACCTTTCTCTCAGCCATGCAACTGAGAGTCATTACCCTGGTTTGGTGACCAGATGGTGGTAATATCATACCACTAGATATTCATGGACATGATACGTCAGCTCATGATGAGAGCTCATATCCTTCAACTAACCTTTTAAGCATTCTTTATTATAATGTGGGTCCCCTTTATTCAAAGATAAGTGTTTCATTGTTTTTTTGGGTGATCCCTAGGCGTAGCATCTAGAAGGTTTATATGAGGCTTTTATCGTTTACCCAATACCAACCCCTATGGGCCTTTATCCCTTTCCTCCCATAGAATTAGGGACAACCCCTTCTTGGGTCTATATACCCTAAAATCTCAAGAGAAAAAGAAATGGAGGGGAATAATGATGGAAAGTGGTAAGTATGGTCGGGAACGGTATGATGGCTCACTAAGGGAGTTCCTAGTAGCAAACTCATCCCCAAGGAAAACCACTTACTAGGGCACAATGTCAACCACCAAGGTGAAGCAAGGAAAAAGGCATAATGTCCAAGCACATATCATGAAATCTAGAGAAAATCTAAAAAACATCATAATCAAATGGCTTAAATATTGAAATGATGCTCACCATAATACTGACTTGTACCTCATGGAGCAAGGCCCACTGCCTTCCGGAAGCCAGCTGGTGTGGTGGATGCCATCTGCAAGCCTATGACCATCTGTGGTGGTGAGTGGGTTTTCCATATGTGCAAAGGGTATTTTTGGTCATGTAGTCTCTCGACACTCCATATCTGCAACTTGAGGGCTTCAAGACATCATCTACTTAGTTATCCACAAAATGGGGATAACATCTGGCCCCTACTTGGGGACATGTGCTCGTCGTAGAGTGCATAAGAACCGCAACATCTCCTGGTAGACCTGTGCATGCAAGAAAACATCAAATTGTCAAGTGCGGGATGGCCTACTCATCCTTGTTCTCATATGATCATAATCAAAACCAACTAAGCTACAAAATGAAAAAAAATTGACACTTTGTTACAAAAAAAATTAAACTAAGCATGAAATCAATATGCAAGTAGAGTAAAATGAAAATGAAATGCAGCTAAACTAATATGAGCAAACAAAATGCATGATGCAAGAAAGCAAGATGACTTACTTACTTACCTGGGGTCCTGGGACCCTAAAGATCAAGTCCCGAAGGTGTTAGGTGAAATCGTACGACCAGTGTGTTAACACTCAGTATTTTCCTTGGGTTGTATCAAGGAAACCCTTAGGTAACCATTTTGACCACTTCATACAGTATTTATGACCTATACAATAAGAGAGGGCTCTCTCAAGGGCCAAAGGGCTCTAAGACTCAAAATATATTCAACAATAACATTCAGAAGGTCATAATTCTGATAAGAACAGGTTTGTTTTTATAAAAGTTGGTAAGACAAACAGGAGGGAGTATCATTGGGTAATGGAGTCTAATCTGAATCTTAAAGAATTGTAGTTTCAACTTAGCTGAATTCTACTGACAATCTCTAAGGCATATCAAGTATTATGTTCAGGAAATATGGATAAAGAATGGTAGAGGATAGGAGAACAAGTCCACTACAGTAAAAGCATTTAAACAATGAATTTCTATTGTAGCTTTAGACAAGATAAACAAAGAGTGACCGCTGAAAACAGAGCACTGAAAGAAAGTGAATTCTGAAATCAGGAAATCATTTAACATAACATGATACAATCTATATGAAGAGACATTTATATAATGAATCTCTGTCATGTACACTTAGATCATATCAGGAAGAAGAACACATTATGAAAGATGCAAATAGGAAAACATGTTGGACAATAACACTCTAATGAATCTCAGAAAAGTAGCAGAGCAGCTCTTGCATTCACTTGCTAAAGGATTAACAGATCATCTCATGTTACAAAGCCTCTCTCCCAATGAGATTCCAACCCTCCTACCCTCTTGTACAATGAATATATATCCATATAGGTCCTTTCCAGCTCACCCATTCGAACTCCAACCCCTTTCCCAAAATAGAAACAACTACAAACAGAAAATGACATGTTTTAACTAATTTCCTGCTTTTCAGGAGGCGAAATTATGAAAACTAGACTTCCAAAAGCCACTTGTAATTCTCAAACCATAACAGTTGTGTAAAATATGACAATAGTTTTTGTAGATAAACTCGTTATGAAGAAAAATCTCTCTCAATTTCTTTAAATTCATCTCCAGTGGGCCGCAACAGGTGTCACAAAAACATGTCTCAAACAAAAAATCACGAAAAATTGAAAACATAGGGCTCAAAGATTCTTTCGAATCTCCCAATCCGTGACACTTGTGTGAAAAATGAAAGAGGTTAATGTTCATGGGCCCGTTCTTGACAATAACCTCCTTCATATTTTGAAAATTCATCTTATTTCACCCGGAAATCCTTCTGGAAGTCAACTAGTCAAAAATGTCAGTTCAGCAGTCTTAAAACAGAGTTTACGCAACACATTCTGTAGCGCCACTTATATGTATGATATCTCTCTGACCATAGAACATTTTGAAAAAATGAGAGAGGTTTTTGTTATTTGGAATGTTATAAACAAAAACCTCCTCCAGTTTTCAAAAATACCTTCTCAATTGTTCACAATCCAAGCTTTAAATTAGTGACTCAAAACTGGTAGAATAACTCTGCACAATTCAGCCTCTACCAGAATTTCGGTAGCGGTTGTTGTGTGTCTGCATGCAATTTGGTAGCACCATCATAATTCACAGCTACATCACTTCAACATTGATAGATTTGGTAGCATCTGACATGAAAACGGATTTGGTAGCAACCTATGGAATTCATAGTGCCATCATTACACTGCTTAACAGATTTGGTAGCAACCTATGGAATTCATAGTGCCATCATTACACTGCTTAACAGATTTGGTAGCAACCTATGGAATTCATAGTGCCATCACTACACTGCTTAACAGATTTGGTAGCATTTTAAGTAGTAAAATGGCAGACCATGCTATATAGACAAATCCACAGCGCCATGGCACTATGGAATGTTTGTGCTCTTCTGTATGATGATACTAATCAAGAACCTTGAGTTGATAGGTTAGAAGCTCGTATATTCCTGTAGAGGTTATTTAAATGCTACTACAAATTCTTGTGCTAACACAGTCCAACCACCTAATCAACGGACGAAGACATTTCCCCATGTGCTTAATCATGTGAAACAACAAAGATAAGTCCAGCACATAGTAATCATGAGCATAAATAAAAATATAATCAATCATGAAATAAAACTCATGGAGATGGGTGGGAGGGAGGAAATCCTACTGAAAAGAGAAACCACAAACTCGATCGTCCTGGGACTCCTACCTGCAAGCACAGCCACAAACCCGATCTAACGTTCTCTGAAGGGGGCTACTATATGTAGATGAAGGCTCATATTCATATGTGCATGAAGACTCACTATTTATTGAGGACTGAGAGGAAATGAAAGATCGAAAGAATATTGCATGGTCTCTTGAAGAAGAGGGTAAGAGGTAAGGAACAGTCTCAGGTGTAGAAAAACATCGCCTCTTCCCCTGTGAATCTCCATGGAAATATCCAAGATGAAAATATTTATGCTTTTAAGAATGAACCTCTCACTGCTCTGAGGTTGCCACATCCTGGTGTTTCTCAAAATATAAGCACAACAATTGGAAGTCCTCATAAAATCAATATGCATGCTCAAAAGGGTATGTACGAAAGGATGAATAGAGATCACTCTGAGTATGTTGTGACAAGTCATCCTCGAAGGGGTGGAAAAAATAATTAATCATATCATCACTAGGCTTCCAAACATCTGAATCATATATGTATGAGGACCACTCCTCTGATGATGACACCCCCTGTTCCTGAGAGCTACCCTCAATGTCATAAATGGTGTCTCTATCAAATTTAAGATCTCATATGTGTTTGTCAATCTGTATGAAAGTATCTATAGGCTCATTAACCATATCGAAGGGTACTTTCATAAGACCATCAGTATTACTGAAAAATGACCATTTTTTCATCTTTGTGCGCAGGAGGAGCAGAGGCATGGACGTCTTCAACTAGACCTTCAAATTCTTCATCATCAAGACCGATCGCTTCTTCAACATTAGGAGGTGAACAAGGTTGGACAACCTCGCCTTCATCAAGCGGGATCAAAGATAGTGGTGCCTCAATATGTTGCACTTTATCATAATTCTTCTTTCTTTTTATAGACAAGCCCCTCCATCACCTCTTCATCACAAGAGGCTTGATTTTGAGTGCATAGTTCTTTGCTTTCTTTTCTTCAAGGGGATTTTTCATATCCAAGGTTTCCTTCAGTACTTCTTCACTTTCAAGGTCATCGAATAAAGCATCATCAAGTTCTTCAAAAGGGTCAAAACTCATTGTGTTCTCTTCTTGATGACTTTCTTCATATGTTTGTTCTTCAAACACTTCTTCATCGTCAAGGGAAGGAAACAACTCTCTTATGAGATTCACCATTTCCTTGACAGCTATATTGGCAACCTTTTCCTTTTCCATCTGTAAAAGTTCTTTCTTCGAGGCATGACAATTTATGGATGGGGGTTCATCCCATGGTGTCATATTTCCATTGATTGAAAGGACACCTCAATGGAGTCGCCATATGAGATCAAGGCTCATCAAAGGATAGAAAGGGGGGAAAAGGGAAAGGTGGGTTTGTGGAAGGTGGAGTCGCTAGATGAACTTCAAGGAGAGTTTATCAAGGGTGGAAAGGGAACGTCCCTTGCGTGGAGTTGCCAGGAAAGCTAAGGGAAAGGTTGTGGGATAGCTTACCAAAGTGTCGTTAGGGTACGAAGATGATTCAAAATCCTCCCTGGCAACGACGCCAAAATGTTATAGCGCAAGTTGTAGGTTGAGAAAATCTTGACCCAACCACAAAGAAAGAGCTACAACTTGGGAATCCTACACCCAATGTCACCTCGATGTAGGTCTCGCACTTCAAGGGTGACTAGGTCACTTTAGGGAAGCGATCCTAGTGACCCTAGGGGGATTGTGATGGAGATGGAGGGAAGTGGAAGTGAAGCCCCTAGAGGTCAAGTCTAATTGGAATAAAAGGTAGGGAAATATTTCTTACAATTCAAGTAATTGCTTCCCCACAGGTATAGTACTTCTCTAGATGATTGTACCTTCCCGAGACACAAGAGAAGACACTTTGCAATAATAAATGTTAGTTGGATCAGCAAGTTAAGCTTGTTGTCCCTATTTTACAGCACTAGATAACAGTATATATCAGCAAGTAAAAGATCTTATACGCTACTTAATAAATTCTAGATATCAAGTAGAAAGTACAAGAGAAAATACTAGTAAATGACTAGCTAAACTCAAGATGAGAAACCAATATTCTAGCATAAAAAGATAAGGTTGTTGTAAACACTTATCTATAGCAAATTATATCAGCCTTATGGTTGTAACATTCAATGTATTACAGCAGGAAAATAAGCCATTGAAATCCCCTCCAACTTTGCCAAAAAGTTTGCTAGGCCAAAAGAGTAAGTGTGCAAACTTTGAGCAAAATCCAATGGTTGATAAGAGAGTTATTAAAGCAAATAAGTTAGGGTTTATGCAGCCCTAATGGTTGAATATGTAATTCTATAAAAGCAGCAAGAAGTAGTGGGAGAGAGGGGATGCCCTAGTAGTGGAAGAGTCCTCTCAATTAGGCAAACCAACTTCAAGCAAG
Organism: Picea engelmannii; assembly: GCA_009831015.1. NCBI lineage: Eukaryota > Viridiplantae > Streptophyta > Pinopsida > Pinales > Pinaceae > Picea > Picea engelmannii. The sequence goes on along the minus strand of ML776742.1, from coordinate 346,393 downwards.
AAACCTTTCAAAAGACCGAAAATTGTGTTTCCCAAGGCAATGATTTTATATCTCCAATGCAAAAAGTATGACTAGTGCCTTTACTATTGGTTTAATGGAGCCAAATAAACAAAGAGCTTAGAGAAGCTACCTCATTGGGGGTGTAAGCCCTTTTACTTCCCAATGCAAGTTTCTCTAGGCTAGGGTTTGAGTTAAGAGGGTGTATGCCCTTATACTTCTCTTAGCAAACCCTAGTGTAATTAATGAGATGAAGCAAATAAAATGGTGAAGACTATGGTGGGGATGTATGTCCTTATACTTCCCACCTATCTCCTAGCATAACAATACTTGACTTGAAGAAAATGATAGCAACAGAGTAAAAACCATACCAAGATCAAGAGAAATGCTAAGACAATCCACCATAAGAGCTAGAAAAGCATCATCCAAGGCTAGCGCTAGAATTCCATCAACCACTCACCAATAGATATCCATAAACAAGTGCACAATATATAGAAACAACCAAGGGGGATGAAAATTTCAGACCAATTCCTCTCACAAGAGGGAGAGTTATTGTCAAAATGAGATCGTATGATCTCTATTTATACTAAATGTAGCTAACATAGTTTGTCCGCAAATTAAGGAGTAAAACACAAGATTAGGGGTCAACAACCCTAATCTTTCCCCCTTAACAAAGTAATATTAAACAATTCACTTAAAATTTCACTTTTTTGCACAAATAAAACTCTAATTTAGAGGACATCACCCCTTTAGGGGACGTTTTTCCACTTTGATGAAATTGTTGGTGTTGGAGAAGCATGGATAGGCCTCCAAAGGCCACATGTCAAGCATCTAAGCACTCTCATCATGGTGAAGCCCCTTCTCCTCCTCAAACGTCCATGTGTCAAAAGAGTGGCACCTCACCACCATGCCCTAGCCCCCAATATCATGACGTCAAGCTCAAAAGTGGAACGTTTTGTGTAATGTCCCCACTTTGGGACATCATTATATTACAGAGTGTTATGCTGACCAGAGTAGTCAGATGGGGGTGATAGCGAGTACATGAGCTATTGAGGGGTTTTATTGGTCTTGACTTGCATCGCTCATCTTATTTCATCATCATGATCCATTTTGCACAGCTTGTCTTTGGTTTCGTTGTATTTCGACGATTTTCGTAATTTTGAGTTATTTTGGGCTATATGTTAATTAAAATCACTAAGGAGGTCATATTAGGCATAATACTTGGAGGAACCTCTTAGTATAATAGCTCATCAGAATCGGGAGGAATAGCACTACAGGATAGGATGATGAGAAATCACTTGTAGTGGCCAGAGAATCCCCAAGGAGGGATAAACCACTTTTTAGAGGTAAAATGGTTAATTAATTAATTGAAGTGATTTAATTAATTAATTAATAATTAAATAAAGTAAAAGTCACTTGGAAAGACAAGGTGAGCAGGGAGGATAACAAAGAGATAGGGGTCTCTATTCTCTCATTATGTTGTTTATCAGTTGATATCTAGCTTCTTGCTAGTGAGCCCATGCACTTGGGGGTTTTGAGGGTTTTGACTTAACAAACCCTAGAGATCAACTCAAAGGTGAAAGATCCCACCCAACTTGGTCCAAGCTTGGTCACGGAGGTGAAATATTTCTCCCTCACCATTCTACATTAGATCTATTCATTCACAGGTGGATTCTAAATCAGTTGCAAGCTCAGAGAGAACTAGGGCACAGCTTCATGGAGTTACCAGCAAGAGAGCGCACCACCTTGAGGAGAATAGCATGATCTAGGCAGAGGAGAAGGATTTTGAGGAAAAGGAATTTTGGGTATTCTTCGTAGGGCCTAGGACACCCTTTTCGGAGGAGGTTTCTTTGTCTTATTATTTATTGGGATTAGCATAAGTTGGGAAGAAGGAGGGCACACTGCAGATAGAGGGATCAGTCTTCAGGAGGTCCAGATATTCTTCGTTCAGCTTGAGACTTTTTCGAGAGGGTTCTAGTGGCCCAATCTACATTCCGGGAGATTTTGGAGTCATTTGGAGCACATGAAGAGGAGAACCGAACTCTAGGGTATCTACAGCCACTAGGATAGTGCATAACTCAACGAGTTTGGGGGTTTGGCACTTCATAGGGATAGGATTTCATCTTATCATTCATCTCTTGCAGTTATTGGCCTTTGGAGGCTTGTATCTTCTCCTCTTGGACTTGTTGGAGGATTATTGTCATTTTGTTATGAGTTCTCAGCTATATTGGTCCAGATCTATAGATCTATTGTATCAAGATCTTCTACTACTATGAATAAAATCGGATTTGAGGTATCTTTGGTTATTCCTTGTGCTGTTGATCTTGTGTCTTGTTGAGGTATGTTCCATTGCTATATCTTCTTATTTCTTGCTGCAAACACACATTAAGCCATCATATTAAACCCTAGCGCAACTCATGAGACTTAAATCAACAAACTGTTTAACGAAATGCCACAACCAGAAAACCCATAAAAATGATTGAAAAAGGCAATGTTCCTGGCATCTTGGCTTGGGAACATTACATTTTGCCCCTCCTGAGAAAATCGTTTGGCAAGTAAGGGGTGGGCTATGTTGTCCAAGTCATCATCAAGGTTGTCCAAGTCTGATCTCTCTCATCTGGCATCCAGGCCCCTAGCATCTAACTTGTGGGCTTGTAGCCCCATGGAAACCCAAGCTAAGTTTGTTCTCCCAAAACTATCCACCAACTAAGTCCTGCAAAGACAAATGAACACGCTCTCCAAGGATATCAAGTCATAACATCATGATAAGTGAATCCAATCAATAAATAAGCAATATAAGCATGTGCATCAAAAATCATTATATCAAACAATTAACAGCTCAAATACACTATGCGACTTGTCAAGCTTAACTATGGGAGGGTTGACGAGGTGTCCTATTGGGTAGATCTTTCCCTAGGTCAAGGAGAGATCCCAAGAGATCCCTCTCTAAGCCATGTAAAGTGGATGAAGTGGTTGGGGTCAAGACTCAATGGGCATAGGGATTATGACATACAAGGGGTCGTAGTGTCTCATTCATGGGTGCCTTTGTAGAGGGTGTGTGGTACCTTCATCCGCAATGCACTTTTTCCAAGCCCATCAATTGTCTTTTATTTTTCTTTCTTTATTTTCTTTTAATATAGCATAAGAAGAGGTTGAAGGTCATTACTCTAGCGTGGTGACCAGGTGATGGCAATGTCACCCACAAACACCTAATGGAAATGAGAAGGTTGGCTCGTGATGAGACCCCCTTTCTCTTAGTCATGCAACTGAGAGCCATTACCCTGGTTTGGTGACCAAATGATGGTAATGTCATACCACTAGATATTTGTGGACGTGATAGGTCGACTCATGATGAGACATCATATCCTTCAACTTACCTTTTAAGCATTATTTATTATATTGTGGGTCCTCTTTATTCAAAGATAAGTGTTTCATTATTTTCTTGGGTGATCCCTGGGCGAAGCATCTGGAAGGATATGAGGCTTTTATCTTTTATCCACACCAACCCCTTTGGGCCTTTATCCCCTTCTTCCCATAGAATGAGGGACAACCCCTTCTTGGGTTAATATACCCTAAAATCCCAAGAGAAAAGGAAATGGAGGGAAATAATGATGGAAAGTGGTAAGTATGGTCGGGAATGGTACGATGGCTCACTAAGGGATTTCCCAGTAGCAAACCCATCCCCAAGGAAAACCACTTACTAGGGCACAATGTTAACCACCAAGGTGAAGCAGGGCAAAAGGAATAATGTCCAAGCACATAACTTGAAATATAGAGAAAATCTAAGATACAACATAATCAAATGGCTTGAATATTGAAATGATGTTCACAATAATACTGACTTGTACCTCATGGAGAAAGGCCCACTTCCTTCCAGAAGCCAGCTGGTGTGGTGGATTCCATCTACAAACCTGTGACCATCTGTGGTGGTGAGTGGGTTTTCCATCTGTGCAAAGGGTATTGTTGGTCATGTAGTCTCTTGACACTCCATATATGCAACCTGAGGGCCTCGAGACATCATCTCCTTAGTTATCCACAAAATGGGGATAACGAGCACAAATCTTGGGAGGAAGTGATCTTGCATGCAACATGCAAAAGGCCATCTTTTTGAGAGATTTGTTTTTCCATTCAGCAACCTCGTTCTGTTACAAATTATATGGTATTGTGTGTTGCAACCATATTCCAACCTCAAGACAAAGATTATGAACATCTTTGTTTACATACTCCCCCCCATTATCTATACGGAGGGCTTTGATCTTTCTTCTTGATTGAGTCTCAACAAGTGCTTTGAACTCTTTTCGATGATCTAATCCGGAATCTTTTCGTTAAGTGACTTATTAAAGAATTGTATTAAATGAGCATAAACTAAAGTACATTATAAAGAAGGAAAATCTCAAAAGAAAAGATACATAAGCATGCAATATGAACACAAAGAACTTGATAATGGAGTTCGTCCCTAGTGGACTACATCTCTGGGTCCTGCTCTCAAATGGGTAGGCCTTTTTATTAACTCTGCAAAAAAATTGGGCAAAATACATAAGTATACCTCATTCTGGAGTTAATCTACAAAAGCTTTGCTCAGATCAGAAAACAAACATCACCACTGCGTTCGTGGCGTCGAATTACCTAAAAATGATTGTCTCCACGCCTCGATCTGAGTCTGGCACTTTCAAGCCCAAGAGACACCCTTGCCTCAGTTTTTGTGCCTTGCCTCTGCAATAAATCACTGGGAAAAATCTCGAAATGTGTGCCTTACCTCGAAATCCATGCCAAAATTCGTACGGGCGCGCCCTTGGTTCTCCCTCCCCTGTACAGTAGCAAAAAGCCCCCTTTTCATAAAGTTTTTGGGTGGTTTTGTAATAATGGGGCGGTTTGGCATAGTGGTTAGCGGGGCTATTTTAAGGTATTTGTTGGCAGTGGTTTAGGCGGAGGTCCCGGGATCGAATCTCACGAAGGCCCTTTTTAACATATGGTTATAATTGTTTGGCGCGCTGCTATAGTTGGCGGGTGGTTGGAATATACGACGGAGAATATGGAGGGTATGTCATATATGGCGGGTCCTCCGCCAGATTTGGCGGAATCTTGCTATATATATATATATATATATATATATATATATATATATANTTTTTTTTTTTTTTTTTTTTTTTTTTAATTTTGGTTGTTGGCCGTCATTGGGCATTTGCCCACTGCCACGTGGAAGCCCATGACTGGGCCACGTGGCATCCAATAATTGGCCCACGTCACCTCTTTTACACGGTCAGCCTGCCACGTCACCCTACCATGTGTCGTATGGATGCCACGTCAACCTGCCACGCAGTGTACAGATTCCACGTGTCTTGTACAGATGTGCCATGTGGCAACTTTTCACTGGTCCACATGCCAGCCCGAAAAGTCCAAAAATGAGTGACACGTGGCAACCTCTCGTGCTACCACATCATCATGCTGACGTCAGCATGACACATGTCACCTTTTGCGCTTTCCACGTATGTTATACGGACGATGACGTCATCTATACTGATGTTGACATTAGCAGTATGGATGTTGACTCACCCTTGTTGACTGGGCTAGGTTGACCAAAACTTTGACCACGAATATCTTTTGATCTGTAACTCTGTTTGACAAGTCGTTTACGCCATTAGAAAGCTTGCAACGCGCTCTTCGTGATCATGCCATTTTCACTGAGTTTTGGGAACTTTGAATTTTTTTCCCTTTCTCTATCTGTTGAAGCCATTATGAGCGTCTTGAGTTGCCTCTGGGAGTTATGAGTTTTTCTTAGACTTCTCTGGATCCTTTTTGGATCATGCCTTCCCAATAAGAGCTTTTTGGACCACCAAAAGCTTTCATCAATCAATCAGTAAGTGAGGGAAGAGTCCCCTCACTTTGTCCTTCTCAATCCACTTTGCCTTGCTTAGATGTGCGCCCTTTAATCCTACTCGAGGATAATCAACATCACCCCTGCATGAAGTCCTCGTCCTTCTGTCCAGGATGATATCTTCATGTAACTCATCTAAGTACTCAGGTGCAAACTCATCAACTAAAGGTATTGAAACTTCCTCATCCTGATCCATTATCATGGGAGGTTCAAGAATTTTCAAGTTTTCTACGTTCACAACGAAGTAAATCTGCATATAAGGTGGAAGATCTAAACGAAAAGCATCAGTGTCGCTTTTCTCTAAGATAGTGAAGGGTCCATATCGGATGGGCTTGAGTTTCTTTCCTTCACCCTTCAATCGTTCCTTGTTGATGTGAAGCCATACCCGGTCTCCAACCTGGAACTGATGATCAACCCTGTGTTTGTCATGCCGAGCTTTATACTATGCTTGACTCTTCTCCAATTGTTTCCTGACTGCCTGGTGTATCTGTTGAATCCTCTGGATGAAATTGAGAGCTCTGTCCTCTGTTCGTTCTTCATTCACATCGGCATATCTCCCATACATTAAGTCTAAAGGAACCTTTGGTAGATACCCAAAACATGTCTCAAAAGGTGAACTCTGAGTGGATGAATGTAAAGCTTGGCTATAAGCATGTTGTACATAGGGTATTTGTTCATCCCATAACTTGGGATGCTTGTTGCAATAGCCTCGAAACAAAAGTATCATTGTTTTGTTTACCACCTTTATCTGTTCGTTGACCTATGGATGAAAAGCAATGCTCCTCTTCAATTTGGTGTCCATCATTCTCCACAATCTAGTCCAAAAATCCCCAAGGAATCGAGTATCTTGATCCAAGACAATGGACGTGGGTAACCCAAAGTGAACCCAAACATATTGAAAGAAGATATTAGCAGTCTGCTCAGCAGTGATCTTCTTTTTACATGGCATCAAGATACACATCTTGTTGAACCTATCCACTACAACATACAAATAGTCATAACCCCCTTTGGTCATTGGTAAACCCCCTACAAAATCCATGGAAATGTTTTCCCATGGATGGGATGGAATAGAAAGTGGTGAGTATGCCCCAATTTTCTATTAGTGGGCTTACAATTAGGACACATCACACACCCCTTTACATATTTAGTTACAGTTGCTTTCATTTGAGGCCAATAACAAAACCTCTGCAAATGAGCCATAGTTTTTCCTACCCCAAAATGCCCAGACACAAGAGAAGTATGAGCTTCTCGTATTACATGGACTCGTTCACTTGTAGGAATACATAGCTTCCCAAGATGATAGAGTGATTTTCTCTGTAGACAATAGTTATCTACATGTGCACCATGGGTTATCTTCTCATATACTTCTTTAAAATCTTCATCGATGGCATATTGTTCTACATAGCTATCATGAGATAAAGAAGAATTCTTCAAAATAATAGAAGCATCAATAGGAGGTCTATAAAGCATGTCGGCTACCTTGTTACTTGTACCCTTCTTGTACTTGATTACCAAATGAAATCGTTGTAGAAAACTCATCCATCTGTAGTGTCGAGATTGTTGCAGTTTGGTCTGTGCTTGAAGACACTGTAAGGGTCGGTGATCTGTATGTATGATGGTTTCCTTCCCTAACCAGTAATGCTTCAATTTCTTTATGCTTTGAACTAATGCATACAAATATTTATCATATGTAGGATAGTTAACAACAGCTTGGTTCAAAGTTTCAGAGTGGTAACAGATAGGCTTACGATATTGCATCAATACTGCACCCATAGCGTATCCGCTAGCATCTGTCTCGATCTCAAACGGTTGTTGAAGATTCGGTAGTGCTAATACTGGTGCGGTATTGATCTTCTCCTTCAAAGTGTCGAAAGATTTTTGTTGCTTTCCTTCCCATTGAAAATTGTTCTTCACACTGGTTAAGGCATGCAAAGGAGTTGTTATAAAGGAGAAGTTGGGAATGAATCTCCTCCAATACCGAACTGCACCCAAGAAGCTTCGGACTTCGGTTACATTCTTTGGCTCGGGCCATTTTACAATTACTTCAATTTTGGAAGGATCAATCTTCAATTGTTCTCCTCCCATGATATGACCTAAGTATACAAGTGCAATCTTGCCAAATTCACATTTAGATATTTTCAATACAGCTTTTCCCTTTGCAATGTATCCAATACTTGCTTTACATGCCTTACATGTTCATCCCAAGTCCCGCTAAAAACAAGAATGTCGTCTAAATATACAATCACAAAGTCATCTAGGAAAGGCCTGAATACATCATTCATCACAAGCATGAAAGTTGTTGGAGCATTACAAAGCTCAAACGGCATAACTAACCACTCAAACAATCCCTATTTGGTTTTAAAGGCAGTCTTCCATGCATCATGTTCTACGACCCTGATTTGATGATATCCATTGCACAAATCCAACTTAGTGAAATAAACAACAATCTTCAACTGGTCAAGTAAATCATCTATACGAGGAAGAGGGTATCGATTTTTCACCGTGATTTTATTCAAGGCCGGGTAATCGACACACATTCGCCATGTGCCATCTTTTTTTGGCACCATCACGATCAGAGAACCACAAGGAGATGAACTGGGCATGATGACCCCTTGATCCAATAAGCCTTGTACCTACTTCTTGATCTTTGTCATCTCCACAACTGACATCCTGTACATGCCCACATTAGGAAGAGGAGAATCTTGTTGAAGATGTATCTCATGTTGGATTTCCCTCTTAGGAGGTAATCCATCCAGTTCCTGAAAAAATGTCAACATACTTAGAAACAATATCAATTAATTATTTTTTATGAAACGGATCACACCCTTGGAAAGTGTCGGATGTCCCGACATCTTTCTCTTTGACGACCATGAGAACATATCTCTTATTAGTGGTTATGAGTCCTTTCATTTGTCCTGCACTAACAAGTGTTGTATTTACCCTCATGTTGTGAGCTCTAACGATATATTCCACTCCCCCTTTGGTAAGGTGGTATTTGTTTTCATGACAAAAGAAGATTGTTTTTCTATCATAAAGATAAGGACTCCTCAACACTATGCCACATATATCAAGTGGTACAACATCCAAATCCACTTCATCAATCAATTTTGAAGCAATAGCAAATCTGATCCTACATTGTCTGGTAATATTTAGTTTTTCTTTATCACATACCCAACCAAGAGGATAAGGCTTCGGATGTGGTTTCGTTTCAAAACCCATCTTCTTGACAAGTGCTTCAGATATTAAGTTTACTTGGGAACCCGAAACAAATAATGTATCTATCTTAGTATGTTTAGATACAACTCATATATGAAATAACTCATTCCTCTTTCGTTCATCAATATGAGATTCATCATTGGAACTTGAACTAGCATGAAGAGAATATTTACCTTGTACTCCAACCGTTGTGATCTTTCCTTCATCTCCTTAATCGGAACCAGGATCTTGTTGCACTGTAGCAACGGTCTTTGTCTCCCCTTTTTCACCGAACTTCTTTTCTGGATGCAGTTTCCAACAGTGTTCTTCATCATGACCGCTCTTCTTGCAATGAGTGCAAGATGGTTTTCCTCCTTCTCACGTTACTATAGCGGTCTTCTTGTCCTTCATTTTGAACTTTTTGAAATTCCTTTGTGGGAAATTGGAAGGTTTCTTCGTGGGATCTTCTTGAACATGTTTCCCCCTATTCTCAAGGTGAGTGGCTTGCACAAAAACTTCGTCAAGACTAGTGGGGTTAAACAAGAGCAAAGTATGACTGATATAACGATGAAGTGTGCCAATATACTTCATTAAAGTTTCATAAGAATCCAAAGGAATATTCAATGCAATAGCTTTCTTCCTAAATTCTTCTGTGAAACTTTGTACAGTTTGACCTTTACTTTGCCTTAAAGTTTTCCATTCCATCATTGTTTTATGTAAATACCCTAATGGATAGAACTGCTTCCTTGTCTTTGATTTAAATTCCGACCATGAGGAAAGAAGATTACCACACTTACTCCTGTCCTGAAGCTTTCTCTCCCACCATACGAGAGCGGTGCCTTCCAATCGAAGAAAAGCCAGTTGCACTTTAATTTCCTCTTCATCAATATGTTGAACACAGCAATATACTTCAACCTGTCGGATCCAATTATCTAGTTTTTCAGGATTAGCATCTCCATTAAACATAGGTAAAGAAAACTTTACATCAAGCTTTAATAATGGTTTCTTAAAAGAGGCTTTATGGCTAGAATGTTGAGAGTGATGAGAATGCTCAGAGGAAGAAGAACTAGAACTTGAAGGTGAAGATGGAGGCTCGGAAGGATCTCCTCCAGCCCCTTGGTTTACCGAAGCATCATCATTTGGTGGTGCTTCCTTTTTCTTCCCTTTCTTCTTCATCCTCTTCTCGTAATCTCCATACATTCGTTCGACCATTTCTGACATGTGATAAAAGACCATGTGAAAGTTTTTCTCCTGTTCATCACGCTTGTCCTCTTCTGCCATCTTTTTTCCTTCAGGATGCACAACCAACTTCGGGATTGAAAGTCTTAAGAGTTCCTTCACCCTGCTTATGCTTGGCCCTCGTAAGCATTCTTACTCAACAATTCAAATCAAAGACAACTACTCTGATACCAACATGATTCGAAATCTTTTCGTCAGGTAACTTATTAAAGAATTGTATTAAATGAGCATAAACTAAAGTACACCATAAAGAATGAAAAACTCAAAAGGAAAGAAACATAAGAATGCAATATGAACACAAAGAACTTGATAATGGAGTTCGTCCCTGGTAGACTATGTCTTCAGGTCCTACTCTCAAATGGATAGGCCTTTTTATTAACTCCACAAAAGAATTGGGCAAAATACATAAGTATACATCATTCTGGAGTTAAGCTACAGAAGATTTACTCAGATCAAAAAACAAACATCACCACTGCGTTCGTGGTATCAAATTACCTAAAAATCATTGTCTCCACACCTCGATCTGAGTCTGGCACTTTCAAGCCCTAGAGACACCCTTGTCTTGGTTTCTGTGCCTTGCCTCTACAATAAATGATTGGGAAAAATCTCAAAATGCGTGCCCTGTCTCGAAATCCATGCCAAAATCCGTACGGGCATGCCCTTGGTTCTCTCTCCCCCATACACTGGCGGAAAGCCCCCTTTTTATAAAGTTTTTGGGTTGTTTTGTAATAATTGGACGGTTTGGCATAATGGTTAGCAGGGCTATTTTAACGCGGTGGTTTAGGCGGAGGTCCCGGGATCGAATCCCGCGGACTCCCCTTTTAACATATGGTTATAACTATTTGGCGCGCTGTTATAGTTGGCGGGTGGTTGGAATATACGGCGGAGATGCCATATATGGCGGGTCCTCCGCCAAATTTGGCGAAATCCTACTATATATATTTATTTATTTTTAATTTTGGTTGTTGGCCGTCATTGGGCATTTTCCCACTGCCACATGGCAGCCCATCACTGGGCCATGTGGCAGCCAATCATTGGCTAACATCACCTCTTTTGCACGATCAACCTGCCACGTGTCGTACGAATGCCACATCTACCTGCCATGCAGTGTACGGATGCCATGTGTCCTGTACGGACGTGACAACTTTTCATTGGTCCACGCATCAGTCCGAAAAGTCCAAAAATGAGTGACATGTGGGAACCTCTCATGTTGCCACGTCATCATGTTGACGTCAGCATGACACGTGTCGCCTTCTGCGCTTGCCACGTATGTTGGATGGACAATGACGTCATTCGTACTGATGCTGACGTCAATAGTACAGATGCTGACTCACCCCTGTCGACTAGGCTAGGTTGACCAAAACTTTGACCGTGAATATCTTTCAATCTGTAACTCTGTTTGACGAGTCGTTTACGTCGTTAGAAAGCTTGTGATGCGCTCTTCGCGATCATACCATTTTCACTGAGTTTTGGGAACTTTGAATTTTTTCCCTTTCTCTGTTTGTTGAAGCCATTCTGAGCGTCATGAGTTGCCTCTGCGAGTTTTGAGTTGTTATTAGCCTTCTCTGGATCCTTTTTGGATCATGCTCAAAGACCTTGGACTTTTGCCTGAGAAAAAATACCCAAGTATAATATGAATAATCATCCAAAAATGTGGGCACGTGTCTTGCCTTGTTGATGGATGGATACGGGAATGGACCCATGAGATCATTGTGAATCAAATCTAATGGAGAGGAAGCCCTGTGAGCCTTCCCCTTCTTGAACTTCTCTTGAGGGTGTTTGCCAAGGACACATCCTTCACAAACCCCTTTGGAAAAGTGGATATCAGGTAATCCAGTGACCATCCATTTCTTGCTAAATTGTTGCATGTACCTGAAGTTCAGGTGACCAAACCTTTAGTGCCATAGTCCACTACTATCATAAGCATTTGTAAGTAATACAGAGGAATCAGGTTCAATAAACTTAGAAAAAGTGTATAACCGAGATTGATGATTTACCTCCCCGACAACAATCCTGGAGTTGTCTTGCATGTAGAATACAAACACGAAGTCTAGTGTGAACTCCAACTTTTTTCCTGAGCCTGAGTGTGTAATCTGGTACACCCAGAGCAGATTTACGAAAAGTTGAGGAACATGGAGAACGTTCTCAAAACTTCTATGATCTTGTTCTACTCTCCCTTTTCCGACGACCTCAATTGGAGAGTCACCCCCCATGAGGATAGGAGGAGCATTGCATGCAATGAAAGAAGATAAGATATCTTATGTGGCAGCGATATGGTGGGATGCGCCTGAATCCACGACCCAGGCATCAGGTGAAGAGTGAACAACAACTAATGCATGATGATTACCTTTGAGAGCATGATCTTCTAGCTTCTTCTTGGCACCCTCGGGAATTTGATCCCCAAGGTTGTTCTTTTGAAGAATCTGAGTCATAAGGTCAATTTGCTTCTTCATGCATGTGTATTCTAGATGGAATCCTTGATTGCAGTAGGTACACTTCTATCCTTTCTTCCCTTTTCCACTTTTGGATCATGAGGAGTCATTGAAGGGTTTGGAGTACCCTTCCTTATTTTGTTTTGCATGTGCCTTTTCTTTGCCTTTCTTTTTGGATTTTTAATGTTGAGAATTGTTTACATCATGTGCAACAAGTGCATGAGCTTTGGAGTTTTTTATTACACCCATCTTGATGAGTTTTTCTTGCTCCTGAATCAGGGCCTCAATGAAGCTCTCCAAAGAGGAAATAGTCCACGATGCTCCAACAATCAACCTCTGAGTGTGGAAAGTAGAAAAACAAATTGAATAATCTGGACCAAGTTTTGACAAAATGGTGAGAACCATTCGCTTTTCCTCCTTTCATTTATCAACCCCGCAAGCCTTGAGTTGCAGCAACAAATCCTTGTACCTTGTGAATAAATCCTAGATGTTTTCAAATCTTTTCATATCTAATGCAAGTAATTCAACCTCGAGCATGTGGCCTCTCATCTCATCTTGTTTGCCAAAGGGTCCTTCCATGGTGGTCTAGATCTCATTTGGAGTTTTGCAAGAAGATACATGAAACAACAACTCAGGGGATATGTGCATGTAGAGGGCTCCATAAGCCTTATCCATTCTATTGAGGTATTTGGATTTTTCAATGGCTAATGCGGGTTTCATTTTCGTAGCCATGGTTAACCTATACAATTCTCTACCTCGGAGCAAAATCTCCATCTTTTTGTTCCATTCAAAGTAGTTGTACGATGTAAGCATGACAGACTATGGAGATTCCATTCTTCATGCGTTCTTCAATCTTCAGTGCTTGCAAATAAAAAATATTGGTGCGCCTTCTTCCTAGCAGCCTCTGGACTCTGATACCATGTAGAATGTGGTGAGTACCTGCACAAGAGATCTAGCTAGTAGAAGAAGGAACACAACTTGCAAAAGTGAGAAGATGAGAGAAAAATTGGAGAGAAAAGAATGAGAAAATGTATTAACCAAATGGATGAATGATAATTTACACACAATATACTATGTATAACTCAACTAATGCGCACTGGAAGAGAACCCAATGCGCCATATTGGTGGTCTAGAGAGATCTAGACACACACATGCAGTTACTGGAGTTACCTATTACCTAGTCCTAGTTAACTAGTCATGTAGTCTTCAGTTAACTGAGTCCCACATGTGGAAGTGAGAGAAACACGTGCAACTGTTGGTGATAAAATCGAGGTTTCCATGCATGAGTGACTTCCACTAGTCTAAGTGTAATTGATTCTATATTGAAAAGAATATTCTCCTAGAATGTAGGAGAGGTTCGTAAAAAATAGAAGACCCTCAATAATGACTAATAAACATAGGAAAATAAGAAAAAATATCCTAGGTGTGTCTAATCTCTCTGACAGAGGGTGACCCACTTACCAGGAAACCATGTCAACCAATAAGATGAAATAAGGAAAAGGGTATAATTTCCAAGCAAACGTTTTCATAATCAAGAAAGGACTCTTTGCAACATGTTGAAATGCTCCAATTATTAAAGCAACACTTACCACAAGACCGGACTTGTTACCAAATGAAGCAAGACATGTTGTCCTATGTGGGCCAAGCTGGTGTGGTGGACGTTGCTACGATGATGTGTGGTGGAGAGGAAGGGCTCTATCTCCTCAAAGCACGCTCAACTGGTCATCTGGCTCTTAACACTCCATGTCTTCAACCTACGGGTCTTGTTATCGCACAATCTATACTTGCCCAAAGCCTAAAGGCAAGTAGGCCTAGATTGACGTAACACAGAGGTAGTCCTATCATTGTCACCCCAATAGGATACCTCTCTCTATTTAGGAGGAGAAGAAACTCACTCCAAAGGAGACGTCCTAAGACCTAGTTGGTTAATGAAGGGAGATAAGACAACGGTAAAACTCACCCCTCTCTTTAGGTCAATCAAAAGAAAGAAGTCATTTGGTATTGTTTGAGGTTAAGGAGAAATTCAAGGTGAATGGTACCTGCCCCTTACCAATGAAACAACAAACGTTAGCAATAACCAATGATATCAATGTTTCAAATTAATGACTTCAAAATAGAAATATGCTACTAAAACACTTTTATGCATGAAAAGATAAATGTATAGTAGCAACAATATGTCCAGAAATTGCAAGTTATAATGACAAGAATGATATAAAGACTTTTGCAATTTGATAGCACTTTGTCACTTACAAGTTCAAGATTTAAAAAAAGTCAACAAGTGACTTCAATGGGTTGTCAAAATACTTGTAACAGCAGTAAACTAAGTAATGATGATAGCAGCAAAACCACTTCAAAAAAGTACTTAAATTAGGCAATTAAACAAACACTTTAGCATATAATGATAGTAGTTTTCCTAGTACAAGTGTTGGGTGGTCTTATGGACAGTTTAAGAGTTGTTAAGGGGTTGCAATGATGGCTGTAACAGTGGTTACAACAGCAACAACAGCCTTCAACAACTTTCAGAATTTTGCACTTAGAATGATAGCAAAGGAAAGAATAGAGTCTTGGGTGATGGCACCTAGGCTAGTGAAAATTTTTGGGTAGGTTTCTTAGGTTAGTGTGCTTGTTAAGGCTGCAAAACAAAGTCTGTAGCAGTGATTACAGCAACAACAGTGTGGTTGTTAGTGTTAGTGAGAGCTTCAAGAAAGATAGTTTGAAAGTTTGTTTTGATCTCATTCATCCACAAGAGTATAGAAATCAATGCCTTTAGGGGCTTATGGAGTCAATAATAGTGGCAATATCATTTGGGAAATAAAATAATGATAATACTTGTCTAAGGGAAGAGGTAGATGCAAGAGGTGTTGGCAATTCAAGGCCTCAATCATCTAAGTCTTTAAGAGAGGTTTTGCTAGAGAGTAGGCACTTCTAGGCCCTAGCGTACCTTCCTTAGCCTTTTGAAAAAAAATAATTGGTGATTAGAGTGAGATTACTAGAGAGCTAGTAATTTAGGGCTCTAGTAATCACTTCCATAATTGATGAAGAGTTATAGGGAAAAAGAAGCATTTGTTGTTTCTCCCCTAGGGTTTAAACAAGCAATTTCATAATCAAAGACAAGTATGCCCTCCATAGGTCCATAAGTCACAGGCATCATAATACGTAAATCACATCTAATAATTAAAACGCCCAAACATGTGCATTAAACCCCCATAAACCCGAACAAATGCTCAAAACGCTATGCAACTTGACAAATCTAGGGTTTGGAATGGTCTCAGGGTGTCCTATTGGGTCAGTCTCCCTTAAGTCAAGGTCGTTTCCTCAGTGGAGCTTGATCCAAATCATGAAAGCGTATGAGGTGGTGAGGGGAAAACCTTTAGGCATGGGATGCATGTGATAGTAGGGAAATGTAACACTCACCTATGGGTGCCTTTGTTGAGGGTGAGTTCCACCTTGTCATGGATGCAAATGTTTCCAAGCCCACTCATTGCCATTTATTCTTTTTATCTTTGCTTTCTTATTTTAGCTTTCTTTCTTCATGTTGCAAGGAAAGAGTTGATGGCCACCGCCCTGGCTTGGTGACCAGCTAGTGGCAGTGTCACCCACAAACATTTCACGGAAATGAGAAGGTTGGCTCGTAATGAGGCCCACTTTCTCTTGGCCATGCAACCAAGAGCCACTACCCTGGCTTGGTGACCAGTTGGGTGGTAGTGTCATACCACTACATGTTCATGGTCATGATAGGTCGGCTCATGATAAGACCTCTTATCCACCAACAAATGCCTTGAGTGTTTTATTCATATGTGGGTCCCCTTTTCTTGCTAAGAAGCATTTCAATGCTTTCTCAAGGATCCTTGGGCGAAGCATCTCGAAGGTTTAAATTCGGGTCTTAACGTTTTCCAGCTACATTGCCCCCTAGGCCTTTCTCCCCTTCTTCCCATGAGGTAAGGTACAACCCTTTCCAAGTGGAGCCTTCCCCAATGCCCAAAAATGTGGATAGATGGGGGGGATAAAGATGGAAAATGGTAAGTATGGAGGGAACGGGCGATGACTCTTAAGAGATCCACTAGGTAACAACCTATCCTAAAGGGAAACCAACTTACTAGGGCACCATGTGACCCTCCCAGGTTTGAACAAGGAAAAGGGCATAAAGTCAAGCAAACGTTATGAAATCCAGAAAGATTCAATGCAACATGTTTAAATGTTTTAAAAATCAGAGCGATACATACCATGATACCCGGACTTATTACCTCATGGAGCAAGATTCATTATCATTTCAGGATCAGGCTGGTGTGATGGATATTGTTGTCGATGGTATGTGGGCTCTGCTATGGGAAAAAAAAGGGGGACCTTCGAGGCCATGCTCAAGTCATCTAGCTCTTGGCACTCCAAGTCTAGGACCTGTGGGCCTCGAGACATGATCTCCTTAGTTACCCATAGGTTTGGGGGTAACATCTCACTCCAACTCGGGGACATGTGCTGACGGTAGAGCAGATGAGAACCTCAGAATCTCTAGTATGACCTGTTCCTGCTAAGACTCAACATAAGATGTTAGTAATACCTGGGGTGGTGCTATCACCCTTTGTTCATACATGATATAAAAATTGAAATAAAAATTTATAATCATGAGCATACATATACACATAATGAAACAAGACAAATATGAAAAATGAAATTACAACTATACTAAAATGAAATGCAATGGTATGTACAATGGATGCAAATGCCTACCTACTCTAACTTACCTGTACTTACCTATGAATTCAAGCCTCTTCCCCATGATGGGGCTTGAGGATATGCCCATTAACTGGCAATGGATGTTTCCTCCCTTCGATCGTGGACAATTAGTAGGAATCATTGATTGACTCCATTCTGGTCTTGATGGGTCCAAGCCAAAACTTTGTGCATCCCTTAATGTTGTTAGGCTCCCCCATCTTTGTATCCCACTCTAAAACCAAATCTCCTTGCTTGTAGTCCCCTCCTTCAAAATCAATTGCTTCTTGTATTCCGATGTATTTTTTTGAGGGAGGGGGGTGGGGTTCTGTAGTAAGGACATCTTCTTGGTTTGGCTCAATCTACAAATGTTCATCATCCCCCTTCCATTTGACGAAGCCAACTCTTTTCCTTCTAAACCTTATCAAATCATCAATTTCATCCTCTTGTGTAGAAGAATAGTCATCCTAGTCCTTAGAGAGCTTAGAGGCATCGCCAGGATAATCACCCCAACTTGTATCTCTCTCCTGCTCCATAACGATGAGGTGGGATTCTACCAAAGCACTATCCCTTATGTATGTTTCGTGAAAATGTAACGTCTCCTCATTACCTTGTGTAATGGTGTCCTTGTGATTGCTAGGAGGATTCTGGTCACCCTTTCCCTTGGTCCATGTTATCTCATCAATATTGTCTTCTTCTACAAAGGGAAGAGCGGTCCAGTCTTGAAATAAGCAGGGATATACGGAGTTATAGTTACTATGTCCATGATTACACCTTTCAATGTGTTCCATCCTCTTTGGCTTGTTATGCAAAGTGATACAATATTGGGCCCCGACGAGGATAGTTGCATAGGACAAGTCCATCTGGAGACTTCCACCTAAAGTAGCAGCCCATTCCCTAGATAATATCATTTCCCAAGTGTCAGGTACATCAACAACAACGACGTCCATTATGATGGGGAAATCAATGTAGTCAGCAAGGTGGACTTCAAGACCTTCCATCAAGTCGTAGACCTTGATACCCTTGACTCAAATCCAAAAATGTTGGCATAAGGCCTTGTAACTTCCAACCCTAATTGGTTCATAATCTTCAATCTCATCATATTGACAGATGACTCGAAGTCAAGCATGCAGTTGTGAAGACATAGGTCATCTATTAGCAAGGAAGTGAGAAAGGGTGTATGTGCATCACTCAAAATGACTAGTTTGTAATAGTGTGGAAGTTTCTTCGAACATTTGTTGGTCATCTGGGGTCTGTTTTGTCAAAGAAGGGATTTCCAACATTCCACAAATCCTTTTGACCTTTTGTAAGATATAGGCCATACTAGTGCTTAGGTTGGTCCTATCATTGCTAGGTTTTGGGAAAGGTTGGGGTAGATCCCTGGCATACACCTGGGGCTCTTCAAGCTTCACCCTTGAGTCCTCACTTGTTTGGCTCAAGCACTCAATCTTAGGCTTCTTCATGTCTTGATTTTCTTGGATTTGCTTTGGCGTGATATTGGGGTACTCTTGGGGAAACACGGTAAAGATGGAATCTACATAATTGGGTTTCTCATGAGTAGCCTTTGGGTGATCACGTTCAAAATGGGAGTCTTTGCACGATAAGGACTTAGGATCATCTTCTTGCCTCACAACATTTTGTAGATCCAAGGTGTTTGGAAAAATGTGTTCTTTTGGAGCATGAGATTTTATTGACTGACTAGTATTTTGAGGAAGTCTTATAGGAGGCTTTTGGGCTTGTGATAGTTCCCTTTCCAACTCAATGATTTCTTCATAGGTACCTAGATCCTCAGAGGGTTCATGTTGTTTTGAAAAAATTAAGGCATCTTTCATATTTGAGAACCCATTCTTCCAAGTACCAGTCCCTTTAGGGAGAATGGCTAACTTAATCTCATTGTTTACCTCTAGTATCTCTGGGAAATCATGTTCTTCTTCCACAATATTTTCCTCACTAACCCATAGGACATCATCTTGGTCCTGAAGAAGATTGATCTAGGGAATGGGATCACACCTTTTGAGATTTTCTTCAATCCGATAAGCACCATCTTGTGCCTCCTTAAGGTTTGTTGGGAATATGTTTCTGAGGAGGGATTGGAAGTTTCCTTTAAAAGAATTGAGGTATTGTCCAAGAATAGCGCTCTCTAGTTGAAAATTGGAATCAATTTGACCAAGCAAGGTATTAAACCTATCATTAAATTCCC
The DNA here is from genome assembly GCA_009831015.1 of Picea engelmannii. Classification (NCBI taxonomy): domain Eukaryota; kingdom Viridiplantae; phylum Streptophyta; class Pinopsida; order Pinales; family Pinaceae; genus Picea; species Picea engelmannii. The sequence goes on along the minus strand of ML776742.1, from coordinate 326,748 downwards.
TAACAACCGCATCATCTTGTTTGCAAATTTTGAGATAGTGTGAGTATAGGGAGTTCATATCTTCCATTACACCCCACCTTTGCAAGAAAACTTGTTCTAAATCTTCACAGGTTATGAGGATCTTGCTTGGGAGGTTAGTGCTCCATTTCCTAGCATCTCCAATAAGTGAGGCAAGGAAAAGTTTCATGAATATGTCAGGATGTTCTTTCCCAGACTGGGGGAAGTTGTAGCTTTCACAAAATTTGGTCCAATGTGCGTTGCCAGAAGCCCCGACCTCTCCGGAAAACTTGGGTATCCATGAATCAACACCCTTAGGTAGATCACGTAAGCCCCCTTCAATATTGGCCAAGTCCAAAGGGTCGAAGAGTTCTTCGAGGGCCCATTTAGGAGGAGCCATGGGGATAACAGGAATTACAGGATAATAAGGTGTGTATTGACATCCTCTACGGGTCGTCATTGATGGAGTCGCTAGACAATCTCCTTGAGATTATCAAAGGGAATGAGGGAATCACCCTCAGTGGAGTCGCCAGGTAAGCTTTGTGAAATGAAGGCTTTGGATAAAGGCTTACCGAAAAAGTGTCGTTCGAGGAAAATTGACTCGATGTTCCCCGGCAACGGCACCAAAATTGTTATCGCACAATCTATACTTGCCCAACGCCTAAAGGCAAGTAGGCCTAGATTGATGTAGCACGAAGCTAGTCCTATCATTGTTACCCCAATAGGATACCTCTCTCTATTTAGGAGGAGAAGAAACTCACTCTAAGGGAGACGTCCCAAGACCTAGTTGGTTGATGAAGGGAGATAAGACAACAGTAAAACTCATCCCTCTCTCTGGGTCACTCAAAAGGAAGAAGTCATTTGGTATTGTTTGGGGTTAAGGAGAAATTCAAGGTGAATGGTACCTTCCCCTTACCAATGAAACAACAAACGTTAGCAATAACCAATGATATCAATGTTTCAAATTAATGGTTTCAAAATAGAAATATGCTACTAAAACACTCTTATGCATGAAAAGATAAATGTATAGCAGCAGTAATATGTCCGGAAATTGCAAGTTATAATGACAAGAATGATATAAATACTTTTGCAATTTTATAGCACTTTGTCACTTACAATTTCAACATTTAAAACAAGTCAACAAGTGACTTCAATGGGCTGTCAAAATACTTGTAATAGCAGTAAACTAAGTAATGATGACAACAGCAAAACCACTTCATAAAAGTACTTAAATTAGGCAATTAAACAAACACTTTAGCATATAATGATAGTAATTTTCCTAGTACAAGTGTTGGGCGATCTTATGGACAGTTTAAGGGTTGTTAAGGGGCTGCAATGATGGCTGTAACAGTAGTTACAAAAACAACAACAACCTTCAACAACTTTTAGAATTTTGCACTTAGAATGATAGCAAAGGAAAGACTAGAGCCTTGGGTGATGGCACCTAGGCTAGTGCAAATTTCTGGGTAGGTTTCTTAGGTTAGTGTGCTTGTTAGGGCTGCAAAACAAAGGTTGTAGTAGCAATTACAATAGCAGCAGTGTGGTTGTTAGTGTTAGTGAGAGCTTCAAGAAAGATAGTTTGAAATTTTGTTTTGATCTCATTCATCCACAAGAGTATAGAAACCAGTGCCTTTAGGGGCTTATGGATTCAATAACAATAACAATATCACTTGGGAAACAAAATAATGATAATAATTGTCTAAGGGAAGAGGTAGATGCAAGAGGTGTTGGCCCTTCAAGGCCTCAAGCATCTAAGTCTTTAAGAGAGGTTTTGCTAGAGAGTGGGTACTTCTAGGCCCTAGTGTACTTTCCTTCCTTCACCTTTTGAAAAAAAGCAATTGGTGATTAGAGTGAGATTACTAGAGAGCTAGCACTTTAGGGTTCTAGTAATCACTTCCAAAATGTATAATTGGCAAATCAAGCTAGTAGAAGAGTTATAGGGGAAAAGAAGCATTTGTTGTTTCTCCCCTAGGGTTTAAACAAGCAATTTCATAATCTTAGACATGAAACAAGTAAATTTTACCACAAACATCTATTACATGAATAAAAATGCATATTTTCTACTTACTTCACCAAGAATAATCAAGTGAAACCCTAGTTGAAAACCATTCCACCATGAAAAATGCCAAGATACACCACCATAAAGCTTCCCCAAGAGATGTGCACTAGTTATTTCAGCCAATGACCCTTAAAGAGGGTGAAAATTTCAGTCCACCACTTGTGTGCAATGAGTTATGATCAAAATGAATGTCACTTTTTGTTTATTTATACAAAAATTTGACCTTAATTAAGTTTTAGGTCAAAGAGACAGGCCAACCTGGCCAGTTTCTTACAAAATTAAATTCTAGACAAATAAAATAAATTTGCATGTAAAGACCCTCCTAGGAGTGACGCCATGCCCTTCTAGGGTGACGTTGGACCTTTGTCATGGAACGTTGGGCTCAGGGAGTGAAACGTTGGGCCTCCAAAGGCCAAAACTCTGCTCGCACATGCCAATAACCTTATGATTACCCCCAAGGTGACAACCACTGAATGTAGAAACGTCCAGGGCTGCATGGGTGACTTTCAAGGCCTCCAAAGGCCATCGTTCAGGTGGGAGAGGCACAGTCGTCTGGGTCTAGGTCCACCAAAGTGCCTCCAAAGGCAGCGTCCTTCTTGGCAGAACCCCTTCATCTTCATCATGTCCCCTAGTTGGGGTCTCAGCATCCATCAAATGGGCTTTGAGCCCTCATGAAGGTCTAAGCTAGTCATCTCTCCATGTACCTGTTCACCGGGCAAGGTCCTGCAAAGACAACAAGTACGCCCTCTAGGGGTCCATAAGTCACAAGCATCATAATACGTAAATCACATCTAATAATTAAAACACCCAAACATGTGCATTAAACCCCCCTAAACCCAAACAAATGCTCAAAATGTTATGCAACTTGACAAGTCTAGGGTTTGGAATGGTCTCAGGGTGTCCTATTGGGCCAGTTTCCCTTAAGTCAAGGTCGTTTCCCCAGTGGAGCTTGATCCAAAATTCAAATCATGCAAGCGTATGACGTGGTGAGGGGAAAACCTTTGGGCATGGGGTGCATGTGATAGCAGGGAAATGTAACACTCTCTTATGGGTGCCTTTGTTGAGGGTGAGTTGCACCTTGTCGTGGATGCAAATGTTTCCAAGCCCACGCATTGCCATTTATTCTTTTTATCTTTTCTTTCTTCTTTTAGCTTTCTTTCTTCATGCTGCAAGGAAAGAGTTGATGGCCACCGCCCTGGCTTGGTGACCAGCTAGTGGCAATGTCACCCACAAGCATTTCACGGAAATGAAAAGGTTGGCTCGTGATGAAACCCCCTTTTTCTTGGCCATGCAACCAAGAGCCACTATCTTGGCTTGGTGACCAGTTGGGTGGTAGTGTCATACCGCTACATGTTCATGGTCATAATAGGTCGGCTCATGATGAGACCTCCTATCCACTAACAAATGCCTTGAGTGTTTTATTCATATGTGGGTCCCCTTTTCTTGTTGAGAAGCGTTTCAGTGGTTTCTCGGGGATCCCTAGGCAAAGCATTTTGAAGGTTTAAATTCGTCTCTTAACTTTTTCCAACTACATTGCCCCCTGGGCCTTTAGCCCCTTCTTCCCATGAGGTAAGGTACAACCCTTTCCAAGTGGAGCCTTTTTCCCAATGCCCAAAAATGTGGATAGATGGGGGTGATAAAGATGGAAAATGGTAAGTATGGAAGGAACGTGCAATGACTCTTAAGAGATCCACTAGGTAACAACCTATCCTAAAGGGAAACCAACTTACTAGGGCACCATGTGACCCTCGCAAGTTTGAACAAGGAAAAGAGCATAAAGTCAAGCAAATGTTATGAAATCAAGAAAAATTCAATGCATCATGTTTAAATGTTTTAAAAATCGAAGGGATACATACCATGATGCCCGGACTTATTACCTCATGGAGCAAGACTCATTTTCATTTCAGGACCATGCCGATGTGATGGATATTGTTGTCAATGGTATGTGAGCTCTGTTGCAGAAAAAAAAGGGGGAGGGGCCTTCGGGGCCATGCTCAAGTCGTCTGGCTCTCGGCACTCCATGTCTAGGACTTGTGGGCCTCGAGACATTATCTCCTTAGTTACCCCTAGGTTTGGGGGTAACAGGCCTCAAGACATCATCTCCTTAGTTACCCCTAGCCTAGGGGTGTAACGGTTAACACATCTCTCTTCAAAGATAAGCTACCACCACTCTAGCTAGTTTGTATTGCTTTGAATTTTACAATATTTTTCCATTTCATTCATTAATAGAATTTGGGTTCTAACTACCATATCACTATGCTCTTTGCAATATCTCTATGTGTGTTTCCATTTATATTTCAGCCTTCATTTCGTTCTCTACATAATCCAGATCAGAAGGATACTCCATCAATGTGAGTGTGTGCACTAAAGGGAAATTAGAAAAGCTAAAAACCCAAAAACGTCAACTACCTACAGGCTTAATCACCTACTTGTTCTTTCGTTTTTTAATCCTTCTATAGTCTAAGCATTACAATCTTTGCTAGAAAGCCAATAAGGAGTTTGACCAAAATTGGTAGACTAATATAAACATAAAAGGTCGGTCAAAGAGATGGATATAATCTCTAAAAGCTAAAGAACCCACAATTCAATAACCGAGTGGGAGGCTATATCTTTTTCTCAACTCTTTGCTAATTCTCTAGTGTCCAGTGGATCTTGGGATCAAATCCTCAGATGTTAATGGAGACTATGGTTGTTATCTATGTGATACTAATAATAATTGCAAGTTCTACTATTACAATGCCATATCCCTATGATGGGATTTCATTCCACATTAATACTCTCCTCCTATGCACAAGCAAGGTGGCATAAATACTAAGCGACCAGCAAAGGCATATCAAAATAATGTCATAAGCATATAAAGCATTTGTAACATTGTGTGGATTTGTGAGAAGTTAATGTGTTATTGGTCCTGAAAATGAGCATAAATTCAAAAGCATTAATCAAAATCTCTTATTTTCAATGCCATTGTCAAACTAATGCACAGTTTGGTCTCCTAAAGTAGTTCACCTGTAATGCTCGGGACCAATTATTCATTGCTATAAATATGTCAATTTTGGGCAATCTCATTTGTCTGAGTTTGGTCATTTTGCAAATTGCAATACATTCACTTGCAATATGTGGCTCTCTTGAAAATGTACATTCCAATATGAACCTCTTTTTCTTAAATATAACTTGTTTCTGTAGTAGCTCTTAATATTGATTCCTACTGTGTCGTTTAAATGGAGACTTCAACATTTCTAAGATGGCCTATTAAATCCAACCAGCCTATCTCTTAAGGTGTTGAAACTTTTCACATAGAAACATGCCTGTTTTAGTAACAACTGTAGGGATGCTCTCAACAAGACTTCAGGTCAAGCTCTAACTTCTAACAGAGATATAAAAAATTGTGTGTACTGACTTTGTGGCATGTATACAAATGCAACACCAAACCAATGAGCAGAACCAATAGTTTCAATATTGCAGTAATGCAAGCTTTACAAAATTAACCATTTCCATTCAGTATAGAAACAATGTCAACCAAGCAAAACTGCTCGCTTTTCCATCTCTTGCAGCTTGTCTACAACTATAGTACTAAATGGCATCAGTATAGTCGAACCTGCCACAATACAAAGAATATCAACATGTGGAAATGTACGCAATCTTATACCAAAATTTCATTCAGTAAACAATCAAGACATTCATGATTTCTTTTGTACTATGGACTATAGTAAAAGAGTCACACTAATTGCCAATTGACACAGGTAGAATCAATGGGCATTTTCTTAAAAGAGTGAGACCTCTAACCAACTCAAGTTCAATTCAAATACTAGCCAGTTTAGGACATAAGCAGACAGAGTATGAAGCTCATTAATGTCACAAATCAGTCTACCTGTCCCTGAAACACAATGCTTCAAACAATTTGTGAAAGAGTTGGTATGCAAAGAACCTATTTAATTTTTACAGGGATAGTGGTAACTAATCTTTCTCTGGACCCCTTGTGTGAGGAGTAGAATACAGCCATCAACAAAAACCTCTCATGCATTTTCCTAGAGTTCATTGCTTCCTCTCATTTTGGCGAAAGTCACATGTTTTATCTCATTAATATCACTCCACCAACTTAACATATCTGCACTCACTCCTTAAATAATATAAGACGATCCATGAAGGGAAAATCTCAAAAAGGCTCTAGATCTCAACCAATCAATAACAATAAAGGAGAAACACAAGAAATACGTCCACAAACATTCACAATATTATCTTTGTTAAGACCTTTTTCTGCACAATAAAACAAGGGCAAGACCTTCAAAATACAAAAGATGGGAATGAAACCCTTAACGTAAGAAGTACCAATATGATGATAAGAAAGAATAATTGCAACATGCATAAGTGGCAATAAGAATCAAATAACTAAACTATACAAATGTTCAAATAAATAAACATGTTCATGAAAAGGAACTCATATAAAAGCCACACAATGGGACTGCAATCTTGTGATGAAAACCTTCCAAGAAAAACAAATTGATTTTTAATTTCAAAGGGAACATAAATGAAAGATGAACTTCATTGTGTCATCATCATTAACAGCCCACCTAAAGGTTATATGAAGAGTAGTATGAGACTTTCTAATGATCTTGACCTCATTCATTTCACATAATTTATAAAAAAATAAATTGCACAAATGACATCCAAAAGATAACTGAGCATGCATCCACACCATGCAATCCAACATGATATTCCAAAGAGAAGACACTAGAGGCCCAAAAGAGAAGGTCGAGTCACCATACAACATGACAGACCTCAACTTATCTTCCCTTTCAAGGGTAGTACTATGTATCGAGCCCATTCTCTTTAGAATAATAAAATGAAATAACAATTTTCAACTTAAGATGTAATCATGTGATGAGTCATGCAAGGTAATATCTTGCAACTAGGATAAAATTCAACTACCATACTACTTCAAGTTGAACATAAATCTACTCTTAAAAAAAAATTCAATAAATTGTGAATATGAACTGTTATAGCACAAGTTGTAGGTTGGGCAAAGCCTGACCCAACCACAAAAGCAAGTGCTAAAACTAGGTAATCCTACACCCAATGTCACCTCAATGTAGGTCCCACACTTCAAGGGTGACTAGGTCACTCTAGGGAGGCGATCCCAGTGACCTAGGGGGAATGAGATGTAGATGAATGGATATGGAAGTGAAACCCCTAGAAGTCAAATCTAAGTGGAGTGAGATGTGAAAGGAGATGCCTTGTAAACCAAGTAAAAGATGCCTCAAAGATATAGTACTTCTCTGGATGATTGTACCTATTATCACACAATCTGTACTTGCCCAAGCCCAAAGGCAAGTAGGCCTAGATTGATGTAACACGGAGGTAACCCTATCACTGTCACCCCAATAAGGTACCTCTTTCTCTTTAGGAGGAGGAAAACCTCGCTCCAAGGAAGACATCCCAGGACCTAGTTGGTTGATGAAGGAGGATAAGACAAGGTAATACCACCCCTCTCTCTAGGTCACTTAAATGAATGAAACCACTTGGAAAGGTTGTGTCAAGGGGTCAAGGGGAAATAAGGTGAATGATACCTGCCCTTTACCAAAGAAACAACAAACGTTATATAATAACCAATGATATCAATGCTTTCAATCAGTGACTTCAATATAAAAGGTCTGCTACTAAACAAGTTTATGCATATAGGATAGATGTGTAGCAATAGTAATAAACCCAGAAATTGTAACTTATAAGGACAATGTAATCAAATATAAACACCTTGCAATGATAATACTTTTGCCACTTACAATTTCTAGATTAATAGAAGCCAAGAAATGACTTTAAAAGGCTGTCAAAGTACTTATAACAACAACAAATAAATAGTTATGACAGCAGCAAACAACTTCAGTAAAAGCACCTTACTAAGGCAGTTTAGTGAACACTTTTAGCATTTATTGATACTGGCTTGCCTAGTACAAATTCTGGGTGGCTTATCAATCAGCAAATGGGTTTAACAGGCTGTCAAAAGTGGATGTAACAGCAGCAAAATAAGAGTGATGACAGCTGCAAGAAACCTTCAGAAATGCACTTTGTGAAGAGCAATTTAGGCACAATTTAACTCCTACTGATAATACTTTGCTTCATGCAAATTTTGGGGTTGGATTGGTTAACTTATAAGCTAAATGGGCTGCTATATAGTGGTTGTAGCAGTGTTAGCAACAGCAGCAAGTTAATACCTTAAAACTAGGTTAGTAGGTTAGGTCAAGTTGGTAGAGATAGCAAGTGAAGTTGAGTGTAGTCTTGTCAAAGAATAGGATAAGAGGACTAGTGCCTTCAAGGGTAATGGAGTCAAAGTGGACGGCTTCTTCTAAGGCTGCAAATCAATTGATGATGATGCACAAAAGTCTAAGAGGGAAAATGCATAGGAGAAGTAGTAACTTAAGTCCCCCTATGCATTGACCTCAAGAGACAAGATTCTAGGGTGTAGGCAATTCTAAGCCTTAGCACCTTGCTCTCCTTAGGCTTCTTATGGAGTAAAACTTATGCAACAATAACTAAGTCAAAATCCTTAGAGTGCTAGCAATTTAGGGCTCTAGGGTTTCACTAGTTACTAGATCAATTCAATGAAAGGCTTGGCAAATAAAAAGTAAGAAAGTAGCAATTTAAGTTTCTTACTTCAAGCATTAAGTACACCATGCAATTCCATAATCTTGTATGAGCAAATTAAACTATACAACAAACCATTCAATAGATGACAAAATGAAGATTTTACTTACTTGCACCAAGAATAATCATAAGAATACCATGCAAGATCACCATAAAACCTCCAAGATTGATCCAAGTTGCAAAAAATAGCCTTAAACAAGAATGGCGCCTTACAATTTCAGCCAATAACCCTCACTAGGGCGCAAATTTCAGAACTCTTGTCTTAGATGACAAGTTGTGATGTGTAAAATGAGAGTACTTTATGTTTATTTATACAAAACTTTTGACCTTTAATTAATTTTAGGTCAAAATAAGGCCGACCTGGCCAATTTACAATAAAATTCAAATTTGACATAATTAAAATTAATTTGTATCTAAAGACACCTCCAAGGGTGATGTCATGCCCTTCTAGGGTGACGTTGAGGCCCATAGGTGGAACGTTGAGCTAGAAATGTGGGGCACTTGGCCTCCAGAAGCCCAGATGATGCCCACACGTGCCACCAAGCTCATAAATGCCTCCAAAATGAAAACCCTAGCTCTGGATGACGTCTAGGGTTATGATGGTGACGTCCAGGGCCCTCAAAGGCTAACGTCCATGTGGAAGAGAAAGGTCCCCTTGGGTTTAGGTCTGCCAAGGTGCCTCCAAAGGCAACATCCTTCTTTTTCCCGGTGCAAGTCTTCAATTTCTTCTTACCCCTGGTTGGGATTGTAGCATCTGTTGCCGTCCTAATGCACACTTGCTAACGTGAGCTAAGTCCAACTCACTTAGTGTGCCCTCGGAGACACAATGTCTAAGTTCCAAGTCCACACTGTCACCTTGACTGGAACCTCTTCCTTCTAGGCTTACTCCTAGGGAA
>ML776742.1:295934-313810 GCA_009831015.1 Picea engelmannii | reverse complement strand
TCAAAGCTATCCTACCCAAGCAAAATAATTCAACTCAAGATCTACTACCAATGATCACACAAAAAACTAAGCCACAATATCACCTCATATGTAGAAGAAATCCAGAATAATCAAAGATCTCCTCATAATCCTCCAAAGCTTTTTTCTATTATTCCAAAATGTGAGAGCAAACTCTCAAGAGCAAATGAGTGGGTGGCTTGGTGGCAAGAGCAAGAGAAGTGGAATGAAATTTCAGCAGCATAACAGTAGCTCAAAGAATGGTCTCCAAATGAGTGAGAAGGGGTCCTTCTTATAGCTCAAGAGGCAAGGTGAGGGCATCTAGATGAATGCCATGTGTTAGTTTCTAAGCAAGAGGCCACAATCTCAAGGAGAGGGCGCCCTTCTTAGGGTTTGAGTCATGGATTGATGACATGGAGGGCGTGGGGGCCCAAGGGAGTGAGAAAGGAGGTCAAGGGGGGCGCACCTCTCATGAGAGGGCCCCACAACAAATGACAAGTCTCATACGTGTGGCAAAAGAGGAGAGGGAGCGCAAGTTTAGAGGAGGGGGCGTGAGGTGGAGAGAAAGGGCGCCACATATGAAGTGAGGTGGCACGTGGGGTCAAGGAAATAGTGAGTTGGAGGCTTAGGAAGGGCGCACCTCACTTATGAGGGGCCCACACAAGGTTTCAAATCAAATTATTAAGGTTTAAGTGAGGTTTATTAAAGTTTGGTTTAAGGGGGGTCGTTTTTCCCCTTAGGGCAAGGGAAAAAAGGGTGATAAAGTAAGTTAAATGGGTAGATGAAGGTTTTAAGTGGTTAGGATGGGTTTGGGTAGGTTAGGGGGGTCTAACTTGCTCATTGCCACCTTACCACTAACTCACTAACTCAAAATTACAATAATTTTGACATTTCGGCAATGTCACCTTAACAATTAAAATGGCTGTTTTGACTGACTCTGACTCTGAGTGGACTAAGCCATAGTAAACTCGTCCGACTGAGCTGAAACTTGGTCAATGAGTGTAGGGGGTGCTATTCCATTTCTTTTGAGCACAAATACCCCTATCAAAAACCCCATGACCGAGTTTTTACATTAATTGCTCAAAAACATTTAATTAATTAAATAATTAAAATTCCAACCTTAGGAAAATTAATTAAATTTAATTAATTAAAAAAAACCTATCTAGACTCGACGAAATTCCACGAAACTTTCTACATTGTCTAGCATGGTCATTTACAACATTCCTAAACAAAGGTTACCCAAGGACGAGACCACTAGAGCGTCGTTCACCACTTTGGAGGAAATTATTGCATATGTGGACTCTGGAGGGAAAAACTCAAGGGAAGTCAGCCAGGCCCGAGAGCCCGGTTAACAACCTGAGGATAAAAAACCCTCGGTGAAAGGAACTCCCCTAATGGAAAGATCCAAAGGTACCTGACCTAACTCATGACTCATGCCGACTTATTACATTATTAACCCACGCAGGGGTGCGGAAATTTCGTTTACAAAATTTGTGCTGGGGCGTCAAATGCCCAAGTAGAACCAATACTGTCTGGAACATATGTGCATCTGATGATGCAAACTTCATGGCACATGAGTTGACCACCGTTGCAAAATGGGCGGTCAACAACATCCATATGTGAGCTTTAAGCCCCCATGAAGGTCCGAGCTAATCATTCCCTCATGTGTACCTGTTCACCGGGAAAGGTCCTGCAACAACAAGTACGCCCTCCAGGGGTTCATAAGTCACAGGGATCATAGCATGTAAATCACATCCAATAATTAAATTACCCAAACAAGTGCATCAAAACCCCTTTAACCCAAACAAATGCTCAAAGACGTTATGCAATTTGACAAGTTAGGTTTGGAGAAGGTCTCAGGGTGTCCTATTGGGCTAACCTCTCTTAAGTTTGGGATGTTTCCCAGGTGGGGTCTAATCCAGGTCATGTAAGTGTATGAGGTGGCACGGGGTAGATGTTTGGGCATGGGGTGCATGCAATAACAGGGAAATGTAAAGTCTTACCTGTGGGTGCCTTTGTAGAGGGCGAGTTGCACCTTGTCATAAATGCAATTGTTTCCTAACCCATTCATTTCCTTTTACTCTTAGCTTTATTTCTTTTGATCTTTTGCTCTTATGTTTCAAGGGAATAGTTGAGGGCCATTGTCCTGGCTTGATGACCAGAGGTGACAGCGTTATCCACAAACATTTCATGGAAATGAGAAGGTTGGCTCGTGATGAGACCCACTTTCTCTTGGCTATGCCACCAAGAGCCACTACCCTGGTTTGGTGACCAGATAGATGGAAGTGTCATACTGCTACATGCCCATGGTCATAATAGGTCGCCTCATGATGAGACCCCCTATCCATCAACTAATACCTTGAGTGTTTATGTTATATTATGGGTCCCCTTTTCTTACTGAGAAGCTTTTCACTACTTTCTCGGGGATCCCTGGGCGAAGCATCTCGAAGGTTTCAACTTTGGCTTTTAACTCTTGCCAACTACTTTTACCCTCTGGCCTTTAGCCCCTTCTTTCCACGAGGTAATGTACAACCCTTCCTAGTGTAGCCAATCCCAATGCCCAAACAAGGATAGGGGAGATGAAAGGAATAAAGATGTAAAATGGTAAGTATGGAGGGAACGAACGATGAATTTTCACAGACCCACCCATTTCCAAGCAAACGTCATGAAATGAAGAAGGATTCAATACAACATATTCAAGTGCTTCAAAAATCAGAGTGATACATACCATGATACCCAAACTCATTACCTCATGGAGCAAGACTCACCGCTACTTGAAGATCAGGCTGGTGGGATTGATACTGTTGTTGGTGATAAGTGGACTGCATTGAAGAAAAGAGGGGCGCCCTCTGGGGCCATGCTCAAGTCGTCTGGCTCTCGGTACTCCATGTTTAGGACCTGCGGGCCTCGAGACGTGATTTCCTTGGTTATCCCTAAGCTAGGGGATAACAGTACTTGCCCAAGACACAAAGAAAGACACCCTGCAATGTTATATGTTAGTATGGATCAGCAAGTTAAGCTTGTTGTCCCTGATTTGCAACAACAGATAACAGTTTATATCAACAAATAAAGCATCTAAATCAGCATGTAAAAGCATAAGATCAACCAACAATTCTATCAATGAATTTGGCAATCAATTAGGGCTTGAATATAGCACTTTGAAAATGAATAAAGCAAGTTGTTATAAAAGTGATTTTCTGCAGTAAATTATCAACCTTATGGTTGTAGCATTCAATGACATGCAGCAGCAAAATCAACCATAGAAAAGTGCCAAGAACTAGCCCAAAAAGTGCGCCCTAGTTAGTAGACTAGGTGAGTGAAGTTAGAGAGAAATCTAGGGTTAGTTTGTGAGATAAGAGGGAGTTTAGCAGCTAGGGTTATGCAGTCTTAATGGTTGTAGGTTAATGTTTATACCAACAATCAAAGTAGTGGGAAAAGAGGGACGCCTCAATGAGGCAAGAGAGCTCAAGGCTCAAGGAACACTTCTCCAAAAAGATAAACTTGAAACTAGCAAAATTCACTCTTCCCAAGGCAACAATTTTATATCTCCAATGCAAAGAAAAAATTACTAGTGCCTTTAAATATTAGGTTAATGGAGTCAAGTAAATGAACTAGAGATGTTACTTCCTTGGGGATGTAAACCCTTTTACTCCCCAAGGCAAGCATCTCTAGTTAGGGTTTGAAAATGAGGGGTGTAAATCCTCTTACTTCCTCAAACAAACCTTTGCAACATCAATAAACTTCAAGCAATAAATGATGAAGACTAGAGTGGGGGTGTAAATGCTCTTACTTCCCACTTAGCTCCTAGCACAAAAATCCTTGACTTGAAACAAATGATAGCATAAGAGTAAAAACCATACCAAATCAAGAAGATGCTAAGATAATCCACCATAAAAGCTAGAAACCATTCATCCAAGGCTAGCGCCTCATTCCTCCATCAACCATTCACCAAAAATAGCCATAAACAAGTGCACAAGAGACAAATATGCCAAAGTGTAGCGAAAATTTCAGATCAAGTCTTCTCACACGAGGGAGAGTTATGTTATAATGAGATCTTACGATCTCTTATTTATACAAAATGTCACCAAGGTGACTTGTCCACATATTTAGGGGTAAACCACAATACTAGGGGTCAACAACCCTAATCTTGCCCCCTTTAACAAAGCAATATTAAACAATTCATTTAAAATTTCACTTTTGCACAAATAAAACCCTAATTTACATGGACGTCACCCCTTTAGGTGACGTTTTGACAATTGGAACAAGACGTTGATGTTGGAGAAGCAATGGTAAGCCTCCAAAGGCCACATGTCAATCGTCTAGGCAATCTCCTCATGGTCAAGGCCTCATCCTCCTCAAAACATCCATGTGTGAATGAGTGGTAACACCACCACCAAACCCTAGCCCCCAAATGACGTCAAGCTCAAAAAGAAGACGTTTTTCCCCTCTTGGGCAAATCGTTTGGCATGTGAGGGCCGGTCTAAGTCTTCCACATCATATTTTAGGTCTCCAATACTTTGTCCTTGTGATCTGGCATGTGGACCCTTGGCATCCAACCTATGGGCTTGCAACCCCATGCAAGCTCAAGCTAGGTTTGTTCTTCCAAAACTGTCCACCAACTAGGTCCTGCAAAGACAAATAAGCACGCCCTCCAAGGATCTCAAGTCATAACATCATGATAAGTGAATCCAATCAATAAATGAGCCACCTAAGCATGTGCATCAAAGATCACTATATCAAACAATTAATTGCTCAAAGACACTATGCAACTTGTCAAACTTGAATATGGGAGGGTTGACGAGGTGTCCTATTGGGTAGATCTTGCCCTAGGTCAAGGAGAGTTTCTAAGAGATCCCTCTCTAAGCCATGTAAAGTGGGTGAAGTGGTTGGGTTCAAGACTCAATGGGCATAGGGCTCATGACATACAAGAGTTCATAGTGTCTCATTCACGAGTGCCTTTGTAGAGGGTGTGTGGTACCTTCGTCTGCAATGCACTTTTTCCAAGCCCATTATTTGCCATTCTTTTATTCTTTCATAATTTTAAGGAAAGGTTGAAGGTCACTGCCCTGTTGTGGTGTCCAGATAATGGCAATGTCACCCACAAACACCTAATGGAAATGAGAAGGCTTGCTCGTGATGAGATCCCCTTTCTCTTAGCCATGCAACTGAGAGCCATTACCCTAGTTTGGTGACTAGATGATGGTAATGTCATACCACTATATATTCATGGACGTGATAGGTCGGCTCGTGATGAGACCTCCTATCCTTCAACTAACCCTTTATGCATTCTTTATCATATTGCGGGTCCCCCTTTACTCAAAGATAAGTGTTTCACTACTTTCTTGGGTGATCCCTAGGTGAAGCATCTAGAAGGTTCATACAAGGCTTTTATCTTTTACCCAACATCAATCCCTCTGGGCCTTCAGCCCCTTCTTCCCATAGAATGAGGGACAACCCCTTCTTGGGTCAAGACACCCTAAAATCCCAAGAAATAAGGAAATGGGGGGAAATAATGATGGAAAGTGGTAAGTATGATCGGGAATGGTATGATGGTTCTTCAAGGGAGTTCCTAGTAGCAAACCCATCCCCAAGGAAGACCACTTACTAGGGCACATTGTCAACAACCAAGGTGAAGCAGGGAAAAAGGCATAATGTCCAAGCATATATCATGAAATCTAGAGAAATCTAAGATACAACATACTCAAATGGCTTAAATATTGAAATGATGTTCACCATAATACTGACTTGTACCTCATGGAACAAGGCCCACTGCCTTCTGGAAGCCAGCTAACGTGGTGGATGCCATCTGAAAATGTGTGACCAGATGTGGTGGTGAGAGGGGTCTCCAACTGTGCAAAAGGGTATTGTTGGTCATGTAGTCTCTCGATACTCCATATCTACAACTTGAGAGCCTCGAGACATAATCTCCTTAGTTATCCACAAAATGGGGATAACATGAACCATGCACTATCCATTCCCCGAAATGATAACACTCACATGCATGAACAGGTCATTTATCATTTTAAAAACACCATTTTAGTAAAAAGCCACAATTTCCCTTCTCTACTTTATTTTTAGATGTGCCATATATTATGCAATCCAAGGGAGATTTCATTGTTTATACTAATATTTTGTAGGGTCCCTTGCTAACTTTTTGCATTATTTGGACCAGAGATGTTTGATACTCTATCTCCAAAACACAGTTACTCTCAGATGACAGACCTAGCAAGACTTATTCTCTCAGACGACGGACCTAGCAAGACTAGGTTGACCACTTTTTCCTCCACCCTATCTCAATGATTGGAGGCATCAAGTGCCTTCTAGATGCTCCTACTATGGATACAAATGGCAGTAGGTTAGTGAGATAATGGCCCCTTTCTCATTCCATTAGGAAACAACCCACTTTCATCAGATCACCAAGACATACCTACTCCAGTTGGCTCCAACGCATACCTGGTATAGATTGTGTAGTTAGGTACCCATTACTAAATTTCTCTCTTCAACCTCAACTGTTAGGAGAACTTGTGTTGGTAGCACCTGGATTATCCAGCTTGGTCTACTCAATCGCAACCATTCCTCAAAGGACATTCTTAAACTTTGCATCGGTATCTTCAAGATGATTAAAGATAACAGAGATAGCTCCTCTTCTACTTCTCATGCAAAGTAGTGGTTCTCTTCTCCTCTCCTCCTCTTGCATAGGGAAGTATCTATCTTCCATCCTTTTTAGGGTTTACCTTTTAGGTCTAACCCTTTATACTCTATTTTATTTATTTTTGCACCTAGATGTTGCCTTTGGCAGTCCCACGTCACTATTGTGAATTTGTGAATTGTACTTTCTGATCCCATTGACCTATTTTGATCACTTGTGGACATTAAATAATATTTCTTTCTTTCATTCTTTCCACTAGGAGAGAGAAAACCAACCTATAATATCACCCCATAGCACACTATGAGGAAAGGAAGACATTACATCACATATTGTTCCATACACAAGAAGGTGAATGGGCCAATATGTGATTGGAGATATAGCAATAGGGGGAATAGTCCACCAACAAAAGTACATACATAATCAGAGATTCTACACAATAGAGAATAGTCACAAGTTACTGAGAATCTCCCTATTTCATATTAGATGTTCGCAAGCATAAGATAAGTGAGAGTAAACATCATTGTAAACATCATTAAACTAGAATAGTCCACAAGTTAGAATGCTCATGCCCACAAGCACCAAAAGAATTGAGAAATATAAGAATAGTCCCAAGACCAAACACAACTCTACAAGAGTATAAACTCGCCAGCTAACAACAGTCTCTTTATTAACATAGGAAGATAGCTTACACCAGTTGAGCCTCCCCTCCTATGATCGAACATAAGCTCAGAGTGGGAGGATGCACTCTCCGAGGAGCTCAGGGTTCAGGGTAGTTGTTAGGATCCAGGAGGATGTCTTTTGGTTCGAGTTTTGTGCAGGTGTTGAGGTTGGCTCCAGGTTCAGAGGGAGCTCCTACTGCAAACAGTGTGATGGGACCGGATGATGGTGATGGCAACGAGTACATCCCTCGCTAAGAGGGATTGTTAGCTTTTATAGCTCGGGAGGTACTCCACATGTTTTATCTTGTATGCGGAGGTAACCTTATATTTACACTACTAAGCACTTGACTTTGTAATGGGTTTTTATAAAGTTGTAATAAAGTGGTTATTTTATTCAAGTGACTTTTTATTAAGTGTGCCTTCTAATATTAAAGTGACTTTATTTCATAAAGTGCACTTATGTTATAAAGTGAAATTGTACTTTAATATTTTAAGTGATTTATTTTGGAGGGAATGAATCATGTCCCTTGATCATGTAAAGGCAAGATTAGATCTTGGCCGTTGGATTTAGGGATGGGGAAGGTGAAAAGACACTTGGAAGGTGTTGTCGTCCTTATACACACTTGCAAACGTGGAAAAAGTCTCATTCCACTTAGTGTGTCCTTGGAGGCACAATGCCTAAATCCAAACCCATTGTCACCTCGATTTGGATTTCTTCCGTCTAGGCTCACTCCTAGGGAAGCCAAGGGGGGGTAGACCCTAGTTACTATGTGAATTATTAAATGAATTCTAGGAGTTAATTTTAGTTTGTTAAAGGTAAGGGGGAAGCTAGCCTATATGAGAGGCAACAATGCAATGCAAACCTTTAATGAAAAGCAACCCTAAGTCAACTATGACTAGTGCCTAAGGTTGGGCAATGGAGTCAATTAAGTTATAACAAAGATCTAAGTACAAATGAAAGAATAAATTTACAAATTAAATGAAATACAAAAGAAGTACAACAATTATCAACAAATAATGAATAGATGATTATACAAAGATACAATTACTTACAAATGTACAAAGAAAGGAAAGATGCACTTGTTAGATCTATTATGCTTGTGAAGTAATAATTAAACTAACACTTAATTGATTTTGCAGATGTAAAGAAATATAGATCAAGGATGCTTTTACCACAAAGAAGCCACTTACAAACCAAGCTTGAAGGCCCCAAAGGAGAGGTGTGCAACTTCAAGGAGGGAAGATCATGAACCAGTGCGCAACTCTAAAGGAACCAAAACATGAAAAGGAAGCCACCAAGGGCACTAGTGCGCAACTTCAAGGATGCATAAACTTTAAGATACACCAATCAACCATAAAAATACTCAACTGAAATGTAAATTGCTAGAAAAGAAAATGCTTGAAAGTAAACTTGTTGAAAAGTAAAAGTCACACAACTTAGATTAAATCATGAACTTGAAGCATAGGTTGTGTGAGTAAATTTTAAGGTTGAATTAAGTGAGGTGAATTTGCAAGCCTAGACTAGGTGACTTCCCCAATACTCCTACCACTTTGGCCAAAATGATTGTTGGGTGCTCAATAAGCAAGGCAAACAAGGCCTTACCCTAGCTCCATAGGTCAACCCGGAAAACTTGGGCGCTCAACAAGGGGGGCACCTAGTGCCGTGAAATCATCCCTAATCAAGCACCCCAAGTAGCCTCCACAAGCCCCCTTTTGGTGGCAAAAGTTGTATCAGTAATGGGTGATCTAATTACTAGATTAATTGATCCTCCTATAGTTATAAGTTGATTGACTTAGCAATTAAGATTACTTGTGTTGAAAGCTTAAACAGAGGAAATAACAAGTGCTTAAAGAAAATGTACAAGAAATGAAGGTGCTTCCAAGAGCTTATACAAGAATGAAAAAGGAAATGCTTCTAACTATTATGACATATAAGCAATGAACTAAAAAGGAAATTAAATGAAACTAGAAGCATAAAACCATTAACCATTTAGCATGTTAAACTAGCCTTACGATATTGCATGGGTGGCTAAGCCAATCCTCTTTGCAGGGTGTAGGCAAAAGAATGAAAAAAACAAATAACTTGACTTGAAAAGAAAGCAAGTAAACCTAGCCACACAACCTTGTCTTAAGGACAAGTGGGGCAACAAAATAAAAGCTTAAAACAGAAAACTACTTCTAAATCCTAGCCTTACGATTTAGCATGGGTGGCAAAGCCAAGCCTCTTTGCTAGGTGTAGGCACAAATTATTTACAAATTATTACAAAACAGAAAATTAGAATTTAATGAAGAATGCAAGCCCTAGAGACTCTCTTGGGCTACTTACAATCAAGGAAAGAGAAGAGAGAAGTAAGGGGTTTTGTTACCCCAAGTTGGAGGCTCTTCTTGAGTGTTTTGTGGCCCAAAATGGGCAACACCTCCCCTTGTCCTGGCGAAAATCTGCCAAAATCAACAACCTAAAGCTTGCTGGAAATGCTAAAAATGTACAAAACAAGTCACAAAAATTTATGTTAGTGAAAACGAAAATTTTTACCATAAAAATCTGAATATGTAATATGATTTAGGGCCTATTTCAGAACTAAAAAACAACCACAAATCCTCAAGGAATGATAGAAGTTAGAACATAAAAATAATGGAGGAATCTCTTGGTTGAACAAGCAACTTCTCAAATCTGAAAATTGTTTCTCCAAACCCTTAGTGACCTACAAATAAGTGAGATCTTGCTACAAAACAATAAAGAGATGAGCACCTGAAATGGAAATTGCAAAATACTTTCCAATACCATACAAGCAACTCACTAAGTCTACAGAAATACTACCATAAACTTAACTAAGCAAAATACTTTGCTTGGGATCTCCTAAATTAAATTTCAAAGCAAGAAACCCACAAGAAAAATATGGCAGCAATATCACCTCAAATCAAAACCATAAGGAGCATCAAGAAGACTCCCAATGCACCATGAAATTCCCTCCAAATCTTTTCTTTATTCCAATAGAAGCAAGCTTGAGAAAATATTTTCCACAAGCTTGAGAAGAAAGAATGAGAACAAGAAGAGAGAGAGAGAGAGAGGAGTGGGAGAGATTTGGGTATAGTAACAGTAGGCTGAGAATAGATGTCTGAAATGAGGGAGGGGAGGCTTTATTTTATAATTGGAAGCCAAGAGAGGCCCCTCTTGGATGCTCTCCAAGTGTCATTTGCTAAGAGTGATTGAGCATCTCAAGGAGGGGCGCACTTTTAGGGTTTTGGTAGTGTTAGGGTTGTGAGGGTTGAGTGAGGGGGAGGGGAAACACCTTTTTGACAAGGTCAAACAGCAAATTAGATCAAGGGGGATGCACTTAGGGAGAAAGGGGGGTTTTCCTTTTAATTTTTCAATTTGCATGACTTTCTCACCAAGGGGGCGCAACTTCCTTAGGGGGATGAGTGAAATGAAGTGAAGGGGTGAGTTTAAGTTAGGAAAAGTGTTTCTCTAACTTAGGAAAGGGGTTAGGCATCATCTCCCACTCTTTCTCTAACCTTTTTGCTCATTTTTTACAAAAAATGACATTTTTGACTTTGTCAATTAAGCAATTAAATTGTTGACTTGGACTGACTTGGACTCCTCATGGACAATGACCTAGCAAAACTTGTCCAATTGAGCTGAAACTTGGTTCAAGGGTGTAGGGGGTCTCATTCCATTTCTTTTGAGTACTCACACCCCTATCAAAATTCCCAAGGACCTAGTTTTTACATTTTTACATCAAAATTAATTAAAATTACCATTAATTGGGTAATTTTAAAAAATTAAAAAAAAAAATACTTAGACTCGACGAAATTCCGCAAGACTCTAGGAGATGTCTAGCATGGTCATTTACAATATTCCTAGACCCCAGTCACCCATTGGGATCGATTATTAGAACACCTTTCACCACTTTGGAGGATTATTGTGGGAGTGAAAAACTCAAGGGTAATTAAAAAAGCTGGTTAGGTCAAATTAATTACCTGAGGAAAAAAAACACTCGATGAAAGGACTTCCCTAATGATAAAGTCCTAGGTAACTAACCTACAATATGATCCATGCAGACCCATTACATTATTATCCCATGTAGGGGAGCGGAAATTCCAGTTACAAAAAGAAGTGTTGAAGCCAAAATTACCTTGTAGAACCAGTAAGTCTTCAACTTGGTTGCACCATCAGGTACATAGCTTCATGGCACATGGAGTTGACCCCCTAGTCAAAATAGGTGGTCAACAGAAGGTGAAAGGTCACTTTCAGATTATAAGAGAATGCCTAGGGTAGTGTGCAACACAAGAAAAGAAGAGGAGATTGAGAGATTTCTTAGAGAGCTTTGGAGAGGAAAGTGAGGACAACAAATTAAGAGATTTTCCCAAGAGACTTTGGGCACATTTCCCAAGTCATTTTCTGTGTGAAAGGAGCTGTTGATATTTCTGTTGTTGAAGGTCGTACTGTACGGATTCATACAATTCGTATAACAAGGAGAAAGGGCACATAAATTGAGGTGTTTGTTGGCATGTTTTTCGAGGTTGTTTGAGGAATTTCCTTGTTGCAGAAGGGTTGTACATTACTGTCCATACAACATGTTGGCACAAATATCAAGGTGTTAATTTATGAGTGGGTCGTACAACAGTACGGATTTGGCACATTTTCCAAGGCAGAATTTGTGGGGACAGTTTTTGGGTGCTGTAAGTGTTTTCTCTTGCTGGAAAATGTAATTTTGTTGTTGATATGTACTTTCCTGAAGCTAATAAATCTCTCTCTCATTGGGTTTCCCCACATTGGGGTTTTCCCTGGTTGGTTTCCTAAATTTTTGAGTTTTACATGGATATGTGATTGTTGTTCATTATGTTTTTCCACTGCTAATTGCTTAGTAATGTGTATTTTTGCTCATGGTATTTTCTGAATGTGGGTTTAATAAATTTTAGAGTTCATTTAAGACAGTTATCTCTAGGTTGTTAAGTGTATGACAGAATTTGTGTATGTTGATTTTGTCATTAAATTTCTACATCTTTGCCATGTTTCACTTTGGTGGTTGACATTGAACCCTAGCAAGTGGGTCACCCTTAGGGATAGGTTTGCTACTAGGAGGTCCTCTTGACGAGTCATTGTGCCATTCCCGACCATACATGTCAATTTCCATACTTATCCCCTTATCTCCTTACCTTGTGGGATTTTCGGGTGTACTGACCCAAGAAGGGGTTGTCCCTCATTTCATGGGAAGAAGGGGCTGAAGGCCCAAAGGCTTGTAGCTGGCTAAAGATAAAAGCCAAATATTAACCTTCTAGATGCTTGCCCAGGGATCCCGAGGACAATGAGATGTCTCCCATAAGAAACTAATGGGACCTGTGAAAAATAACTAATAACAAAATGCCAACCAAGGTGGAGCATGTGTGGGCACTATTTTTAATGCTTAAGTAGAAGCCCCACGCATGTTCAAATTGGGGAAGCACAATGTAACCAGGGGAGAGTCAAGGTGGGCACTGTTTTTCATGCTTAGGTAGAAGCCCCACCTTGGCTTCAACTTAGAAACATCTTAAAAGAATAAAAAGCAATAAATGGGCTTGGAAAAATGTTGCATTGAAAACGAAGGTGCAACACACCCTCTACAAAGGCAACCCTAAATTAGACACTACAACCCCTTGTATGTCATGAACCCCATGCCCAAAAGTCTTCCCCCCATCCATGACACCTCATCCACATGACTTAGAAAGAGTTCCCCTCGGGAAACACCCCTAAACTTGAGGTACGATTCACCCAATAGGTCGTTTTGTCAACCCTCCCATACCTAAGCTTGGCAAATTGCATAGGGTCTTTGAGCATTGGTTTATTAAATATTTTGATGAGGTGGTTTGGATGTACTTGCTTAGATGGCTCTTTTATTGATTTGATTTACTCATCATGATGCATTTGACTTGAGATCCTTGGAGGGCATATCCATTTGTCTTTGCAGGACTTAGCAGGTGGACAGTTTTGGAAGAACAAGCCTAGCTTGGGCTTCCATGGGGCTTGAATCCCACAGGTTGGATTCCAAGGGCCCACACTCTGGATGACGATGGAATGCCTTTGGAGACCTAGAGGACACCTTGGAGGATCTTTCCCACCCCCTACATGTCAAACGACTTGCTTGAAAGGGGAAAAATGTCACATTTTGGGGCTTGACATCACCTAGGGCTAGAGTTTGGTGGTGATGATGGACACTTGGCATGTTTTGAAGAAAGAGGCCCATGGATCATGGAAGAAATGTCTTGATTGTAGACTATTGGCCTTTGGAGACCTAGCCTTTCCTTCTCCAACTCAATGACTTGATCAAAAGTGCCAAACGTTTCCCAAAAAGAGGGTGACGTCATGTTTCTAGGGTTTCTTTTATGTGCAAAGTATAAATTAAAAAATAGTATTTTTGTAAAGGGGAAAGATAAGGGATATTGACCCCTTTTCTTGTGATTTACCCTAAGTTTTGTGAACAAACTATGTTTAGAAGATTTGTATAAATAGAGATCATCTCTATTTCATTTTTCATCATAGCTCTCCCATGGTGAAAAGACTAGTGGCTGAAATTTGCGCCCTCTTGGGAATTTTTGGTATCTCTCTCTCTTGCAAATGAATGTTGGTGCTTTCTCTTGGTGAATGCTTTAGCTATGGTGGTGCACACCACTTGGAAGCTCTTGTTCTTGCTTGTGGATGGTTTTATCTTGGTGAAACTAGGGTTTGATCTTGCAATCTTCTTGTTTGGTAAGGAAAATCTGCATTCTCATTGCTTATTTCATGATATTGTTGGATTAAAAACCTAGGAGGAGTATAATCACATACACCCTCCATCAAGTTCTTGTCATTTACTACTTTACAAGTCTTTTATTACAAAGTATCTTGGAGAAGTACAAAGGTGTACACCCTCCTTGAATCTACTTCGAAGTTGGTTCAAATACCCTAGGGAGTAAGAGGATTTACACCCCTAAGGTCTTTGTTGATCTAACTTATGTTTTAAAGACTCCATCCACCCAAATTTCAAAGGCACTAATCTGATTTTTTGCATTGGAGAAATAAAATGTTTGCATTGTTAAACGTGTCTTGACGAGATATTGAAATTGTTTAAGTTGGAAACTTTTCTCCATGCTAAAAGCTTGTCAAGGCCACTAAGGCGTCTTGATTGGATTGGTCTTCTTAGAGCTATATAACTCATTAAAAGCTACATCCATTAGGGCTGCAACAAAACATCTTCTTTGCTTGACTTTAACTTGCAATTTGACCGTGGAAATTTGTTAGTAACCCATTATCTTCATTGTGTTGCTAATTGGTGAACTTTTGGTTGGATTACTTGTTTATTTTCATGGTTAAAAGTTGTTGTAGCAAATCACTGCTACAGCCACTTGGTTGTCACAAATATACTCTGAAAAACATATCATAACAGCCATCTATTACCACTAAAAGTCGTGCTAGAGTGTTGAGAACTTATCTACATGGTTTATGGTTCATAGCTGAACTAATTCTTAATGTTTTAAGTGGTTTAATCTGCAGTAGTTACTTGATTTCATTGTTGATATATATATATATATATATATATATATATATATATATATATATATATATATATATTTGTTTACTGCTGCAATTAGGGACAGCAAGCTTAACTTACTTGTCCACTTGACATATATCTCGTACAATTGGTTTTTCTTGTGTCTCGGGCAGGTACTATCATCATCCGCAAGTGCTTGAACTTCTTGGCAACCATTGACTACTACCAAGGCTCGTTTCCAACTCTCCTTTCATATAGAAACTTAACCTATAGGGGTATTCATCTCATCATCTCACTTTCCGTGTCATTCCCCACTAGGGTCCCCCGGGATTCCCCCCTTGAGGTAATCACTTCACCTCTAAAGTGACGGGAATACCTATCTGAGGTGACACTGGGTAGGTGTTCTCTTAGTTGTCGCCGTATTGTGGTTTGGTTCGGGCTTTTCCCAACCTACAACTTGTGCGATAACAGTCCCCCCTAGGATTTTTTTAATGTTTTCAGTTAATAAAAATTTTCCCGTAAAAGAAGATATTTTAATTGTAAATAAATCATAGGTTAAAAAAACGGTACTAGGAGGCATTATATGCCTTGGGAGTATTCATTTTCACACTCAGACTACCCACTTTACCTAGGTACCCACTTTGTGAGTGAAATTAGTGATTTTTAATCACTTAAAATTAATTTTACTCAAAAAAAGTCAATAAAAGACAAAAAATCAGAAAAGACTATTTTTTGGAAAACATGTCGGGGACATGTTTTGACTTAACTCACCATCTCTTGAGTTCACTATGCCTTTTTGGCACTCAAGTGAGAGTTGAGTGTTTAGTGGAGTTTGGATGTGTCATCAAAGAGAGGTGCGCCCCTCTTGAGGAGAGGTGGCGCATTCCAACAGAGGGCCACCCACCTCTTGAGAGGTGGCACCCTCTTCTCTCTTGCTCTTGCACAAGTGGCGACCTTTGGGAGTTGAAAGAGAGGTGGCAGCCCACCTCACACTTTTCAATCCATATCCCAACAAGTGGTGCGCGCTCCCTCCTTGGGAAGTGTGCTCCTCTCCCTATAAATTAAAGCTTCTCTCCCATTTCAAAGCTAGAGGTAGCTTAGGAAGAATTGTTTGTTGTATTTTGTTGTTGTATCATCATTCAAGATTGGAATAAAAAACTTTGGAGGCTACATTGGTGTACCATTTTCATGTGTCGAATTTCTATGTCATTATGCCAAACGTGAGGTATAATTTGTTTTTGTGCTTTTGCTTCTAATTGCTAATTTGGGGCCTTCAAGAGGAGTTGTCTCCAAGTAGGGTAAGATTAGAAGAACTAGGTTGCTTTATAATATTATTGCTTATTTACATTTGATACCTTTACATTGCATGTTCATTTCGGTTGATGCTCATGCTCTTTTAAAGTATCTTTGTAGGTAGTGTTATCCCCATTTTGTGGATAATTAAGGAGATTATGTCTCGAGGCCCTTAGGTTGCAGATATGGAATGTCGAGAGACTACATGACCAGCAATACCCTTTTGCATAGTTGGAGACCCCTCTCACCACCATAGATGGTCGCAGATTTCTAGATGGCATCCACCACATCAGTTGGCTTCCGGAAGGCAGTGGGCCTTGCTCCATGAGGTACAAGTCAGTATTATGGTAAGCATCATTTCAATATTTAATCCATTTGAGTATGTTGTATCTTAGATAGCTCTAGATTTCATGATATATGCTTGGACATTATACCTTTTGCCCTGCTTCACCTTGATGATTGACATTGTGCCCTAGTAAGTGGTCTTCCTTGGGGATGGGTTTGCTACTAGGAACTCCCTTGAAGAGTCATTGTATCGTTCTTGACCATACTTACCACTTCCCATCACTATTTCTCCCCATTTCCTTATCTCTTGGGATTTTAGGGTGTATTGACCCAAGAAGGGGTTGTCCCTCATTCTATGGGAAGAAGGGGTTGAAGGTCCGGAGGGATTGATGTTGGGTAAAAGATAAAATCCTATGTATGAACCTTCTAGATGCTTCGCCCAGGGATCTCCCAAGAAAGCAATGAAACGCTTATCTTTGAGTAAAGGGGGACCCAAAATGAAATATGATTAAAAATGCTTAAAAGGTTAGTTGAAGGATAGGAGGTCTCATCATGAGTCGGCCTATCATGTCCATGAATATCTAGTGGTATGACATTACCATCATCTAGTCACCAAGCTAGGGTAATGGCTCTCAGTTGCATGGTTGAGAGAAAGGGGTTCTCATCACGAGCCAGCCTTCTCATTTCCACTAGGTGTGTGTGGGTGACATTGCCATTATCTGGACACCACGCCAGG
This sequence comes from Picea engelmannii, assembly GCA_009831015.1. NCBI lineage: Eukaryota > Viridiplantae > Streptophyta > Pinopsida > Pinales > Pinaceae > Picea > Picea engelmannii. Next base: position 296,686 of record ML776742.1, on the reverse strand, counting down.
GCAGTGGCCTTCAACCTTTCCTTAAAATTATGAAAGAATAAAAGAAAGGAAAATAATGGGCTTGGAAAAAGTGCATTGAGGACGAAGGTACCACACACCCTCTACAAAGGCACCCATGAATGAGACACTACAACCCCTAGTATGTCATGAGCCCTTTGCCCATTGAGTCTTGACCCCATCCACCTCATACACTCTACATGGCTTAGAGAGGGACTTTTTAAAGGCTCTCCTTGACCTAGGGTAATATCTACCCAATAGGACACCTTGTCAACCCTCCCATACTTAAGCTTGACAAGTCGCATAGTGTCTTTGAGTTGTTAATTGTTTGATATAGTAATCTTTGATGCACATGCTTAGATGGCTTGTTTATTGATTGGATCCACTTATCATGATGTTATGACTTGAGACCAAGGCTGCGGGGGAGCGCCCCCCCCCCCCCCCCCCCNAATCGCGCTCCCAAGGGGAGCGTTCAGGGAGCGCGCTCCCAAGTGCGCTCCCTGAACGCTCCCCTTCGGGAGCGTTTTTAGGGAGCGCGCTCCCTCATCAAAAATTGCGCTCCCTGGTTTTTGAGGGAGCGTTCATCCTAAAACCCTCTAAAAACCTAAAAACAAGTTGGAGTTGTAAGGTGTTTTGGTGTGCAGCTGAGGGTAGTAATTAATGGTAATGTTAAATTCATCCTTTATCTTTCATTTTCATCCTTTTACTTAAATTTTTAACATTACCATTAATTGTTTCAGGATGTTTGAGAGTGG
>ML776742.1:234340-294251 GCA_009831015.1 Picea engelmannii | reverse complement strand
TATATATATATATGCATCAAAATATATATTTTTTATGTATTATATAAAAAACGCTCCCGCTCCCGGAGATTTTTGAAAATATGTGCTTCCTGCTCCCGCTCCCGCTCCCGCTCCGCGCTCCCAACAGCCTTGCTTGAGACCTTTGGAGGGAGTGTCCATTTGTTTTTGCAGGACCTAGCTGGTGGACAGTTTTGGGAGAACAAGCCTAGCTTGGGCTTCCATGGGGCTACAAGCCCACATGTTGGATGTTAGGGGCCCGCATGCCAGATGAGAGAGAGATGACTAGGACGGCCTTGATGATGACGTGGATGACCTAGCCTATCCATTACCTACTAAACGATTTTCCCAGGAGGGGTAAAATGTCCTACTTTTGAGCATGACGTCATGGTATTGGGGGTTTGGGCTTGGTGGTGAGGTGCCACTCACTTGCACTTGGACGTTTTGAGGAGAAGAGGGTTTCACTAAGAAGAGATCATCTAGATGCTTGACACATGGCCTTGGGAGGCCCTTCCATCTTTCTCCAACACCAACGACCTCCTCAAAATGGCAAAACGTCCCCTAAAGGGGTGACGTCACCCTTAATTAGGGTTTAATTTGTGCCAAAGATGAAATTTTAAGTGAATTGTTTACTATTATTGTGTTAAGGGGGAAAGATTAGGGTTGTTGGCCCCTAATCTTGCCTTTTACTCCTTATTTTTGTGGACAAGCCATGTTGGCTAATTTTTGTATAAATAGAGATCATAAGATCTCATTTTAAATCATAACTCTCCCTTGTGGAGAAGGACTTATCTGAAATTTTCGGCCCTCTTGGCTCTTTCTATTCTCTTGTGCTTTGGTTTATGGCTAAGTCTTGGATATTTGGTTGATGGAAGTGATGAGCTAGCCTTGGAAGGCTTTTTCTAGCTTTTATGGTGGTTTGTCTTAGCTTTTTTCCTTGAATTGGTAAGTTTTTTTACATTGTGTTATCATTATTGTTCAAGTCAAGGTTATTTTGCTAGAGCATGGTGGGAAGTATAAGGGCATACACCCCCACCATAGTTTCCACCATTTTATGCTTACATTATATTGGTTTAACAAGGGTTTGCTAAGAGAAGTATAAGGGCATACACCCTCTTAGCGCAAACCCTAGCTAGAGATACTTGCCTTGAGAAGTAAGAGGGTTTACACCCCCAAGGAGATAGTACCTCTAGCTCTTTCTTTGCTTGACTCCATTAACCCATTTTTAAAGGCACTAGTCATTTACTTATTGCATTGGAGAAATAAATTGATACCTTGGGAAACGTGAAATTTTTAAGTTTTAAGGTTGTTTCTTTGGGATAGTGATCTTGATTCCTTATGGATTCTTCCTCCCTTAGGGCGTCCCCATTCTCCTACTACTTCATTGGTTGTTACTAATACTAACCTACAGCCATTAGGGATGCATAACCCTAGCTAATAACTTACTCCTAACTCCTAAACTAACCATAGATTCCCCCCCTAACTTTGCTAGTCTAACACGCTAAACTAGGCACATCTTTTGGGTTGTTTTTTGAGTGCTAGTTGTTAGAATATAATGGATGTGCTCGTTTTACCATTGACAATACTATTGTCACCCAACCATAGGTCGAAGCCACCCTCCGAGCACCTTAACCTTGACAGAGAATCATTCTGGAAGCAAACCCTAGGCTAGATAGCCAAACAAAGGGTAGCGCACCTTTCCCCAAGGATAGCGCATCAACAAGAGCTGATCAGATAGTCCAAACCCTAACCAAGAGATAGTCCAAGCCAAACGTGATCTGCTAGCTACAGCAGTTGCAATGGCAGCTCTCCTCAAACCTGCGCACAAGATTGGGCACTGCAGTGCGCACAAGTTGTTGCTCTGCAATTCTGAGACTGCCTGCCAGAATGAGAACTGGCCTCCTGTATTTATACTAATTCTGGCTAACTGCCTGGGCTGACTTCTCATTCTGGGTATCTGTCTGTTCAGGATATATTAATTCTTCTAGCCGACTTCTTCTCTTGGAGGCTAATAACCTAATATAAATTATCCTCTTGAGCCGACATGTCTTCTAGGGTTATTAGCCAACTCATTAGGGTTTCTTCTTGCTTTCCGGAGTATTCTATTCTCGTCAGGTTTACACGTGGAGGTAAATACCTCCCGCAGCTACCATAATATCAACACTAGTTAATGGTTAAACTTGTTGTTGTACATCATTAAATGCTACAGCCATAAGGCTGATATATTACTGCAGAAATCCACTTCATAACAACTTGTTTTTATTCAGTCTTAAAGTGCTATGTTCAAGTCACAAGTGATTACTAAATTCATTGATGATATTGCCTATTGATCTTGTGCTTTATATGCTGATTTGGATGCTTCATTTTGCTGATATAAATTGCCATCCACTGCTGCAAATTAGGGACAGCAAACTTAACTTTCCGATCCACACTAACACATAGCATTGCAAGAATTTTTTCTTGTGTTTCGAGCAGGTACAGGTGCATCGACAGCTATCTTTTCACTTGGTATCCATTTACCTCTCTCCACTCATCATTTCCAATCATTCATTTCTTCCATCACTTGACCTTCCGGGGGACTTCTCCTTACCACTTCCCTTCATCATTTCCATTCCCCCTAGGGTCTCCGGGATCGCCTCCTAGGAGTGACCTTAGTCACCCCCCAAGTGCGGGACCTACATCGAGGTGACATTGGGTGTAGAATTCCCAAAGTTGTATCACTTGTTCCATGGTTGGGTCGGGCTTTGCCCAACCTACAACTTGCGCTATAACAGTTCCCTTTGCATAAATTTGTAGATTTTTTTACTTAGAAATATTTTGGGTTTTTCTACTAATAACCAAATACACCCTTAAAGTGTTTTTGGCCATTGTTTGCTCTCTTTTGTTTGTTGTTTTGTGCAGGTTATTGAATAAACAAGGTGAGATTCTACCAAATTTTTGCAGATTTGGAGCATTTGGGACTTCCAGGAGCACCATATACCTTCCTAAGACATTTGTACATTGTAAAAAACCTCGATCCATCATTATAAGGATACATATCTCTATTCAAAGAGATCAAAGTCTTTTCAAGAGACTATTGCAACCGAGTTAATAAAATAAGTGAGCCAAGGGAGGCCTCATTTTGTGTTTCCCCCTAGGGGGGTTGGTGTTGTGGTTTGGAGCATTTCATTTTGGTTCTCTTTCTTGCTTTACAATTCATAAGATTTATTCCACGCTACCCGAGGTGTGTATAAGACGGCAACAGAAGGTCTTGTATAAAAGGAGACCTTGTCACATTTCATTTTAATATAACACACTTGAGAGTTACATACTCTCTTGGCTGAAATTTGCACCCTACTTGGGCATTTTGCACTATTTCTCTCTTGAGTCTCTCTTTGTGATGTTATCTCTTGTCTATTGGTGAAGAAGTAAGGCACTATCTCTTGGATGCTTGTTCTTGGTATTGTTGGTGGAATATACTTGATAAAGAAGGATTTCTTGATGTTATTCTTGGAATTGGTAAGGAATTTCTGCATTTATTGTTTGGTTTCTTCTTGTTTCAAACATTTATTTGTCTAAACCCTTGGAGGAGTATAAGGCCTCCATCAAGTCTACCTTTTTATCTTTGAATAAGCTATTTTGCAAAGGTTGCTAGGAAGAGTACAAGGGATTACACCCTCCTAGATTTACCTTGCTAGTTTAGTTTGCTCTAGGGAGTAAAAGGGCTTACACCCTTAGAAAAGTAACAAAACTAGCTCTTACACAAGAGACTACATTGCCCAATTGATTAAGCACTAGTCTAAATTGCAATGGAGACACAATATTCTTGCATTGGAATACGTGAATTTACGAGATATTGCAATTGTTCAAGTTGGATTATTTTCTACATGTTATAAGCATTCTTGTGCCCTAAGGGCGTCCTCTTTTAGCCGAGCAATTTTCTTCTGTAATAAGTTTAATGTAACAGCCATTAGGGATGCAGAAAACTCTCTTGTTCACTCATTATTCTCTAATCTACCGCTGAAATTTACTTGTGAACCTAGATTATTATTCTACTAATCATTGGCTATCTTTCTAACAGTTTACTTGTCAATTTTTGTGGTTAGATTTTGCTGTTGTAGCAATTTTTTTCTAAAGCCACTTGGCTGTTATAATACATTCTTAATAACACTTAATAAACAGCCCTAAAACTCACCAAAGTCTTGCTTCATTAATTGGAAGTTTAACTAGTCTTTGCTAGCCTTATTTTCCTCATCTCTTACTTGATTTTGGTGGTTAGATTTGCAACTGATATAACTTGTTTACCGCAGAAAAAGTGTTTCCATACCGCTGCAATTTTGGGACAGCAAGGTTTCTTGCTTGTTCCCCTTTGGTTTAAAGCTTGTATGTTAATCATTTGTCTTGTTCTGGGCAGATCTAACATTGTCTTGCAAGTATACAACATTTGGCAATCATTCTCCATCCACAAGACTCATTCTTCAAGCCTTTATTCACCTCCAAGCTTGACCTATAGGGGTTTCACTCATCATCTTATCACTTTCCGTCTCAATCCCCCTAGGGTCTCCTAGATTCCCCCTTGTGGTAACTTGTCATCACTAAAGTGAGGGGAGTGTCTATCTAAGGTGACATTGGGTAGATAATCCCATAGTTGTCACACTCCTATGGTTTGGGTCGGGCTTTGCCCAACCTACAATTTGTGTGATAACAGGCTGGACATACCTTCTTAATACAAATATCATCTCCAAATTTCTTTTTCATTAGATTAGATTATCATTCTTTATGTATGGATGGTAAAACAGGGCTGCATGAAAATATCTTAAAAGGTTTTGCCCAATACTAAGAATCCATGTACTCATTTGGATCATGATGATTCAAACCAAGCACCTATTGGCATGGAACTAGACAAATTCTCAACAACATTAGGAACAACCAGTTGAGCTAATCCCTTAGGCTGGACATACCTTCTTAATACAAATATCATCTCTAAATTTCTCTTGCATTAGATTAGATTATCATTCTTTATGTATGGATGGTAAAACAGGGCTGCATGCAAGGTTTTGCCCAATACTAAGAATCCATGTACTCATTTGGATCATGATGGTCTATTACACTTCCAAATGTTATGCAGATTATTGCAGCAGACCCTTCTTAGATCAATTATATCAAGGAGAATAGCATTCAAGTTATAAGATCCACACCCTTTGACCTTTAGTGTCCTTGAATACCATATGATTCTGCAAATAGTACTGCCTCTTTTTACTCCTTTTGTTACAAAGAACCCTTTGGGGAGAGAACTTAAACCCAATATTTTTCTTACCTCTAAACAGCATCAGCAGTAAGTGACCAATACCAAAACAATTAATTACTAATCAAGGTTTCATCACACAAGAGTAGATTTCCTTGTCCACGGTAATGATATGTAGGAAGGTGAAGAGGTGATTTTCAAGATTGGGAAAGTGTAAAAGGGCTTTCTTGGCAAATGTTCTTCTTCTTCTATATAAATGTCAAAATCGAAAATTATCATGCTTTGAACTATACTAACAACATAGTCATGATTTTACTGAAAGCTATTAAGTTCTTATAGTTTTCATTGGCCCTGTATTGATACCACTATCTGTACTCCAAGTCAAAGCATTGACTTCAACGAGGTGAGCCTAAAAGTTTGAATTGTAATGTCTTTTATGACAGTATTGACCCCTAACTTCAAATTTTCTGTAACTTCTTGATATTTTGATGAGATCGTTTCATATTTATTGTCTGTTTCTTTTAGTGTATACTTTCCACGCCTCTTTAGAATGTTGTATTTTTGTTACACTTTGATGTTCACTTACATTACATTTTAATGTGTTTTTGACAATGATTTTGAAGAGTGATTCCTGATTCAGAGCCTTTAAAGGAGCTTCTCTAAAGTGTTCAAGAAGAATATTCTAGGAGACAAACAGTGGGTACTCTTGTCGTCTTAATATTCCATTATAACAAACATAAATATATATAAAATATATATAAATACAAATAATAAAAGAATAACTAATAATTAACAATTATTACTAATGAAAAGACACCTTATATAAAAGGTCATGTCTCGTATGAAAGGGCACCCCTGCGTGGGTATATATACAACCCTCATTCTCATTTGTAATCATCTCATCTCATTCTTATACATTTTACTCAATATAATATTATTTCATCCTAAATGGATTGCCTTATTCTATCCTACTTAAATTGGATATTCTTATAATTGTCAAACAAGTTTGTTTGTCCTAGTGGTATCAGAGCCTCATTTTTTCTGATCCAGGCCATTGGTTGATCTGGTCTTTGACCACCAACCGGCCTTTGACCATTTAAAGAATCAAGTTCTGTTGAAGAAAAAAAAAAAATATATATATATATATATATATATATATATATATATATATATTCCGTTGCTACCAGAAGAAATAACTATTTCCGCTGCAAGGTGTTATCCACCAATTTACACTAGGATGGACTTGCAGTTGAACCGCCAAAGATTGAGCAAACAGTTGTTTAAAATTCAAAGTTCAGAAGTCCAATCGGTCAAATTGACCACCTTTTTTCACATTTCCATCCCATGTGGGGCATTGTAATAAGATGAGATTGGCATGATGATTTTGTAAAAGGCTTGGTCTCCTCATACTTGATCATGAGTACATACTCTAGAGTGTTTTTTTTTCACTTTTTAATTATTTCTTAATTTCTAAGTTTTTTCCCTCAATACCTCCAAAGTTGGAATGTGTACTGATGGTTAGGCCTTAGCTTGGAAAATTTAAGTCTAGTGTCTAAATGTTTATATTACCATGCTAAGTCATCAATATTGAGTCATATGGAAATTGCGCTAAGTCCCCCTTAGGTTTTTTAATGTTTTGAGTCAATAAAAAATTTCCCATAAAACGAAATTTTTTAATTGTAATTTGGCCATAAGTTAAAAAAGTGGTACTAGGAGGCATATATGCCTTGGGGGTATCCGTTTTTGGACTTAGAATACCCACTTTACCTAAGTATCCACTTTGTGAGTGAAAATAAGTGATTTTAATCACTCAATATCAATTTCTCTCACAAAAAGACAAATAAAAGGCAAAAAATCATTAAAAATCAGCAAGCCTATTATTTAGGAAACATGTCTTAGACATGTTTTCCTCATGTCTTGAGTTCCAAAGAGAGGTGGCAAGATATCTTCAGTGGAAGGTGATTTACTTTGATTAGGTGGCTAAAGGTGGAGATCCCAAAGTTGGGACTCAACCTCCCATGATGAGATGGCGCATTTTGGGAGGAGGGGTGTCAATCCCAAGAGGGATGACTCACCCTCTCCACCTACCACTCACATGTGGCGAGTTTTCACTCCCACACATCTACCTCTTGGATGGAGAGTCATCTCAGCTCATAGAGAGGTGTCATTCCCTCACATGCTCATCTTGCCATGCGCCCTCTCCACTTGTCATGCGCCCTAAATTGGGATTGTCACCCAAAACTCTATATAAGCAAGTCGACCCTCCTCTTCTTGGCTAATGGGAGTTGTACTATGCTTGTGTATGATCTATTGTAATACTTTTATGCTATTGGAATAAAGAGGAAGACTTTGGAGGTCTAATCTATGGTGTCTTGGCTCATGTGTGGATAAATGTCATGTATCTTATGAGGTGATCTTGTTCAATTCTTGCTTATACACATTGTTAATATTGGCCAATTGTAAAGATGTTGTTATTCATTTGGGTAGGATTACTAAGCTTGTTGCATTCTCAATCCTATTGTTTATCTACAATAGAAGCTCCAAGTGTACTCACTAATAGAAGTTCATCAATTAACAAAACAACATCAATTAATGAAGAAGATACAATACCCGCGGTAAATCGAGGAAACACTGCACGTACGGTAAAGGAAAATCATGTTACCAGAAATCCTTATCGACATCCCAATCATAAAAGCAAATATCTTAACCAGTCAGAATGTCAATGTCATTCAAGACGAGAACAACTAAATTATCATCCAAAAAATATTGACGCCGATGCAATTAAGTCTCATGATAACAATTCATGGTGGAAGAGCAGCATTCCGCGAAGGATTGAATTAGGATGGTCTGATCCTTTTACAATTCGAAAATTTTGCTCAGCACTCAGAAGTTCATATCATCTCGTATCATCAACTACGACAGCTCCAAGAATAGAGAATGATGTGAAGACATTGCAAGTCAAAACGAAGACATAAGCCTCTCCATAAACATGCTTTAAGGACAAAGCATTTCTAAAGGGGAAGGCAATGTAACAAACATAAATATATATAAAATATATATAAATACAAATAATAAAAGAATAACTAATAATTAACAATTATTACTAATGAAAAGACACCTTATATGAAACGTCGTGTCTCTTATGAAAGGGCACCCTTGCGTGGGTATATATACATCCCTCATTCTCATTTGTAATCATCTCATCTCATTCTTATACATTTTACTCAATATAATATTATTTCATCCTAAATGGATTACCTTAATCTATCCTACTTAAACTGGATATTCTTATAATTGTCAAACAAGTTTGTTTGTCACACCCATGTGAAGATGGCAGGATAAAATTCCTGAATGAGAAGATAATTTCTACTCCAATAAAAATGGCAATCAGATATTGCATGTGATACCTTTACATTCATTTCTATATTTCTGATCACTTTAGCACATTCAAGAAAAAGTCAAAATTCTTACCCCTAAAGTAACAATTGTGACAATGTTTGCCACAATCACCATGGCAGCTAGACCAAGCATCCAGTCTGAGACTTTTGCACTGGGATTCACCTGTAACAAACAACCTCATGAATAAACAGGGTATGTTAGTATTAGTGCAGGGAAGTCTTTTAGATTATAAATTGGACCACTTCATAGTTTTATTGTAGTTTGAAGTATGTTCTATTTTGAAAGTGTGACAAATATTAAACTTTCAACAAGTCCCAATAAAGATTGTAGAGAAAATATGCCATAACATCTAACCTTTACTTTGATTGAAAATTATCTTTTCCAACCAAGATGAAACCAAATAAGCCTTTTTCTGGTTAAAATTCACATTGTAACACACTGTATTGACATTTCACAATATTCAGCTTGGAAAAGCATTGAGAATAAAACTATTTTAGATTAAAAAGGCTAACCTTCTACTATGACTATAGTGTGCGTTGAGATAGTCAATTTTACTTTATAAGGCCTATCTTCTTTTCTGAATTGAATAGTATCTGATATTGGTTCCTTGAACTCCGTGAGGTTGTGGATTGCTCTCCTGAAACTTGAATAAAGAAAATAATTTGTCATATTTGTCTCTCCTTGCACTGTGTCCGTATCGAGACTTTTAAGTTTTAACAGTTGTGGAGATGTCGCAATGGAAAAAAAAGCTCTTTTAACAAGGGTTATATAGATCACACGTCTTGATATTGAGTCACATTTCCATGCAAAAGGGCCCTCCACTTTCGGGAATCAATCAACAATATTGACAATAAACCATTCCCTTGAGCTTATTGGCAGAAAGTTTGCAAAGCTCATCTGTATGACCCTTATGCATATAAGAAACCGAATAGAGATGTTTGATAGCAGTAACTAGTACAGACTCCAGAGCTATACAGGCCATAGTTAAATAAACACTAAGCATAAACAGTAGTACTAGCTTTGGACAGGCCAGGTCGTATATTGATCTATAATACCTTTTTATTAAGGCCTAATCAACATAGCTGTATATTAAGAAGACGGCAATCTTCATATACTTTGAACTTTAGGCTTTAGCTCAGCTGTACTGAATGTTTTCAATACAAAAAGCATATCCCTGTGCAACAAAAGCTGGCGTAAATAATATCTATAAAGTGCTTTGCACATTCTAAAATACCTTGAAACAAGCATGGATACCCAGTGAAGTGTTTCATCTTTTCACCATCGTAGCCTAAACAAATAGAGACCACCAGAATTATAGGTGTGAGTCTCTATGATAATTCCAAGTTCCAACAAAACAACACGCTTTTAACTCTCACTCCAGGGTGTGCTAAATCAGAACTTGTAATTGGAATATGAAAAATTATACCATAAATAACCACAAGCTCAGCGTTGTCACAGAACATGCCAATTGGATGACTTGCAGTACTGGGCAGTTCTATTATAGCCTACCTTAATGGACTTCAACCATGGATAGATGGGTGAGAGTACTACTTTCTGACCACATGAGCAATCAGCTAGGCAGGGAAGCAATCAAATAAGACAAACTTATCTACCCATGGCCCCGATGTACCTTCATTGATAGCTGAATTATTGTTTAACTAAGGATTTCACATGGAAAGTGAAGCAAATAAAAACTTTAGAGAGTAAACCCAATTCTTAATTTGCTGGTAAGAAAAATGAAAGTGTTTCCTCCTTGCCGCATAATACTTCAGTCACCAGTGAATCCATTCAAGTAATGGGACATAACCCAAGTCCTACTTTTACTGGCTTGGCAGGAGTTCAATCTGTGAGGCATACAAAGTCTAAGAACAAACTATATAGTATGGAGAGGCAAGAAAGCATCAGCATAGAATTCGGGAGGCATCCATAAGCTCTGAAAAAAAAAATGTCCAGCTTACGAACCCATTTGAATTAAATAAAAAAATTGTGATTATAATACTGTCCAAAATATTTTCTAGGAATTTTTTAACTGATGTTCGGATCCTAGAAACCCAACATCCTTGATCAAGTTTCTGTTTAAATTCGTTTTTCGATTATGATTTTAAAAGGAACGAGGTCATATAGATCAGGGAGCACAACTTCAACCCCTACCCCTGCGTTGAAGGTGTGTAAATTTTGTGTACGAGTAGAGTAGTGGAGGTGAAGGTGTACGTTTGGAAAGCCCAAATACATGACATAGGGGTGAAGGGGTGCAAATTTTGTGTACAAGGGTAGGTAGTGCGGATGAAGATGTAGCTCCCCTACTGCACACCTTCACGCCTGGTGGCTAGGTAGGGGCAGGGAATATATATATATATATATATATATATATATATATATATATCAAAGTCATAGGATAAAGAACAGCCAAGCAGGAAAAAGAACACCCAATTAAAGAAACCCGTGTGTTAACAATAGAAAGCAATAAAAAAAACTCACCTTATCCCTATAAATGGTGAATATGACATAGGAGATAACAGGGAAGGACAGAACTGCAGGTGCAAGCCATTGCGGTTGCCTAGAAGCAGCCTGCAGTGACTCGTTCAATGCCGAATCTTCTGCGTAAGCATTCTGTAACAAGAGGTTCCCTTCTAGAAGAATACATGCTAGAGTTGTTCCAGCAATGTGCAAATGATTATTGGTGCAGATGCCCATGGATTTTATGGGCTCCGTTGAATGAGTCCCAACTACTCTTCTCGATAAAGAACAACGTCCGAAGAGGCCTCGAAATGGAGTTGGCCTCGATTGCCTGGCGTGCCATTTTGGGCAATTTTGAAATGAAAAGGGCACTTGAGGCTTGATAGATAGTAGTAGTTCCATTTGCCGATCAAGTTTCAAACACACAGCTCAGTGGGCTAGCAGGTGGTATATAAGACATTTATAGCTGCTATGGATTATAGTTTGTCAAAAAAATCCAAAAAATCTCATCTGCAAAATAGACAAACAAGTTTGAAGATAAGTAGATCAGCGATGATTTTCTGATGTGGATGCAGATCTACACGTCGGATATGTCAATACCGTGTATCTATTTCAAGTTATTGATGGAATAACATTGTTAATATTATAGGAAAAATATGCGATTCTATCTTACGAGTTTTGTGCCACTAGACAAGTTTGTGTGGTCCGAAAATGAGAGGAAGAGATTTCTTGGAAATATACATCAATAATGGGATGATTACGAGGAGGCTAACAAAACGAAGAATATTACGGCGTATAACTCGCACAAATTTATTTCAATTTGACTTTATAAAGTATATAGAGGGATTAAAAAAAATGAGTAAGCGTTATATTTTTTTATTTATTTTCATTTGACTTATTTGACTTATTTTTTTATTTATTTTCATTTGACTCTTTTTTTCAAGAGAAAAATTCCTAGATTATATTGATAATATATATTTTTACATCGTCAAAGTTTACAAAAGTTTACAAAATATAGCTCTTTCTTCGATGATGATCACCTATGAATGGCTATGATACAGTCCACGAATAGAGGCCAATGATCGTAGCCAAAAAAAAATGTACAGAAATTGTGTCAAGTATTGAAATGTTGACCAATCTTTCTCATGTAAAATTGTAGAGACAAGTGCAGAAAACATAAATTCAAAGTAAACTAAATGTGCCTAGGAAGAACCAAAAACGGTGGGGAACTTAAAAGAAATTTATATACACGGAAGGGCCCTCATGGTTTTCGAGCCAGTGATTATAGGAAAGTAGTTCGGCTTGCTTTTGAAGAGCAATCTTTGAGAGGGCGTCCGCTTTCTTATTGTTTTCTCTCGGGGTGTGAATTAGAGCGTGTTGCCTAAACTTTTGTTGAAGCCCTTGAGTTTTGTCCATCCAACCAAGAAGGGAGGAAACATGTAGCTTGCCTTTGGAGTTTAACTAGTCTATCACGATTTTAGAGTCCCCAAGAAGTTGGAAGTCAAAAAGATTCAGCCTAGTGGCCAAAAGGAGGGAAGCCCAGGCCCCCATCAATTCTGCCTTTGCATTAGTGTCGGGACCACAATTTAGAGTCCAACAATAGAATGAGTTATTTGAAACCCAAATGTGTCCACCTGCTCCACAGTGGTGGCCATCCGATTGAGCGGTGCCATCGAACCAGCCAGTAGGTAGTCCCTCAAAGATCATTGTCTTGAGCCTAAGCTTCGGAGTTTTTTGTCTCCTGTGTAAATTTTTCCAACTGGTAAAAGCGTCGAGGGCTTTGTAAATTACCGAGGAGGTGGAGGGGAACGCGTTTGTAAAGATGGAACTGTTTTGTTCTATCCACACATACCAGAAGATGAAGGGTGGGAGCGTGCGTAGAGTAGGTTGTGTTGTTCCATCGTTTAAAACACTTCAGAAGCGAGGGTCCATCCTAGGTCGAAGTAAAATGCAGAATCTCGGAGATCCTTGCCGAGACACGATGTGTAAACGGACAGCTAACAAATAGGTGAAGTGTCGATTCCTCCTCCCTGCGACAGAGTGAGCAGAAGCTTGGTCTGATCCATCCTTTTCTCTAAAGGATATCCGATTTGACTCTATAAAGTATATAGAGGGATAAAAAAATGGCAAGTTTTTATTTTTTTATTTAGGGTTAAAATGAATTTATGTTAGTTTTTTAAAGATAATTAATGTTGATGTTTATGTGAGTTTTTACATATTAATTATACTTTTATTTTTATTTATTAATGTTATGTATATATGTAATGCATCTCTCTTGAGATTATCATTTTATGGGTAAGATGGTGGCTAGGGTTTGCTCTGGAGGTGATATTGTCAGCTTATCATTTTATGGGTAAGATGGTGGCTAGGGTTTTCTCTGGAGGTGATATTGTCAGCTTATCATTTTATGGGTAAGATGGTGGCTAGGGTTTTCCCTGTGGTTTAATTGTGGAGGTGATATTGTTAGTTTATTATTTTATGGGTAAGATGGTGATTAGGGTTTGCTCTGTGGTTTAATTCTGGAGGTGATATTATCAATTTATCTCATGTTGTAATAGGATTGCTATTATGTTTTATGAAAGGTTATGGGCTTTATGTACCTCTTTAGCATTAGGGAGGAGTTGTCATAACATATATCCCTTATGTCGTGTCCTGGCGAGGTTTTGTTATAAGGACAAATCATGGTATCTACCTTGGCAATCATTGACGAAAATGGAGCCAATTAAATCAACGTACAAAACCCTTTCTCACAATTCTTAAGGGAAATAAAGTATGAAAATGTAAAGTTTCTAGGTTCTCATATATGAGCATAGGCAATGATGGATGTCAAAGGTTTTTGAGGAGGTCTACATCAGTCCAGAAAATGATGTCGATGTAGCTATTAAGGCCTCTCCAGTCAAGGTGGAGTTGGTGGTCAATGATGAGAGGTCAAGGAGTCCCCCACATCCACCTAAGTCCACAAATCGTACACTGCAAGGAAAACACCTTCTAACAAAGGTTTTTATGGAGCTTTTTAGCATTACAAGATTGGGCAAAAAAAATTATTAAAAAAAAACTTTGTTAAAACCTTCGGTATTGTTAGTGGAAGTTTTTGTAAAGGTTTTAACGGATTTTCACTATAACTAAAAATTATGGGCAACCAAAAGTTCTAACGAAGGTTTTTTTGTTTGTACACTTGTATCAATAATGTGCACTAGTGGACTGGATATATACCATACGCAATGGTGCACCAATATTTGATATGCACCATCGCTTCAGAAATATAGTATACGCACCAGTTTGTAGAATATATGTTTGATGCCACTGTGCATATTTTAGATATTGAAAGCATTGATGTGCTTATATCAATTATATGCATCAATGCACCAATATTGGATAAGCATTGGGGCTTTAAAAATATATAATATGCATCGGTGCATATTATATATGTTTAACGCTATGTTGCATATTTTATATAATGAAAATATGAATGCATATTACATATGTAAAAGCATTGGTGTGTATGGTACCTTGTGCATCGGTATGTCTTGTAACTATTACAACAATAGTAATGGTAGTGGTAGTGGCATCGTTAAAAGGAATGATGTTTTTGTTGTTGTTAGGAGCATTGGTATTATTATTACAGTTATTCACACGGATGGATAGGGCTCATTAAAACACATCGTTGCATAAATATATGAAGTGAATCACTGAGTTCAAATGAATACAATGCACCAATATGTTTCAATGCTAAGTTTTCCCATGTTGTGGGTATGCAAATGCAGTTTCTTGTTTTTTAACAAAATTTTAATTAATCATTAGAAAAATAAAATATTTCTTATAATAATATTGATTTTTATATTTTAATTATTGTGTTTGGATATAATCATTGCATTAATGTATTATATCTTTTAAACAAATATACCAGTTGATTACACATGTGTTCATTATGACAATGTAAAGCATCCATATATTTAATTAGCAACATAACATGTTATGATACTCGACAATGCAATAAAATACAAAATCTAATTTATTATATATGAATAAAAAACCCTTTGTCATACAAAATGGGACAACATAAAGGTCTTTGATAATCAAAATGTTAATAAATAATTGTTACAATTATTGGTAACATGTCATCATCCAATTGGGACAATATGTCCACGTCAAAAACAAAATGTTTGATTTTCACAAACAACCATTTCAAAATATACAACTTGTAACATTCAATTTCAGTGATCATTATTTATCGCTTGAACTATTGTCATTGCTCGAGTTGCTTGCATGCCTCATTTTGTCATCACTGGTAGGGGATATTATACTTGGGTTATTTGGAATGTTTTGTTGTTCATCTTGATTTTAACATTTCACCTCTTCTTGTTTCATCTACAAAGCATAGAAACAAAGTGTAATGAGTATATCTACATTTATAATATAATATACATGATTGCATAAATCAAAAAGTGTACCATATCAGTGGGTGTTTGATCCAGATTATTTTCGGAACGAAATGAAAACAGAGATATTACAATGAAATACACATAAAAATTGTCAGAAAGAGAGGAATACAACAATACATGATTTCTATTAATGAAAGAAATGTACAGAGACTGTAAAAATACAGAGTGCAAGACTCGCTAGAATGGTGGCAGCTTTATCTCTGAGAAGAGATGTCATGGCTACACTCAATCGCAAGAAGATGATTACAATGAGGCTCTGAAGGCCTTTTTATGATAAAAATGAATGTCAAAACCCTAGACATCCAAAAACCTAACCCTAGGAGATGAAGTGCCAAAAGTCACGTGGGCCCCATTGGGGTAAGTTAGTACATTAACTTCTTGGAGTCGTAACTTTTGCATACGATCTCCATTTTAGGCATGTGATAGCTCGTTGGAAAGGTTTTTTCGAGAACTACACATTACGTCGTCAAACTCTAAATCCATCTACAGTTTGACTATGGCAAGCCAAGAAAACATTGTTTAGAGCCCCAAAACAACCCTAGAAGTACAAAAAGATGTACTTACATGAAAACTTCCAAAATCAGCTAGTTGGAATAGGTGGGTGGCCACCAATATCCACCTGGATGTTGTGTAGGGATTTAGGATAGCCCCGTAATTGCAAAATCCATAATTACAAAGAAATGTCCCTATTACGGAGAAACTTGTTGAACTGAAAATTGTCAAGATGAGCCAGTTGGAATTTGGAACAAGTGGGTGGCCACCAATATCCACCTGGATCAATCCTCCCCCCTTAGGAAGCAATGGTATCCATTGTGTTGATTTCTTGGGGAAGAGGGGAAAGTGTTTTCTGAATCGAAATCTTGGTGAGTTGCGTACCTTGTTGGAGAAGTTGCGTTGCTTAATTTGTGGAAGGTCATCATGACCTGTTGTTGGCAAGGTTGAATCTATTCCACCAACTTGTTGTCTCTAGGATTGACAATGTATTGTGTAGGCACCATTGTAGGTGAAGAAACAATATATTCTTTCTCTTCTACAATCTGCTTCTGTTGGATATAAGGTGTTGAGGCTATAGTGGTTGTAGTGGCCTTTTGTGCATCCTTTGAACAGACTATGAAGAGGATGAATTTTGCAGTATGAGAGATTACCTTGCAGCATTGTTTTGGTGGAACAATAGTCGGAACTACCTCTGGTATCCTATAGAGCTGACCCTTCGGAGTAATAATGACACTACGGGGTCGAGACTCATTAACAACATGACATTTCCACATATATGGTTGGCCCAAAACAACATCACAGACATCAAGAGGGGAAACATCACACACTACCTCATCCTTGAAGGGTTGGATGCCATAGGACATGTGACACTACTGGGTGACACAAAGATCTTGTCCCTGGTGAAGCCACTCAATGTTGTATGGATGTGGGTGTGATGTTGTCGACAACCCAAACTATTTGACGACCTCAGCTGAGATGAGGTTCTTCTGGCTGCCGCTATTAATAATGAAATGCAATGGGGTCCCCTTCACCCACATCTGTGAATGGAAGAGGCGTTCCCCCTCTTCAGGATCTACTAATTCTTCTGGTTGAATTGTTGCAGTCACGACAATAACAGTGGGGTCTGTGTCGATGATCTATATGTTTTCAATATTTTTTGGATCAGATTTTGAATCAGGGTTCGACTCCTTGTCTTTGACCTCGACCACCAATGACTGTTTCAAGGGACATTCATCGGTGTTGTGCTAGGGTATTTTGTGGAAGTCGCATTGCTTCCCAGTGTCATTCTTCGTCTTCCCTTTACCCTTCTTTTCATGTGTCTTGGACTGGTTGTCTGGAGACTGTTAGTTAGGGTTGTCTTTACCATGCTTTGGTTGTTGCAGATTTGCAGACCCAAACTCCCATTTGTTATGGTGCCTAAATTTATGCTCGATTTTGACAACATATCGATAGGTAGCTCCCAATGATCATATGTTTAGGAAATCCATTTCGGTTTGGATGTACCTATGCAGAGCCCCACGATATTTCAGAACCAGATGTCGCTCGGAGTCTTTGATACCCAGCTTGGTGCGCAAGGTATGGAAAGTATTTGTGAACTTTGGCATTGTTTGGGTCTTCTCATGTTGCAGTGTGGTCCATCTCATGTACTAGTCTTCATAGTTATCAACGGGGTAGTATTGTTCCTTTATCGCATCCATAAAAAAATCCCAAGTGGGCTTGGCCCCATATATTTCAAATTCCTCTATGGAACTTTTCTCCCAGTAAGTTTCCCACCAATTTTTGACATGGGGGAGAGCCTTGAGGAGTGCGAAGGTGGTTTTTTCCCTGTCGAAAAAATTGTGAACAGAGAAATAACCTTCTAACATATTTAACCATTTTTCTAAGGCATCTGCATCTATCTGACCTTCAAATACAAGAATATAAAAATTAACTTGTACCTTGAAGGGAGAGGTTCCTCCAAAGTGGTCGCTTGTTGAATATATGCCTATTGCTATCGGCAGGCGTTGAAGGATGTGGGAAAAATTCTCCATCATTTCATCCCTTTGTCGCATGAGAGCTTGCTCAAGCAACAGGTTAATAGAATATTTTACTCCACCATTTTTCTTTTCAGCCGCCATAGAGGGTTTATTGGGCGTGCGAGAGCGATTTTCCTCAAGAAAGACAAGATCAAGACCCAACTTGCTATACTCGGACCTCGTCAGGGACATGCACTGAAAAACGATCAAGAGCAGTCTGCTCTAATACCACTAATCCGGATTATTTTTGGAACAAAATGAAAGCAGAGATATTACAATAAAATACACATAAAAATTGCGAGAAACAAAGGAATACAACAATACATGATTTCTATTAATGAAATAAATGTACATAGACTGTAAAAATACAGAGTGCAAGACTCGCTAGAATGGTGGCATCTTTATCTCTGAGAAGAGATGTGACGGCTATGCTCATTCACAAGAAGATGATTACAATGAGGCTTTGAAGGCCTTTTATGATAAACATAAATGTCAAAACCCTATACATCCAAAAACCTAACCCTAGGAGATGAAGCGCCAAAAGTCGTGTGGGCCTTGTTGGGGTAAGTTAGTACATTAACTTCCTGGGGTCATAACTTTTGCATACGATCTTTGTTTTAGGCATGTGATAGCCCGTTGGAAAGGTCTTTTCGAGAACTACGCATTATGTTTTCAAACTTCGATTATGCCTACAATTTGATTGTATAAATCCAAGAAAACATTGTTTAGAGCCCCAAAGCGGCCCTAGAAGTTCAAAAAGATGTACTGACATGAAAACTTCCAAAATAAGCTAGTTGGAATAAGTGGGCGGCCACCAATATCCACCTGGATGTTGTGTAGGGATTCAGGACAACCTCGTAATTACATAATCCACAATTACAAATAAATGTCCCCATTACAGAGAAACGTGTTGAATTGAAGACTGTCAAGATGAGCCAGTTGGAATTTGGAACATGTGGGTGGCCACCAATATCCACTTGGATCAGTGTTTCTTAAATAATATGTTTTCTTTCGAAACCATGCTTCATGTCATCTTTCAATATATTTTCTATTCGATCCACTCTATACTTTATTTCCTATGAGTTTTATACACCATGATAAAGTATAGATATAAGTAAAGGTTTCTTGTTGTTCCATTAATTATAAAATAAGGGAATTAAAACAACATAGCTACTTACAAATTGTTCAATTAGCCATTGATACTCCAACATATACTAACAACCCATACTTAATCCAATGTCAATCGAATGTTCGAATGGCTCTTCTTTGTATGTCAACACCTGTTAGAAAATATACTTGGACGGTTGTAAATTAATTACAAACATTACAAGAAATATGAAATCTTAATTACTAAGAAAACACGAGTACCCAAAAACTTTGTCATCAACCCTTTTCTACCTTGTTACCCCATCTTATGTGTTAAATGGGTTCCATTTTGTTTTTCTTTGTGCAACAAGAAAACAATTGAAAATTAGTATTTCATGCAATTATTATACTCTCTATACATTAAAATAAATAAATTGGAGTGGCAAGAGCGAGGGGGTTATCTTTGGCCCTAGAGTAAATACCAAGCTCATATACTCTTGGAATATCGGACACGCCACAAACAACTAGGCAAAGGCATATGTTGTTTACCAGGGCTGCAGCTGGCAAAGTCCCATGGCATTTAATCCATCACCATTATTGGCAAATCGAAAAACACTGGTAATCATGCAATGTTAAAAGCCCTCCCTTCTGATAGTCTCCACATGGCTATCTTCCAATGAATCCACCTAGAAATTCAATCCTTCCAAAGTGTGGAGCCTCTACACACTCTCAAACAAAATATCAAAGGAGCATACCACCAAGCGACTTTGGCAGTCCATGAAAAGATAAGGATATTAAAGATTAATGGAAGGGCCTCCACTCAATACATTACATGACCACTTTAAAACACCGTATCATTTTTCAAAGTGGCGGGTCACCTATGAACCTAATCTCTCATGGGTTTTTGCCACGAGTCATCAATAGAAACTCCCAAGTGGAGCATTCTTGCTTTGACACCCCCTCCACGCATGCAAATAGTTATCCTATGTACCTTTGCCACCCTTCATGATCGTGTGAGAATTCCATTCATGTCAAGCCTCCATCAGCTCACAGGAACAACCACTACTCCTGGCGGCCTTTCCGTTCTCTTCGCTATCTGAAGCAAGTGTCATTATCATATACCATGGCTTCACATCCTCGACCCATCACTCTCTACTCGGCTCATCTCTGGTTCAATAACTTGTGTGGTCATCCCATTCTGATCATGGAAACTACGGTATGTAGCAACCATCATTTATGGGGGTGGATCCAACATTTTGCGAGACACATTTCCTTAGCCTCCTCTCTTTTAATTTAGATGCACTCTGTAAGTCTAGAGTTGACAACACTAGTTTTATCGTCTCCCTTCTCTGTTGAGATTAGCGCATATAGTCTTACTCCTAAGCTCTCTTCTTTAGTGTTCAAGTCGATGGTGAGGGGTGAAGCCAGTAGCTCAAGGAGACACAAAGAAATCATGGAGGAAGAATAAAGTGAACTTCTCTCCACAACCCAGGCTTTGTGAATTCAGGTCAGTGGCTTATCTGCACAAGTTCTCACCATTTTGGAAATTATTGTTCAGCACAGGCAGGGTTAACAACAATTGCAAGATGAATGTGCAACCTTGAGGTCGTAGATAGAGGAGTTTTTCCTTTGACCCAACATCACCATACCTTCTAGAACCATAACCAAAAATTCATAAAGGGCTTCGTCTCTAGGAATCATCCACCCCCTCCCTGATTTAAACACCCCTCTTCTGGAATTTAGGGATGTTGCCTCATGCGATCAACACTCTCCCAAATATATTTAATTTGATGTTGTGTTTTTTTGTATTTATCCTTGGTGTATATTACAGACTTTACCCAAGGAACTATTTTGTAACAAATCTCCTTCTAAGGCCTGTAGATTATCAATTTGATAATTCTTTTTGTGATCAGACTGTAACTATGGGGAACTTGATTCCATAAATTTTGAACTATATTTACATCTTCTGCGTGTCCACATGCAACTTTTATTAATGAAAACTCCCCAGCTTTTGTGAAAAAAAATAAATAAAAAATAATCAAGGATTATATGTGTTGATGCACATTGTTGTTGGGATGGCCCCTCCTACAATGCAGTTATGTTTATTTCTTTGACCATCTACTTACACACTTTTTTGGAAATCCATATTGTCGTGTTTCAAATATCTCCTAATTTGTATTTATTTAATCAATCTTTCTTGAAAATGAAAAGTACAATAAATAAAAATTAATAAATATTTATATGAAAATAAATATACCAAAAATATTAATTTGGTAATGTTTTGGACTAGTATATGCATAGTTTAGAAAAACAAGTTGAGCAATAACACTTTTTGAATGATGTTTTTTTTGTAATTGTATGTTTTTGTTGTTGCAAGTCTCATAGTCTCCTTGACCATTTCTCCATAAATGTTTGTTGTAGTTTATTTATAACTCAATTATTGGAATCATTGGATTGATTTTTGTAATGTAAATGAAAAAAATTCCTATACGTTCTTTTCAATATATTCCTCATAGTTTTATAAAAGTTTCCCCCCTCTCATTAACTCCCAGTGCTACTCCAAATTGAACTAAGGACCAATTCATTATCATTTACATCATTCATCGTTTTTATCTTCTAAGAATGGCCTTCTATTCCCTCATTGTTGGCACTTACACAACATTCAACAAATGCAAAATTGAATGTTTGAAACATGTTAACGATTAGTATTAAGAAGTACATTATTAGTAAAAATTCAAAGAAAAACTTAATATTCATCACCTTTTGATTCACCTAATTCCTCTCTTTGCAACATTTCCATAAAGCTTTTACACTCATTTTCCACTCAGAATGTGAACAATCTTTTTAAGTTTCTTCAGCTTTTGCTTTGCATAACATGCATTATTTAATACACAACATTTAAACATACATATAATTCAATTATATTGTTTTATATTAAAATTTAAAAGAATTTGCATGTTCTCTTCTCGAGATGTGCTTCCCTTGCGCTTATTGCTATAAGTATGTTTCCCTAATATGCTATCAATCGTATTCTATTAATAAAATCTCTGCATAATGAAATACACAAATTATGAAATATGTTTTACAAACTAAATAAAGAATTTCATGCTAAAATTATTTCCGGGTTAGGCAATGCATACAATTCAATAACATGCATCGATGTGTCATCAATGTACAATGTGCATTGCTAAGCTTGAAAACATTTTTTAGAAAGGGAAGAACCAATCAATGTGTTTGACGAAAAATGCATCGATAGTTATTCATTGTACATTATGCACCATGAACTGGGAAAGACTTTTTTTTAAATGGTAATGATAGTGTTTGAGATCCAATGTAATGAGAGGTCCCAATCCAACAAATACCTAAAGCCCCATATACAAATTCACAAAGCTAATAAATATCTATTGCCTAAATAAAATCT
Source organism: Picea engelmannii (assembly GCA_009831015.1). NCBI lineage: Eukaryota > Viridiplantae > Streptophyta > Pinopsida > Pinales > Pinaceae > Picea > Picea engelmannii. The sequence continues at coordinate 271,715 of ML776742.1, read as the reverse complement.
CATGTAAAATAGTAGAGAAAGTAAGCCCCTAATGCTAGAGTTTGCAGCAACATAAAACAAATGGGAAGCAACAAGTAATCTAGGGTTTGAAAGATCAAAGGGAACTATGAAACCCTTATATTTTTTTGAAAATGCACTCTAAGTATTAATAGAAATAAATAAAAAGGATATGGAATTTTTTGAATCAATTAAGGAGAAATTTGAGATGTGTTGATGCAATTATATGCACAATATATTACCAAACATAAATTATCGACCAAGATTCGTAATCAGTAGAGTTGTTACACTATATGTGCCAACAACATGTGGTTTATCTATGTTTGTTTAGTATATCTTAGACAAGAAAACCATATAGAAACCAACACACACTTTTTTTAAAATAACACTCTTCACACAATTCAAAAGCTGGAAAGCAAAGCTCATAAAAAAAATATGATTCAAACTCTTGCTCAGGTGACTAGTCTATTCATTATAGGCTCATGAAGTAGAAATATGAACTTTGACTCTGTTCCTGCAAAATCTAGAATAATAATAGATAACACTTTGCATATGCTTAAAGGAAAACATCAATCAATGCTAGAGGAAATCACAGGTGAATGAAGACACTCCATTTTAGGCACCTGTAGGGTGAGAGATAGAGGTCTTAGTTATACATGTATTCACAAGATGTAACTTAATTAATTCTGAAAGGAAATTCTAAGTGGCAGGGAGCACTCCATTATAGGCTCATGTAGGGTGAGAGATAGAGGCTCCACTTGAGACTAATTCTTGCAAGATAACAACAATCATTAGAATATCTAATCTAGAAAATGACACACATAGAAATACCAGTTAATCAATCATGAATCATTTCACTCATATTGTACACAATATTATTACTCACTCAACGTCATCAAATGTAGCACTGAAACATAACAGGACTGAATTTAAATGTTATGATTAATTACATAATCATTATATTCACACACACACACACAAATCCAAAATTATATTTACAAATAAGATACAATGAAGTTTACCTTGATTGGGTCGGTGGGCCCTTGTCGTACCAAAAAGGAAACTTAAGAAACACTTACAGAGAAGAATATTTGATCATACACACGAAATCAATGAATTGCAACTTATCTCATTGCTTCAGAAAAACAAAGTACAATCAATAGTTTTCAAAAACCAATCTTACAACATAACTATTTTTCTCCTTCAAGAACCAATCTTACATCATAACAATTCCTCTCCTTTCCTCAGACCCATGAGGTCTAATTTATACATAAAATCAATGGAGGAATGGATGAAACTGAATCCCCAAACTCAGAAAACGTTTTTTACAATTTTAGAATAAATCCCAAAAATCTAGGTTTTTCATCAATTTAGGCAGATTCGAGCTAGATATCCACTCATATCTTCTCAAAAAATTCAAATTTTGGAAAAGTTCCCGCGTGTAAATCAATTTTCCACATTCTAGACAAAACCCATTTCGTAGAATTTCTATATCTGATTCCATCTGCATGAAAATCGAGGCTCAAGTTAGCAGTTTGAGATTTTTGCTAAGTTTTGCAGAATCATTCCCCCTGAGATGGACGTCCACTCGTGTGATATGAGTGAATTTTTCCCCAAGCGTCTGCATGTAAACGCCGCTCTAGACAAAACCCATGTCCCCGATTTTCTTCTAGAAGCATTCCAAAATTTTGAATTATTTCTAGTACGGGACGGTTGTTGATGCTGGTATTGAACGAGCACATCATTGGTACCAGACGAGCGCATAATTGGTACCGGATGAGCTGAGTATTGGTTGAATGCCGAAAGAGGTATCGGATGAATAGGGGTTGTTTTCATAAGGTATTCTTAGATCATTCAAAGTAATTAGAGAGCTTAAAACATCAAATATTCAATCCAAATAATTAATAAATCATCATAAATCATGATTAAACATAAGTTACCTCAGATGTACACAATAATTGCTAAAGGACATGTCTATTGAGGAAAATAGACAGAGAGTGCATATGTTTGAGGCAAAATTGGTCAGGATATGGGACAAAATAAGGCAATTGGAGGTGACAAAAAGGAGACTCGACAAGATGAATAAAATGAAGTTCCATACTTGTAGTTTCTCCTCTGCAAATTTGTATGTGACTTATGGTGATTTGTTACAAATCCAACTCTTCAAAAAAAATTGTCCACTCCAAAGTATTTCATGGTAAATCTCTCTTGCACAAGTCTTCCTTCTAACTTTTGGTAGAAGAATGGAATAGAGATTAGGATTTTCCTTTATAAACTCACTTTTACATAATGAAATTCCTAGTCATTTGTTTGCTTGATATTTTAGCCATTGATGATTAATGTGTACATTTTTTTTCTTTTTTCTTTTTCTTTTTTTAATTCAACTAGTGGTGTACCCTTTAGACTTAAGGGCACCGATGCACTATGTTGACTAAAACACACCATCGAAATAATCAAAATAGTTCACAACAAAAATAGAAGTGCAAACTTTTGTAATCAACACTTTGTGAAGGTTTACTGTAGGTGTGTATCATAATTTAGTGCATCAATGTGTTTATTATATACATATGCACCAGTGCGATAAAAGTGAATTAGGTGATGTAACATACCCACCTTCTAAAACAAAATTTAAACCACCCCATACATATAAAATAACCCAGGGATAGATGACCCATAATTTAACATGCATTTAACAACACATTTTATAACATGAATGCAACCATTCAAGAAATAAAACACAACATTCAAATATTGATTCAAACAATGGAATTAACAAAATAAACATAACAAAAAACTTATATGTTCATAAAGTAACCAACTGGTTGTGTATGAAGGACATTCCTCCCAGCCATGAGCTTGTTGTTCATTTTCTCTCAACAACAAGCCACCCCTGAGGTGAGGCTATGATTCCAAAAGGAGGTATGACCCTCTTGGTTTTTCACTCTCCATGATCACCAACCTAAAACCCTGGTTCCAATCCACTAGGTCTCTTCCCCTCAACCCACACAACCCAAGGAATGGGATCCCCCTTCTCTATCGTGGTCCATTTGGCCTTCCCACTTCCCTCTAGGGTTGTAGTGCACTCGGTTGGCTAGGAATATCATAGCCGTGAATTCCAAGAATTCTCAACTGCTCCAAGAGTGCTCGCAACATCCTTCACAAGGCTCTTGAGCCATTTCCTCAACAAGAAATGCTCCACAAGCACACAAACCACAATTTCCACATAAACACAACCCAATAATGGTTATGTTCAAGAAAAGCATGACTAGTGCTCTTTCCAACACTCAACTCCTCTCTTGTTGCCCATAATCAATATGTAAAAATTGTCCTCTTTTTCCATTCAAATTTCCTTTTCTCCCATGCATGTTCACTCTCACACTCTCCAATGTTGATTGTACTTCAACCCCATGCTCCCAATAACAATGGGATGTGACTTCTCATGCCCATCCTCTTACATGAATTTAATGTTTGATTGTCTAACAAGTCAAAGGGGGGATTATATGGTAATGACACATTAACTTGAGCAAAAAACATGGGTCTCCCTTGGATCCCCCTTTTATCCCCCTGTCTTGTGGAATCATAGCGCCTATCATTTTCGTCCATGTCGTATCCCAACCAACAATTATTATTTTATTAATAATTTTATTATGCAATTTGTATAGCTCAGCCCTTGGCCATATTAATCAATATGGGATCTACGCCCAGGAATATTGGCTCACTAGCCTAAATCACATTTATACAATTACATTATAATTTATGGGGATTGAAACTAGAGAAGTTACATGTGCATTGGTGACTTTAAAAAGGACCTCAAAACTCTTTTGAAGTTAGAATGTTACACACATTCCAAACTTTCTTTTCATAATGCAAACATGTAAAGTACAATACTCTATAGGATACACATTGATTATTCATGTGCTCATGAGTGGAAAATGTATCATTTGAAACTATACAAATGATGTTTAAACTCACACCATATACTTAAAAAAAAAAATCAAAACCATGTTTGAAGTTAAAATGTTGCTTCCTAAACTTTTTTTTAAGAATGTATACATGTATTGATTCTGATTTTGGCTCAAATGCAAAAAAAAAAAAACAAGTATAATATCAAATGGCTAAATATTCAAATTCCGGCTCATTTGATATTGTTCCAAGTTCATCAAGTTCTCCCTTTCCATTTGTTGTAAGCCTGAATTTCAATTCTTTTTTGATTATCTGATTGAATTTATGTTTCCTTTGCATGTGCATTTGAATAATTGTGCATTAAATTTTGTGGGATCTTGATTCGGGATTGATTTCAAATGCGTAGAATATTCCACTAGTGAAAAAACATCACAAGATCTTATCAAGAGTAGATACAACATGCAGATGGTAGACAAAAATTGAGAGGGACTTTACCCCACCAATTATAGCATGCCATCTTCTAGCAACCATCATGGGCCAATGGTACTTCACCTTGTTATCACACAAGTTGTAGGTTGGGAAAAGCCCGACCCAACCACCAAATGGCGACAACTTTGAGAACAACTACCCAGAGTCACCTTAGGCAAGTATTCTCGTCACTTTAAAGGTGAGAGAATCATCTCAAGGGGGGAATCTCAAGTGACCTTAGGGGGAATGAAATGGAAAGTGAAGATATGAAGGAAGGTCCCCCTAAAGGTCAAGATAGAAGATGTGGAAAGTCTTGGGAAAGAGTCTAGGTGGTAGCCAATGGTTACCAAGAGATAAGAACAATTTCAAAGAATGTTGTACATGCCCAAGACACAAGAAAAATCCAAGCATATATGTATAATGTTAGGTGGACAAGCAAGTTAATCTTGTTGTCCCTAATTGCACTAGTAAAAAAAAATGTATATCAGGAAAGAGATAAGTATTAAATATGCTAAACAATTGCTAAAAATCCAACGAATGATGCTAGAGATAAGTTAGATAAACACTAGTGATACTCAAGAATGAAAGCACAAGACTTTAACAATAAACAAGGTTGTAATAAAGAGTATTTGCAGAGATATTTTGCAGCCTTATGGATGTAACAAACAATCTGTTACAACAACAAATCCAACCACCAAAACTCACAAAGAATCCACCCAACAGTTGCACCAGGCTAAGTAGATTAATGTGGAAAAATCTTAGCAACTTTTGACGGTTAAAAAGAAAGTTATGAATAGAAACGTATTAGGGTTTCCGCAGCCCCAATGGATGTAGATGAAGTTTTATAACAACAAGAAGAAGTACTTGAGTAAATATGACACCCTAGTGGCTCAACCAAGCATATATAGTAAAGAATTAATTCCAACTTAGACAACCTCCAAATCACGAAAATCGGCATTAACCAATGCAAGATTTGATTTCTCCAATGTAATTATATTGTTGCCTTTAGCTATTGGGTTATGGAGTCAAGTAAATAAAGAGATAAACAATGCTATCTCCTTAGGGGTGTAAACCCTCTTACTCCCCAAGGAAAGCAAAGGCCAATCTAGGAGATACAAGAAGGGTGTAGACCCTTTTACTTCTCCTGGTAAAACCTTGTGCAACAAATAACTTATAGAAAAAAATGATAGATAATGGTGGGGTTGTAAATACTTATACTCCCCAAGAAATCTAGCAAATCAAACTTGTAACTAAGCAATGAAGCATCAACAAGATAAATCCTTACCTAGTCCAAGAAATGATAATATAAACCTCCTTTTACCAAGATAAATCCACCACACATGCCAAAGAAAAGTTCCAAGAGAGGTAGCACACTACTTCTTCCACCAATGGCATAAAGAAACCAAGACCAGAGCACAAGAGAGAAGAGGTTGCCCAAGGAGGGCGTAAATTTCTGCCAAATACTTCTCACAATGGGAGAGTTATGTTATGAAATGAGATTCACATGATCTCTATTTATACAAAATGTTTAAAACATAGTTTGTCCACCTAATTAGGGTAAAACATAAGATAAGGGGTCAATGAACAACAACTCCATCACCACCAACCCTAGCCCTAGGTGACGTCAAGCCCCAACGAGTGACATTTTTCCCCACCTAGGCAATTCGTTTGGCATGTGAGGGCTAGGCTAGGTCCTCCAAGGTGTCTTTTAGGCCTCCAAAGGAAAGTCATTGTGATTCAAAATGTGGGCCCTTGGCATCCAACCTGTGGGATTCAAGACCCATGGAAGCCCAAGCTAGGATTGTTCCAACAAAATTTTCCACCAAACAAGGTCCTACAAAACAAATGGGTACACCCTCCAAAGATCTCAAGTCAAAATATCATGGCAAATGAAAACCACATCTAATAAACAAGGCATCTAAAAATGTGCATCAAATGACCTCATCAAATTAAAAAAATACTCAAAGACCCTATACAATTGACGAAGTTTAGGTATGGGAGGAGTGTCATAAAAACCCTATTGGGTAGACCAAAACCCTCAATTAGGGGATGCTCCCAAGGGTGCCCCTTCAAGGTCATGTAGTTGATGATGAGGTGGATAGGAGTTTAGACTTCATAGGTCAATGGGTTTCATGACATACAAGGGCTCATATTGTCTCATATATGGGTACCTTTGTAGAGGGTGTGTTGCACCTTCGTTTTCAATGCATCCTTTTTCCAAGCCCATTCATTGCCATTAATTAATTAATAGTCCAAACCTTGGGTACTCCCTAAAGGGAAATCAACTAGCTTGGGGGGCAGCACCACAAGGTCCACTTGAAGCTAGAGGTACACATAGTTCCATATGCAATGAAAGAAAGGGACACCACATGAGTGTACACATCTCAACAAGTGGGGACATGTATATAATTTTATTTTTCTTTTGCAAGTCTTTTAATTTTTTTAGAAGAATCTTTTCATTGCTCTCAAGACCTCTTTGGGCAAGCATTTGGAAGGTTTATATTTTAGGCTCTTATCTTTTGCCAACCATCATCCCTGTGGGCCTTCAACCCCTTCTTCCCATGAAATGAGGTACATGCCCTTCTTGTGTCACTAAAGCCAAAGGGCCTAGAAGGGGGAATTGTGAGGGGAATGTGATGAGTGGAAAGTGATAAGTATGGTTTAGACCGGTATGATGACCCCTCAAAGGACCCCCAGTTGCATCCCTTCCCCAAAATTTGGCCACTAACTAGGAAATCGATGACACTCACCAAGGTGAAAAAGGGTCAAAAGCATAATGTCCAAGTAGACGTTTTATCATCAAAAGCAACTCTAATACAACATGCTTAAATTCCTCAAATATTAGGGTGATTACTTGCCACTATAAATGACTTGTATTGCATGGAACAAGACCAATGTTCCTTCCATAAGATAGTTGGTGTGGTGGATGTGTTGATGACAGACCAAATTGTGGTGATAGAGCAGGCTTCCATATGTGCAAGTGGACACTTCCATTCATGTGGTCTCTCTGCACGCCATGTCTGAAACCTGAGGGCCTTGAGACATCATCTCCTTAGTTATCCCACAAAATTGGGATAACATCTGCCTCCTACTTGGGGACATGTGCTCGTCGTAGAGTTCATGATAACCAAAACATCTCCTAGTAGACCTGTTCCTACACACATTAAGACAAAAAAATCGTCAATAGTAGGATGTCTTCACTCATGTTTTGTCCATATATATCAAAAAACCCATAATGAAACTAATCTAAAATTTTATTTTATTTTCATTTTTTCAAAAAATTCTAAACTAAACATGAAATCAATATGCAAGTAGAGAAAAATGAAATATGAAATGAATCTAAACTAATATGAGCAATCAAGATGCAAATGCAAGGAAAGCAAGATGACCTACCTACTTACTTAGGGCCCAAGCCCTAAAGAATTCATGTGATATGAACATAAGGTTGGAGAAGATATCCATCCACTCATAATGGCATCTTTCTCCCATCCAAAGCTGTCAAATAATATTGTTCTTTGTCTGAATTCTTCTTGACGATGTAAGGGCCAAGCCATGGATTTCCATACTTGGCCTTGCCCTTCGTTTTGTCCCACATGAGCACAAGACTTCCTTCATTGTAATTTATGTAAAGTACATTCTTGATGTATGGATAAGAAGGAGGTTTTGTGTTAACTACCCCTTTGATGGCTTCATCACGTTCTTTATATTCTTTCTTTAATATTTGGATAGACCTTGGTTCTTTCCCTTGGAACTTTGCAAGTTTGTCTTTATATTCATTTTTCCTTGGAAGAATTATGTCTATGGAGTCTTCCTGCATAAAAGGAAAGTCATGTGGATTATACTCAATGGCATCTGGGAATTCATCAAACTCATCTCCACTTGTGTAGTCAGGACCACTGAGATCAATCACATGCTTGCCATCTCTCTCTCAACTGTATAATACCTCAAAAGTGACATCTCCCATGGGGATGTGTGCAAGGGTAAGGTCCATGCCAATGAAACCCCAAAGGGTAGCAAACCAACTACTTGATAAGACCATCCCCCAAGCATTCGTAACATCGACCACCATTATGTTCATGAGGAGGATGATATGTGGGAAATCAATAAAAAATACCTCAACGTCCTCACACACCCCATAAACCTTGACCCTTTTAGAATCAATGCCACATATGTTTCCATAGAGTCATGTCGTCTTCAAACCAAGCTCTATTCCATAACCTTCAATGACATGACATTTGCGAAGGCCCCAAAATCTAGCATATGGTTGTTCAAGCGGAGGCCATTCATGCCCAATGAAAGATATAAAGGAGGATTGTTTTCCTTTTTCCGATCCAGTTACATAGTGTTCAAAATGATTGGAGGGTCTTCCTTCTCAGTTGGTACCTATAAAAACTTCAAAATTTCCCTCCTTATAGAAGGGATCTTGCACATCTCTGTCAGGGGGGTCATCATATTCGACTTTCCAAACATGGCTGCAACATCTATATTCAATTGGATCTTACCTGTGGAAGATGGATTAGGAATAAAATCATGTACTAGAGGTGGAGATGGTTGGACCACCTTCTCTGTAGATGGAGGAGGAATGGCGGGCTATGATGGAGGGGTTGAAGTTTTATTTCTTCTAGTGTAGTTCAAATATTATCTCTTCCTTAACTCCTTCTTTTGATCGTTTTTCAACTGATTCAAGACCCGAAGTCTCCCCTCTCTTTCCCCCTATCTTTTGGCTTCGTCGATATGTTCCTATGTAACATCTTCCTCTTGGAAACTAAAGATCATATCCATGAAATTCATACTCTCGAAAGAATCCTCCTCTTGTCGGGGACACTCATCTTCTCTATGAGGTTCTTGGCATGGAAGACACCAAGTTGCTTATTTTGTGTCAACCATCCCAACTGGTTTCAAAGTATTAGGGGCCTTTTCCTCTTGTTGAGGCCTTGGTTTCCAACCCTGGCATCTCTTTGTTGTCTAGTAAATTGAGGTCTGGAGGAAGATTGATTTCTTTCCACAATAGTCAAATGACCCATGATCTGATTATGTGCTTGAACAAATTGAGTACTCATCTAATCTATCTTCTAAGTTAAGAAGGCAATCGAATTAGAAGAACTGATACTGAAAGCTTTAGTCTTTGCTTATGCCTTGACACGAGGATACTGAAAATGATCTACCTTCGATTCAAGGATATTTTCTTCGATATTTGCACTGTACTCTTTGGATTTTGCCAAAGAATTGGGTTTCTTGTCTTTCAGAGTAAAATGAAAATAGTCATCGAATGCATTCACATATTGGAGATGAACTATTGTAGTGGTAGGACATAAATATGTTGGAATATGACTATATAATCTGTCGAATGTGGTGTCAAATTCTCTCATTTTTCTTTATCTGATTGAATTGAGCTACAAGCATCCCATTGTATTTCTTTGTTGTCCACCTGCTCTTAAATAACTTGGAAAAGTATTTATAGGATGTGATGTGATTATCTGGAAGACTCTTGAACCATATGAGAGATTCTTGAGTCAAGGATGAAGCCAGTAGCCTCATGGATACATCCTCATGCTCGACTTCTACATTATCCATGTCCCAACCTATGTTGTAGAGATGATCTTCAGCAGTCACAACATTGTTTCCTAGGAACTTTGGCAACCACTTGTTTGACTCTTTTGGCATTGCGTTGGGGTATCCAGGGATTGTGGCCATGTTAAGGGGTTTGTAGAGGTCTGTTTCCCAAGTCCGAGCCATTGGAGCAAGCGGAAGAGTACCATGGAAGAGGGTTTTGACGATGGGAGACTCGAGGGGAGGCCTTCTTTGGTAGACTTAGAAGGTTTGAACCTCCCCGGGGGGAAAGGATTAGAGGAGGAAGGGTTCTTGGAAGGTGGAGTCGTCGGATGAGCTTCAAGAAGAGCTCATCAAAAGTGAAAAGGGAACTTCCTTTAGGTGGAGTCGTCACGCAAGTTAGGGAAGATTCTTTGAGATAACTTGTGAAAGCGTCGTTAGGGTTCGGTAGAGGATTCAAAATCCTCCCCAACAACGATGCCAAAATGCTATCACACAAGTTGTACATTGGGAAAAGACCAACCCAACCACCAAATGGAAACAACTCTAAGAACACCTACCCATTGTCACCTTAGGTAGGTTTCCTGTCACTTTAGAGGTGAGAGAATCACCTCAAGGGGGGAATCCCGATTACCCAAGGGGAATGAGATGGAAAGTTAAGAGAAGAAGGAAGGTCCTCTTAAAGGTCAATATAGAATATGCAAAAAGGATTGGGGAAGATTCGAGGTGGTACCCAATGGTTTCCAAGAGATAAGAACAACCGTGAAGAATGTTGTATATACCCGAGACACAAGAACATGCAAAGCATATATCTATAATGTTAGGTGGACATGCAAGTTAAGCTTGTTGTCCCTAATTGCAGCAGTAAACAACAATGTATATCAACAAAGAGATAAGTATTAAAGTTGTTAAACAACTGCTAAAAGTCCAATGAATGATGCTAGAGATAAGTTAGATAAACACTAGTGACACTCAAGAATGAAAGCACAAGACTTTAGCAATAAAACAAGGTTGTAATAAAGAGTATTTGCAGAGATATTTTGCAACCTTAGGGCTTTAAAGAACAAGTTGTTACAACAACAAATCCAACCACCAAAACTCACAAAGAATCCACCCAAAATTTTTGCTAGGCTAAGTAGATTAATGTGGCAAAATCTTAGCAGCTTTTGACAATTGAAAAGCAAGTTATGAATAGAAAAGTGTTAGGGTTTCTGCAGCCCTAATGGTTGTAGATGAAGTTTTATAACAAAAGCAAGAATTACTTGAGTAAATATGACGCCTTAGCGGCTCAACCAAGCATATATAGCAAATAATTGATTCCAACTTAGACAACCTCCAAATCATGAAAATTCACGTTAACTAATGCAAGATTTTATTTCTCCAATTATACTAGTGCCTTTGGCTATTGGGTTATGAATTCAAGAAAATAAAGAGATAAACAATGCTATCTCCTTGGGGGTGTAAACCCTCTTACTCCCCAAGGAAAGCGAAGGCTAAGATAGGAGATACTAGGAGGGTGTAAACCCTTTTACTTTTCCTAGTAAAACCTTGTGCAACAAATAACTTGATCTAGAAAAAAATGATAGATAATGGTGGGGTTGTAAATACTTATACTCCCCAAGAAATCTAGCAAATCAAACTTGTAACTAAGCAATGAAGCATCAACAAGATAAATCCTTACCTAGTCCAAGAAATGATAATATAAACCTCCTTTTACCAAGATAAATCCACCACACATGCCAAAGAAAAGTTCCAAGAGAGGTAGCACACTAATTCTTCCACCAATAGCATAAAGAAACCAAGACAAGAGCACAAGAGACAAGAGGTTTCCAAAGAAGGGCGCAAATTTTAGCCAAATACTTCTCACAATGGGAGAGTTATGTTATGAAATGAGATTCACATGATCTCTATTTATACAAAATGTTTAAAACATAGTTTGTCCACTTAATTAGGGTAAAACATAAGATAAGGGGTCAACAACCCTTATCTTACCCCTTTACACAAGTAATGATATTTAATTTACACTTTTGCATATTAGAAACCCTAAAACAAGATGACGTCACCCCTTTACGGAGACATTTTGACACTTTCCAAGTCGGTGGAGAAGAAAGTGAAGGTCATTGGGACTCCTAGAGCCTCCTCTTCATGCGGCAAGGTAAATCCATGCCTCCTCTGGTTAAATCATGCTAAGTGTCAATGAACAACAACTCCATCACCAACAACCCTAGCCCCAGGTGACGTCAATTCCCAAAGAGTGACGTTTTTCCCCACCTAGGAAATTAGTTTGGCATGTGAGGGCTAGGCTAGGTCCTCCAAGGTGTATTCTAGGCCTCCAAAGGCAATTCATCGTGATTTGTCATGTGGACCCTTGGAATCCAACATGTGGGCTTCAAGCCCCGTGGAAGCCCAAGATAGGCGTGTTCCTTCAAAACTGTCCACCAAACAAGGTCCTGCAAAACAAATGGTTACGCCCTCCAAAGATCTCAATTCAAAATATCATGGCAAGTGAAAACCACATATAATAAACAGGGCATCTAAAAATGTGCATCAAAACTACCTCATCAAATTAAACAAATTCTCAAAGACCCTATACAATTGGCCAAGTTTATGTATGGGATGGGTGTCATAAAATTCCTATTGGGTAGACCAAAACCCTCAAGTAGGGGATGCTCCCAAGGGTACCCCTTTAAGTTCATGTAGTGTATGATGAGGTGGATAGGGGTTTAGAATTCATGGGTCAATGGGTTTCATGAGATACAAGGGCTCGTATTGTCTCATCTATGGGTGCCTTTGTAGAGGGCGTGTTGCACCTTCGTTTTCAATGCATCCTTTTTCCAAGCCCATTCATTGTCATTAATTAATTAATAGTCCAAAACATTGGGTACTCCCTAGAGTGAAATCGACTAGCTTGGGGGGTAGCACCACAAGGTCCACTTTAAGCTAAAGGTACACAAAGTGCCATATGCAAGGAAAGAAAGGGACACCACATGAGTGTATAGACCTCAACAAGTGGGGACATGTATATAATGTTATTTTTCTTTTGCAGGTCTTTGATTTTTTAGGGAGAACCTTTTCATTTCTCTCAAGACCTTTTTGGGAGAGCATATGGAAGGTTTATACTTTAGGCTCTTATCTTTTTCCATTCATCATTCCTCTGGGCCTTCAACCCCTTCTTCCCATGAAATGAGGTACATGCCCTTCTTGGGTCACTAAAGCCAAATGGCCTAGAAGGGGGCAATGTGATGGGAATGTGATGAGCGAAAAGTGATAAGTATGGTTGGGAATGGTACGATGACCCCTCAAAGGACCCCCAGTTGCATCCCTTCCCCAAAAGTTTGCCACTTACTAGGAAATTGATGACACACACCAAGGTGAATCAAGGTCAAAAGCATAATGTCAAAGCAAACATTTTATAATCAAAAGTAACTCTAATACAACATGCTTAAATGCCTCAAATATAAGGGTGGTTACTTGCCATAATACATGACTTGTACCGCATGGAGCAAGACCCATGTGCCTTCCATAAGCTAGTTGGTTTGGTGGATGCAATGACGATGGATCAAACTGTGGTGATAGAGCGGGATTCAATATGTGCAACTGCACACTGTCAGTCATGTGGTCTCTTGGCACTCCATGTATGTAACTTAAGGGCCTCAAGACATCATCTCCTTAGTTATCCCACAAAACTGGGATAACACACCTTGAATTGGACATATTTTATGACACCCTAGTAGTATGTGGTTGTTCAAAATGTAAAGGGTTGAAGGTGAACCTTCGATGTTTCATATTATACCATAATATCAATGACCAATTGAACTAGGTGGATATCAGTGGCCATTGACCTCTTCCACCTACTAAACATGGCTATCCATCTCGGTAGTTTTGTTATGATATTTCCAGGTCCTAAGCTTCTGGAGCCATTTTGAGGCCCTAAATGGTGTTTTTTTGGGAATTAAGGTGCTTGGGGTTGAGTTTGTCACACCTAGTGCATGCCACAAATTTAGTTATTAGTTAGAGCTTTCTAACGAGCTACTATGCACACTAAACATAGATTAAACAATTCCCCCGAGAAGTTGACATAAAAACTAACCACCTCGGGGCCTACAAACCTTTTGGCTCTTTGCCTCCTAGGGTTAGGGTTTTGGACCTTTAGGGTTCTTGCTTTATGTTAAAAGGTCATTCTTTCAACATATTGTAATAGCTTCTGCAAATGAGAATAGCCAAAATCTCTCTTTCTTTAGAGATAATCTACCACCATTCTAGTCAGTTTGTGTTGTACGTTATTCTGCTATTTTATTCATTAATAGAAGTTGGGTTTTCATTGTATTATTGTGCTCTCAACTATATTTTTGTGTGTGTGTGCTCCACTTATTTTCCTGCATTTCATTTCATTCCTCATATAATATGAATCAGTGGTATCAAAGCAGTGTACTCCTTTTTTTTATATGTGCATGTCCCCAATGAGGTTAGAGTATAGAGACTTGGGTCTCGAGCTAGTTTCACTTGGGGTCAACCGCTCGTGTCGGCCCAAGCGACCTCCCATTCCATGAGAAAATAGAGATGATGGAGTAGGATATCCTTTCGAGATGTTTCTCAAGTAATCCCTCATGTGATAGAGGAACGCGATGATGGACAATTTTGTGTCCAAATCCTTCAACAACTACCGATGTCGGTCGAGGCACGTTCACCTTCCTTTTCCCATACATTGTAAAATTTTGTAATGTAGAAAATACAAACAAATGGGAACTGATTCAGTTCATTTTCCTTCATATATGTTATTTATACCTTGCATTGAGATTGTAAATGGGTTAAATATTTGATAGTTGGTCTATTCTCTATTGTTAAAAGGCTTCATGTTTTTCATATTTTGTTGTGCAAGTGTAATTTGATATGAAAATTCAAGGTTGAATTTATTTCACAAATTGTTATCAAGCCATCATGTTTTTAAGGGATGGATTCCTTTATATGTGAGTTATCTTATTAATTATTGTATCATAATTAGTTATGATTATATATTTTAAGTTGATGTAATTTCATCTTGTCATAGTAGTTGTTTTAATTCCTCTAATTCACTGCGGTTTGGATCAATTGGTATTAGAGCATTGTTTCATGCATATTTCTTGGAGTTTGCACATAGTTTATGTTAAACACTCACTTTTAGATGAAGAAAGAAATGGAGGATGGTATACAGAGTAGAATTGAACTACTCATGAAAGGAATTACAATATCATTAGAAATGTCAAGAAAAAGGATGGATTACAAACTTCAACAAATTATGTTGCGACATTTTAGATGATAATCCACCAAAAAAATTATGCGAGTGATCCCAACTTAAAGTTGAGTGGTGGAGGATAAAATCCATTGGAAATGCTAGGTTCTTCTATAAAAGTGGCAACCGAGGTGGATAATTTTCCATGTGACATCCAAATAGGGGCCTTGTAACTTTATCATTAGTTGATATATATATATATATATATATATATATATGAAGTCTCATTTTTAAAGTTATGCATACTCAAATAAGATTCAATATGGTAGGATAAATTATGTTGATGTAGATAAATACTCAACATGACTCAAGAAATGACAAGGGATGAGTTAAATATCATCTTCAAGTAAAATATATATATTGTTTCCTATTATAAGGAACAAAACAAAAAATGGAAATATCTACACAAAATTCCAACCAAACAGTATATGCTTATATCAAACCATTTCACCCCTATATTCTTGATCCATTGGTGGGGTAATTAGACTAATTCAAAAAGAGGTCAATATGTTTGACATCTATACTCTCGAAGATGCATATCCTAAAGGCAAGTTAGCATAGGTGAAGAATGGTAGGAGGAAAGATAATATAAAATCTTAGCTCATATATGCTAATGGTGAAATCAAGACTTGCTAGCTTGCATGGGCATTCATCTACTCTTCAACATGAATCACCTAAAACATATGATCCATCGTTGATAGATGGTGACGAGGAAGAATTTGTTAGATTAATTCCTAAATATCTTGTTGCCAAAGTTAGCATACAATGGACTCTTTTAACACTAGCATTATGCACTAACATTATCCAAGTGGTCGAAAGGAGAAGCACTTGGGTGAACTGGCACTCTGAAACCCTAGATTTTCGTCATTGATCTCTCCTTCCTGAGGTTATCAGGCCTGCAACTGCAACCATGTATAAGGGAGTTCTAACCCTCCTCCATAATTTGACATCGATGTTGAAACTTTCAAGCATTTGGTAGGTTCGTCGGGTAATCCCTCTTCTAGACCCACTCATTCTTGCTTTATAAAGAAGCTTGATCAGATAACTAAAACCAATATTCCCTGCATCTCGACTCAAAGCAAGATTCTGGCATTTGTGGAAAAGGGTCAAATAGGCCAATTCATAGGCCTTTGGTCATCTCCATGCCAAATGAAATCCTAGTTGACAAGGAATTGGGTTCCCTTGATCAGGGGAAAGCTTAACCATTTATTTTGTAGTAAGGGTTACTACACCTTCTTTTTTGAATTCAAAGAGGATGGATACTTGATATTTCAAAGTGGTCCATACTTTTATGGGACCAGGGGAATGTATATGAATAATTGGACCCCTGATTTCGATCCGTAAATCGACATCCCTTTAGTCGTTCCTATTTGGATTTGTCTTCCCCACCTTCCCCTTCATTATTGGGGAGATGATGCCTTAAAGTGCGTAGGAGATTTTCTTAGTAAATATATTAACAAATCTGAGCCTAACATGCCAACATATGTCTGTGCAAGAGTATGTGTTGAAGTTGATTTGGTGAAAGGGATTCTAGAAGCCATCAAGCTTTCTCTTGACAGCTAGACCCATGTTCAACAACTTGATTATGAACAACTTCCTTTTAAGTGTAAATCTTTCCTATGGTCATTTTGCACGAAACTACCCCAAAAATTCTCAGGGGAACATTGCATCAAATGAAGAATGAGAAGATGAATGGAAACAAGTAAGGAAGAAAGCAAATATTGCAATAAACACTTGACAAAACCCTAGATATTCAAACCCTAATTGCCCCAATAACCCATCTTGGAAGGCCTCATTGTTGTAAATATTGTTGTTATTGATGTCAAAGACAAGGGGAGACTACAAATTTCCAAGATAAAGATTGCAAGATTGATCTAAAAATTTGGTGAGAATCTTCTTACATCCAAATTTTCAAAATAAGATCTTTTATTGACGAAATTGCATGTGAATAAGGGCAATTTGATTAATTAACCATGCTTCATTAAAGAAATAATCACATAAAATTTTCAAATTGTTGTGTATGTTTATAAATAAAAAATTATACTTAACCAAGTGAGAATGCCTCAAAATCACACATACAACATTGACAACAATATGATAACGGAGTTCACCAGACCCACTGGCTACATCTCCAGATTCATGAATCCCATGAATCTGCTTCAAAAGGGCTACATAAACAAGCCTACAAGATGTTTCTCCTTTACAACGACATCCTCTGAATCAATAAGCTCTCAATAAGCTTTTCACAAGATATTTCCTTTCCCCTCCTCTTCTTGACCCCCAAGAAGGGTTTATATAACATCTCCATCTCAACCATATCAAGATTTTCATGGAGATAATATCTCTCAAGATCCCCTAAATTAGGATCTTGGCATATCTCAAGGGATTGGTTTGAGAATATCTCTCAACCATCCATGAAGATCTTGACTCTCCTTAGGACTCTCCTTGAGACTAGGGATTGAAAGCCAACATGGTTTTGCACCAAATAATCTCTTTTAAGTTATGAAAAATACATAATTATGAGAACCCTATCTCATGTATTAAACATTTTACAAATGTCATTTTGCCCCTAAATATCAACAAGACATATCTCTAGCATGTGAAGTCCAATTGACTTCATTTGAAATGCATCGGAAAGCCAAGTGTGATCTCTTTGTTGACTGGACAATGTTGGCAGTATTTGACACTGACATAAAATGTGTCGACTGTGAAGATCCTCCTAGATCACACCTCCCCACGGAGAAAAACCTGTGGACCTCCAAAAGTATCAACTTTGATCTGCAATCCATCATCAACTGCATGCAAATGTCTTCATTCCCTGTACTTCAGAATCAAAATGTAACTCAAACACTTGCTACTTTTGCCAAGGAAATGTTTTGAAAGGCACATTCCTTGTCTCCTTCACCTCTTGTTCTTCGGAGATGAAATTTCGAAGCCCACGTCTGCATAAATTTGCAACCTGTAACTGATGATACCTACATAAGATTCTTATTTGCCAAGAGTTTATAACTACACTCTTGGTCAAGTTTACAATGAATCGCCAAAATGGCGTAGGCAAATCGCCTCAACCCACTATTTACATCATGATTACAAAGAAGCTAATAAAGACTTAAGGCGCAACAATAATGCCTCTCACTCTCCTCACTCAAGAGTGGCTAAGCATCCATTACAATGCTTCATAATCATTGGTTTTACAAGGCACTTTGATATATCAAAAGGTGCACAAATTAGGCAAAACCCTATGGTCCTATCTACCCATTACAAAAAACTGCAGTAATATATGCACTAGTGATGAAAATCCCCATTACAAAATATGTGCACTTCAAATGCCCAACTCTTTTAATGGCCATATATTGAACTCTAAGCAGAGGAAAAAATTCCAAATGTCCCTTGATTGCCTTTGATACATCATGTCACAATTATGGGCAATATAATGAAGGTATATGCCTTCATTTACTTTGACATCTCCTTATACAAAGCTAAACATGGAAATTACATATTTCAATAAGAAACAAAACGCTTAAGGCCGTTACATGGACCATACATCAAAATTCAAGGCATCTCTAATGCCAAATATGATGCCAAAAAAATGTACTATGGCCAAACTATGGCCCTTCCATGGTAATTACATCAAATTGGAAGGCAAATTTTTTTTATGTGCAAAAATGATGCACAAAAGGGAAACGTATATGGTTTTCAAAACCCCCCTTTAACATATCATTCCCAACATTCCTTTGATGGTCATTAGGTATGAACGCTTGGTTTTAGCAAAAATAACTTCAGTAGTTTAAGTGGGCAAACTATAACATAAATCCACATCACATGATGTGCCAAACCTCAAACGCTGAAACCAAAGTAACAAACCCATCTTCCAATTGGCATGTGCTGCTCCAGGGTCAGATAACCCATCACACATGCCAGAGTTTCCTCTCTAAGATACGTTGTTGTGCTTCGGAAGAGGCCCAGATATTTGTGCATTGAAGAACATGAGCGCCTTGTGAGGTGCCTTGGTATAACTATGAGGAGGTGGAGTAGAATGGTTATGGCTGGGCACCAATTTGAAAAATGAGCCTTACCAGCCCCGCTATTGAACCCGACAATAAAATCGATATAACAATCCACTTGAACACATTCCTGTTGCACACAATGCATCCCATATCCACATACTTCTTCTTCTTCTACTCTCCAGGCCCCAATAGCTAGCTATGTTGAGTCTCATCTAGCTGCTTGGAAAGAGCGGATCTGTCAAAGTCTTGCAGGTTCTTTCTCTTGTCATCGTCCATGGATGATTCGACATTGATCTCTAGGGATCCTCCTCTCGTATCTCGCCCATACATCGACATGGCAAAACAGACACTCACAACCCAAAGGTCTCAAAGATCTCAGCACAACCACTGAAACCAGGTTTCTCTCAGGTGGGTACCTGAGATTTTTCGGACAAAACAACCACTGAAACCACGTTTTTCTTAGGTGGGTGCCTGAGATTTTTCAGAAAAAACAGCCACTGAAACAACGTTTTTCCAGGTGGGTTCCTGGGATTTTTCGAAGAGGAATTGGAATATGGAAAGACAGACCCCATTTGATGATGTCTTTGGCATGCTTGAGCTCTCCTGCAACTTCATACTTTGCACTATACTCAATAACACTCTAGTTGAGCATAGTCATAGAAAATGCAGTAGGGAAATTGAATTTTATAGCATCCCTTGCATTATAAAACCCACCAACCAAATTGTGTGCAGCTGGTATGCATGATCCAGGATATTTGCGGGATCGCTCAGATATCTTACCCGCTTCCGTTTGCAATCAAATCACACCATAACAAAACTCGTAATTTTCGATGTGTATGCGAGTGGTGTCCCAGATGAGGTATCGCTCTCTAGTGGAAAACAAGGTGGCATTTCCATCAGTGGAGAATCCCATGAATGATGGTTGCATGCACAAAATCATGGATCAAATCCTGAAATACACGAAGAACGAAAAAGCACCATGAACCTACAGTTGGCAACACACGATCAATGCCAGAATTGGAGGCCTTGTATTGCTCATGGATTTCTCATTCTGTATCCCAACAACCATCGATATATTCCGCCACATTGGGCTTGAATCGTCCTCCATATCATTGCTTAATTGATATTTGCATGCGATTTTTGCGCATCAAATTTTACTAAAATAAAGGCGGGTCTGCTTGATCTCTTTCGACGGCCAGTAATCGCTTCCTTCAAGCGAGCGACCTTATTTTTGTAGTCTTTTCTTCAGGGATCGGTTTCGGGATACTGATCACATCTCGCCTTCATTTGCACGAGTGACATAGACGCAAGTTCGGCCTTCTTTGAGAAAAATGACTGTGGTTCCTTCTACTGCTACAGGTCTCCTCTATGTGATCAGATTGGCCAGGAGTCACAACTCCAGTGCTCCTCCCGCGCTCTGTAGCCACTGCAATCTCAGCTTCTCCAGTGTTGTTTCTTGACACAACATGGTAATCGATACACCTTCACTCTATAAGTCTCGAACTCACGATCTCTAGAATTTCCCATTGCCAACAGTTTCTTCAGATTGCAATCCACTTCTTAGATAGGAGGGAGAATACGACTAAGATTCATTTACTGAAAGCCCAGAGAGCCCTGACTAACTACCACAGTGTAATGAAGGTAGACCAGAGAGTGGAACAAGTAGAAGTTTTTCAAGGGTGAACAGTAGACGAAGAGGATCTCTTCAACTAATTTGAAAACGAAATTAATCGACCAGCAACATGATCATGTTGATCTCACAAAATACCAACGAAAACATCATGGCAATGATCAATATCAGTTCTCTGCCCAATACTCCACCGGAAACCATATATATTCTTCGAGTCATCGGCAGGAATCCACAAAGGGAACCGAACAGGTCTCATGGCTCTCACTTCTTTATTGCACTGGTCATTGAGATAACCGACAATGCAATTGTCATAATCTCTGTAGCAGTTATTCTTATTCCACAATACCCACTGTGGTATTTTTCTGTAAGAGCAATCCACCTCCATTCTGAAACCCAGTGAAATAAGTTGCACTGTGGTAGCAACATCGTTTACAATCCACTACAACATGTGGTAAACTGCATGATGAACAAACAAATGATATGCTTCATAGTTTCACTATGAATAAGTGATATTTATCAATGCTTGTTCATACAAACGAAGTTAGTTTTCCTCCATGCTTTTTCCATCATTGGAAACAAGCAAAATGATTGGAGGTGCTACAACKTATACTAATTTTGGCTATGCAAGAATGATATACATTTCTTACCCAACCAATCAAAGGTACCTTCTTTCTTCGATCGCATTTCTTCGGAGACTGGAACAKGAACATTGATCACATTATCCATCACCTCTTTAATAACYTCCTTTTGCATGGGTTTTTGCACATCATTTTTATCCTKCTTGGGACGTAATTGCGGTTGAAGTTTTAAACAWTTCTCGATCTAGTGCCCACTCATAGTACAATGAGTGCAGAAATTTTGTGACTTCATGTCCTTTTTGTCTTTCTCCATCTTATGACGAGAATGATGGTCTTCATATCTCATTTCCTTGCTATTTGACAAGAATTTATTGTGAAGAGATTTCCTCTTCCAACATTTTGCAAGACGGTGATTATGCAAGCCACATAATGTACATGGATAAACTTTCCACATATTATCTGTTTTATGATTACAATGCAAAGATACATTAGAATAATCATGTTTTTTATACCTTCGAGGAGATTTTGAATTTCTCCGGGATCCTTTGCCAGATGTATCACTTCTAGAAAGTGATGTGCCATATTTTCGCTTAAATGACTTGAATTCTTTGCTCGAAGAATCAACTACTTCTGTTGCCTTTGAGCATTCTCCTTCAACATATCCCAATCCTACAAATCTAGGCCTTTCTATCACCTCTAGTGGTTGAGTGATGCCTTGGCCATTAATACCAAGACCTACTCCTTTGTATCCCATCTTAGTTAGGAGCTTTTTACCAATCCCTAATGTATGCTTCTCGAAAGATCCAAAAAAAGCATTATCATCATCAAGGGATGAACATGAAACTGAAGAATTACCGACACTATTTACCTCAGTTACTGATTCTGGATTGGGTGTGGAAGATGGCTTCACCAAGCCTTCATCATTCTGCAACTTTGCCAAAAACTCCTCCTTGACTTGTAATTGGAGTTGCAATATCTGCTTCTCCTCTTATGCAACTTGTAGAAGCCTTCTGAGCTCTGCATTCTCTGCTTGAATGCACTAGTTGATTTCTTCCAACTCTTTGAGCCACACTTGCTTCATTCCTTTTCCCATGGTGACATTCACAATCTGCAAAACTAGTCAGACCAACTCTGATACCATTTGATCTAAAAATTTGGTGAGAATCTTCTTACATCCAAATTTTCAAAATAATATCTTTTACTGACGAAATTGCATGTGAATAAGGGAAAATTGATTGATTAACCATGCTTCATTAAGGAAATAATCACATAAAATTGTCAAACTGTTGTGTATGTTTATAAATAACAAACTCTACTTAACCAAGTGTGTCACACATCCACTACGGCAACTAAGATTTTCTTTTTCTTTTCGTCTTTTCTTCAAGGGACAGAACCCTCGAATTTCTATGGGGCCTAGTGCAGACCATACCTTCCCTTATCCTCCTCCATGTGATCGTTGGCTATGGCCACAGGCCTTACCAAAAAGGTGCTCTGACTTTCGTGATTCAGGGAATCACGAAGCAAACATTCCCTTGTTCTCTGTTTTTGGAAATGTCAAAACCCGAAAGGGTCTAACAGATCTTTAGCTCCTCCCTCGGGTCGCTTGTCATACGACCGATCCCATGACCTGTTGTTGATCCTCTAAATTCTTTCGGGGTTTTGCGATTTGGGGAATCGTGATGCAAGCATTCCTCCTTTCCCTTTTTAATCCCCGGGACTCGAAAGCCCAGTATCATCCGGATCTACGGTCTAGATTGTTGACTTGATCAACGGCCCAGATTAAATCCCAGCATTCTACCTTTCGGGATTTTTGTGGGGTGTTCACTCCTATTTCCCCGATCTCCAGAACCTCGGCGGCTTTAGATCTTCGCCACGCATCCCTACAAATGGGCGGTCCGAATTCTTTCGGGACTCCTCCGTCCTACCACAAGACCATGTCCGGTGACCTAGGGGTCATCCACAGAGCGCATCGGGGTTTCGCGTACCGGGATTTCGCGACTGGCGAAGACGAGGGGTCTTGCCCTTGGGTTTCCTGGGTGTCGAAATGTCGAAACCCATTCACGCTACACCGATTCGGGGTTTCGCATATCAGGATTTCACGACTGGCGAAGACGATGGGTTTTACCCTTTGGTCTCCCGAGTGTCGAAACACCGAAACCTATTCACGCAAAACCGACTCATCTACAGAGTGCGTCGGGGTTTTGGGTACCGGGATTTCACGACTTGCGAAAACAAGGGGTCTTACCCTTTGGTTTCCTGGGTGCCGAAACGCCGAAACCTATTCGTGCAAAACCAGCTCATCTACAGAGCGCGTCGGGGTTTCGAGTAACGGGATTTCGTGACTTGCGAAAACGAGGGGTCTTACCCTTTGGTTTCCCGGGTGCCGAAACACCGAAACCTATTCACTCACAAACCGGCTCATCTACAAAGCGTGTCAGGGTTTCGGGTACCGAGATTTCGCGACTTGCGAAAATGAGGGGTCTTACCCTTTGGTTTCTCGGGTGCCGAAACGCCGAAACCTATTCACGCACAAACCGACTCATCTACAGAGCGCGTCGGGCTTTCGGGTACCAGGATTTTGCAACTTAAGAAAATGAGGGGTCTTACCCTTTGGTTTCCCGGGTGCCGAAACGCTGAAACGCCGAAAAACTGAGAGAACTACTCTCTCTTATATCAGGTTTCCAGACTCAAATCACATGATCCTTCAGCGGTTTCTTGGGTAATTATTCCTGGGCTTGGTGACCTAACTGAAAAGCCTTCCTAATTCGTTGAGCCATGAACTCTGTGTCAGGGGTAAGGTAAACTCGTGGTTTTACTAAAACGATAGTCTTTTCAAGGAACTCACTCCGGCTCTGGAATGCGAAGGAACTTCCCGGGAGGAGGTGCTTTCGGGAAATCAAACCAAGACATAGCGTGAGTCAAGTAGATGGAACAAATCTCAAGGGAATGGACTCGTATTCTGAACTTATTCATTCTATACATAAACTGATTATGGTAATATAAGTATAAGCATGCATCCATTATTTCCAATCTAAACACCAGGAAAACACTTCTATACAGAAACCATTTATGAGTGTACAAACATGAACATGCGTCCAGAATATTCAATTCGAGATACAAGATATAAACACTTATCAAAAACACCAAGCGTGACACGACTGCTGAGAGGGGTGCTCGTTTCCACCCAACCGTAGGCTCAGTGACTCCGAACGGGTTTACCACTAGCCACCCCTGAGCTAGACCACGATGCTCGAGATTCAGTCTCCTACTTCCAGCTCAATGGAAGTCAAGGACGAAGGTTACTCTCCTTCTCCTCTATTCAAAACTCCCTGTATTTCTCGAGTTTCTCTCGGTTCTCTTCCGCAGTCTCCGCCACGTGTGTTCTTCTCTCTTCCCCTTTACCACACTTCCTCTCTTGCCTTTTCTCTGCAAGATTGTGTGTGGCGCAAATTTTCCCGTCCATGGTCAGGTCTGGGAGCTGTTACGGATGGGCGGTTCACCCCCATCCCCTCATTAAATCTTGAGAAGCCTCCCCACCTACCAATCTGATGGGAAATTCATTCTAGGGTCAGAGAGCTGCTTTGATCTTTGAGCAAGTAAAAACCAGTACGGTACTGGCCCGGTGGAAGTTAACGCAACCATTCCAAGTCCCTTCCACCACCTCTCATTAGCCATCGTGGTCTCTTTTAG
The DNA here is from genome assembly GCA_009831015.1 of Picea engelmannii. Taxonomy (NCBI): domain Eukaryota; kingdom Viridiplantae; phylum Streptophyta; class Pinopsida; order Pinales; family Pinaceae; genus Picea; species Picea engelmannii. The sequence continues at coordinate 246,623 of ML776742.1, read as the reverse complement.
CACATCCCCCTCCCAACAGTCATGCAACACAAATCATAACATAATTTACAATCGTCGACCTTTTATACAAAGGTCCGTCAAATCAAACATTCACATCTTTGAGTTTGCCATAGTTCTTGGCCAATATAGTTATTTTTATAGACTAGGGGAAACAAGGTGTTACAATTCCCTCCCCCTTAAAGGACCATCGTCTTTGATGTTCTATCTATCAATATGACATGTATGTATAGAAGTAAACAAAATTGGATATGCCTATTTCATGACATCTTTCATTTCCCATGTAGCCTCATCTGGGCCAAAATGTTTCCACTGCACCTTGACCTGTGCAATGGTTCGGTTCCTGAGTGGGGTTTCCTTTCTGTCCAGTATGCATTGAGGTTCTAGCAGGAATTCTCCCTCCGGTTCCATTTGGATCATAGACCAGTCAATTATATGATTAGAATCATGTACATATTTCTTCAATAATGAAACATGGAAAACATTATGTACTTTTACTATCGAAGGAAGTGCTAGCCTATAGGCTATAGGTCCCACTCTATCTAGAACTTCAAAGGGTCCACAATATCGAGGTGCCAACTTGGCACAAGATCCCATCCTCAGGGAACTCTTCCTGGGCCTAACTCTGAGATATGTGTGGTCTCCCGTCTTGAATTCTCTTGGAGTTCTCTTTCGGTCGGCGTAACTTTTCTATCTGTTCTGAGGGACCTTCAGATTTTGTTTTATCTGAATCACTTGTTGTTCCATTTCTTTCAGCATGTCGGTTCCAATAGTAATTATGTTTACGGGATTACTCCAACTGACTGGAGTGTTTCACGGTCTACCATAGAGGACTTCGAAAGGACTCGTCTTCAGGGATTCTTGGTAGCCGTTGTTGTAGGCGAATTCCACCAGTGGCAAGTAATATTCCCACTTCTTGGTTTGATGCATTACATGCATTCTTAGCATGTCTTCCAATATTTGGTTCACTCTTTGTTGAAGGAAAATCTCCCTGCGGACAGGTAGATTGCCTCAAAGAGCTAGACCCTTAACTCTAAGATAGAAAGTGCTTAACGTGGACACCGACTTCCTTTCAAATCTATACAAACTAATGCATGAGGAGGAAGGAGAACATAAGTACCTTTTTATCGACGTTTGTCCCTGCACGCTCCGAGTTGAGCTCCAATCTTTCGCTCCTCGATGAGCCCTGTAGACAAAACAACAATATGACCACTTCCTACTCTATTGATATCAACTTGAAAATAGATCTATCTACTAAAGAGACAAATTCATGTGAGATTGAACACGAATTAGAAAGAAACAGGCCAAGCAAATTATATTAATGAGGACAAAACATTGCTTACAGCCATAGATGAATTGCAACAGTTTCGTCAAGTCCTCCTTGTCTACCCCTTGCTCAAAATATCCACGATCCGAATGATGGTAGCTTCACTGATTGCTCCCTATGAGATCATAGGTCTCTGCTTCCAAAATGTCTCTGTTCCAGCACCACTTATGAGATCATAAGTTTGGTGTGATTCTCTCTTTCAGTCCCCTTTCACCATGAGAAAGCTTTCTTATATAGCCTTGGAGAGGCTTTAACCACTTGAGATATCCTTGGGGGAGTTGAGGATTTACCTCCTTCAGTTGAGGATCTGCCCTAAGATCATGGCGGGACTAGGGATTCGAATCCAACTGTCTTCCAAGAATGAAAGGATCCTTCCCCTATTCATCTCAACAACTTAACTACTGCCCAGAATAGGTAGCGCTCCCTCAAAAGGGGCATCAAAGCGTTGTAGCGCTCCCTAGTAGGCTTTAGGGGGGAGCCAAGGCTCTCAAAATCCATAGCTCTCATTCAAAAGGGCCAGAGGAGCTTTATAATGCTCCCAAACAGTGTAAGGGGGAGAGTCAGCACTCCCAGAAGAGGTATAGGGGAGCGCTCTCCTTCAAAAGATTAGTTTTTTGAGTGTTTTCAAATGGCAAAAGGTTCATGAGCCTGATGACTCATTTCTCCTCTTCCAAATCAAATGTTTGAGGTGTTTTAAGTGTCCTTCTCATGTCGTTATAGGCAAGACATAGGCATCATGGCAGTATGCTTCCCTGACACTTGTGACACTTGTGAGCAACATGCGACACTTGCGACCTTGTGAGCAAAATGTGACACTTGCGACCTTTGTAATGATGACACTTGAGACACTATCAAAGTGAGTATTTTTTATGTGTAACACTCTTTCCGTCTGTCCATTGGTTTGAGGATGATAGGTTGTGCTAAACAGTAATTTGTTCTCCAGACCAACCATCAAGGATTTCCAAAAGTTGGAAGTAAATTTCGTGTCTCTATCAGACAGGATCTCTTTAGGCATACCATGTAGTCTGAATATCTCCTTCAAGAATATGTTGGCGATATCTATTTCCTTGCAAGTCGATTTGACGGGGATAAAATGGGCGGACTTGGTCAATTTATCCACCACCACCATGATGGCGTCATTTTTCCTGGTTGAGGTTGGTAATCCGGTGATGAAATCCATGGAAATGGTTTCCCATTTCCATTTCGGGATTGGTAGAGGTTGTAATAATCCTGCTAGGTGTCGGTGTTCTACTTTAACCTGYTGGMATTCTAGACACTTAGCTAAATAGTTATCTATGTCTTTCTTTAACCTAGACCAATAGAATTGTTTCMTAGTGGCCGTGATCATCTTCTGATATCCCGGGTGACCAATATATGGTCTTTTATGTAGTTCATCCATTATGAACCTCTYAAAGTCATCACAATCTGGAATATACAATATGTTTCTGTAAGTTAGCATACCTCCATCTATCATCTGGTAGCCTTCATACTTTATCCCTGTGGGTTCTTGCTCCAGGTAYGARGTCACGGTCTGGATGAATGTGTMTRTTTCTTTTKCATTTCTGACTCTTTCTTTGACATTCGTCTCACAGGTGCTCACCGYTGCCAGGTGAATTGTTTTCATACTTCTGCTAAGGGCATCGACCACCTTATTTTCCTTTCCTTTAACATGTTTGATTTCAAAATAAAACTCACTAAGGAGGGCCATCCACCTAGCTTGTCTGGCATTGAGCTTGGGTTGGTCAAACAAATATCGCAATCCACAGTGGTCTGTCCTGAGTACGAATTTCCTTCCCAGGAGGTAATGCCTCCACATTTTCAAGGCATGCACTATGGCGGCCAGCTCTATATCATGGGTCACGTAGTTGGCTTCATGCTCATTCAATTTTTGGGATTCATAGCAGACTACACTTCCCTCTTGCATAAGGACTCATCCGAGCCCTTCCTTGCAGGCATCTGTGCACACTAGGAAGTCAGCTTCAGGATCGACGATATTCAACATGGGTGCGTGGGTCAGTAGATGTTTTAGGGACTGAAACCTTTCTTCGCATTTTGGGGTCCAAAGGAATTTAACTCCCTTCTTCTGGAGGGCAGTGATTGGACAACCAATCTTGGAGAATCCTTTTATAAATCTCGTATAGTATCCTGCTAAGCCCATAAAGGATCTAATATCTCAAACATCCTTTGGGGTAGGCCATTCCATGATAGACCTGATCTTGTCAGGGTCTACTGCTACTCCTTCTTCATATATGACATGGCCCAAGTAATGTATTTGCTTATGGAAAAAGTCGCACTTGCTAAATTTGGTATAGAGTTGATGTTCTCTTAGCACTTGAAGCACAAGTCTAAGATGTTCCTCGTGTTCCTCTCTATTCTTGGAGTAAATTAATATATCGTCAATAAAAACCAGTACAAATTTGTCTAGGAATTTGCTCAGCACATTGTTCATCAAGCACATAAAAGTGGCAGGGGCATTGGTCAATCCAAATGGTACTACCACAAACTCATAGTAACCATATCTCGTCCTGAAGGCAGTTTTGTGGATGTCTTCACCCTTGATTCAGACTTGATGGTATCCAGATATCAAGTCAATCTTTGAGAAGATGGAAGCACCTCCCAATTGATCGAACATGTCATCGATCCTGGGTAAGGGGTACTTGTTCTTTATGGTTACCTTATTGAGTTGTCTATAATCTATGCATAGTCGGAGGGTACCATCTTTCTTCTTCACAAACATAACTGGTGCTCCCCATGGGGACACGCTGGGTCGGATATAGCCTTTGTCCATCATTTCCTTTAGTTGTAGTTTAAGCTCAACTAGCTCGGGTGTGCTCATTCTATAGGGTGTCCTAGACACTGGCACCGCTCTTGGTGAAAGTTCTATCGAGAAGTCAATATCCCTTCTCGGAGGTAAACCTGGTACCTCTTCCGGAAATACATCTCTATATTCTCTTAGTGTGGGGTGATTTTCGAGGCTGGGTTTGTCATCTTCAATTGATTCCAACACCTGTATCACATATAGTGGACACCCCTTTCTGCAATACTTTCTCATTTGAAGAGATGATATTCGCCTCACTGAGACAGGTTTTTGGATCCCTTGAAGGGTTATCCTTCTTCCTTCTTCACTTACACATTATAAGGTTTTATTGTAACAGTGCATTCTGGCTTTATATGTGGCTAGCCAGTCCATCCCAATCAACAAGTCATACGATCCTAGGGGTAATACGTTAAGGGTTTCTTGGGTGGGGAATTTACCCATAGTAAATTGGCAAGATGGTATGACCTCCATTACTTTTCTTTTGGTGTCGGTGGCTAACTGTACCAACCATGGATTGGCGTGTTTATGTGGCTGTAATTTACACTTATCAACAACCTTAGGGTAACTCAAATTTGAACTAGGGTCAATTAGAATAGACACTAGATGGTTGGTGATCATACCTTCCATCTCCACCACTGAATCTTGGTGGTCAACTTGTTTATTATCCAAGGCCAAATAAATTTGCGACACACTCCTGGCCACGTCATTGACGGTGGTAGCTTCTTGAACGTTGTAAATTCTCTGACTATTATGTTGTTGGTGTGGGCAGTCCCTCAGTAGATGTTCTTCTCCACAACCCCAACATTTCAAGGGTTCTTTCTTTGGGTTATCAATCTTTCCTGGGGTAGATCCAAAAGGTTTATTTTCGCTCTGGGAGGGGAAATTCTGCTGGTGTACACTTCGGGTTGGGAAGCTCATCCTTGAGTCCTTTTTATAGTTTTTAAATCTTGGGGATTTAAACCCCTTTTTCTGGAATCCCGAACTATTCTTTTTCTTCCAACCTTCACGAGGTTCTGTCTGATGCCCAAGCTATTCATAACAATATCTTGCCTTTCGGATAGTGTCTTCTGGGGTCTTTGGCTCGTCAAACTCAATCTTGTTCTGATAGTCCTTAGGTAGTCCACCAATGAATCGTTGCACCTTTGCCTTTTCTGCTTTTATATAGGGTACGTACCTCAACAACTTGAGGAATCTGTTGACATATTCCTTTATGGTGCATTACCCCAGCTTGAGTTCATAGAATTCTTTAGTCTTTTCATCGAAATACTTTTCCAACAGATACTTCTTCATGAAGTATTTCTCAAACCGTTCCCAAGATAGGTCTTCTTCGTGAATCCCTTTCACATTCTTAAGGTCTTCCAACCAAATGGAAGACTTTCCATTCAAGTTGAAAGTGGCTACTCAAGCCTTCAAGTTTTTCGAGAAGTCATGGACTCTGAAATACTTCTTTAGTCCAAGCAGCCAGGCCTCCGCTTCCTCTCTCTTCTTTATTTCACCATCGAAAGAGGGTGGTTTGGCCTTCTTGAATTCTTCGAGATTATGATTTTTGGAATGATTTTTCTTCTTCCGTTTTCTTCGGGAATAAGAACTAGTCCTGCTACTAGAAGATCCCTCCGAGTCACCAGTTTCCTTTCCAGAGGAATCGTTCGATGCTTTTCCCTTATCTCCGGGGCAGACCTTTCTCGAGGTGCTCCTACCAGTGTGGCCACTTAAAGGACCACGTTTCCATATCCCAGGTGGGCTTTGACTTCTCTTTGTCTGTCGTTGGTCTGCATGACTAGTGTCAGGTCCATGCTGCAATTGTCTTTGTATGTCAGATAAGCTCTGCAACAAGACTGCATTAATCTTCATTTGCTTTTCTTTCTCTTTTATCAACCTCTCATTGTTGGCCTTGCAGCTCTGTAGTTCGACCATGAGGCTTCTCACAGTCTCAGCTAGATCTGGAGGGGTCTCTACCGCTCTCCTTTCGTCAGGCTCTTCGTCTCTATTGTGGGAGCCATCCCTCACTTTGCGGTGCGTCACCATTCTATGCGTCTGCAGTTTCCCGTGGTTGATCGTCCGCTTGTCGTGCAAGAAAACACTTGTTGTTAGTCAACATTATATTCATTCACAATCAGCACATAATTCATATCTTTCAAATGCATACACACAATAGGAAATCTTCATTCTTAACGTCGGCTTTTGATAAAGGGGGTTAAGGTAGAGGGTTACTTCTTTTAAGAGTACTTCAAATGGAGTTTATGCGCAACTCGTTCATGAGCCCAAGCAGGCCAAGTGTTGTAACCATGCTCTAATACCAATTTGTCACACACCCACTACGGCAGCTAAGATTTTCTTTTTCTTTTCGTCTTTTCTTCGAGGGATAGAACCCCTAAATTTCTATGGGGCCTAGCGCAGACCATCCCTTCCCTTATCATCCTCCATGTGATCATTGGCTATGACCATAGGCCTTACCAAAAAGGTGCTCCAGCTTTCGTGATTCAGGGAATCGCAATGCAAGCATTACCCTGTTCTCTGTCTTTCGAAATGTTGAAACCCGAAAGGGTCTAACAGATCTTTAGCTCCTCCCTCGGGTTGCTTGTCATACGACCGATCCTATGACCTGGTGTTGATCCTCTAAATGTTTTTGGGGTTTTGCGATTCGGGGAATCGTGATGCAAGCGTTCGTGGTCTTACCCTTTGGTTTCTCGGGTACCGAAACGCCGAAACCTATTCACACACAAACCGACTCATCTATAGAGTGTGTCGGGGTTTCGGGTACCGGGATTACGCGACTTGCGAAAACGAGGGGTCTTACCCTTTGGTTTCTCGGGTGTCGAAACGCCGAAACCTATTCACACACAAACCGGCTCATCTACAAAGCATGTCGGGGTTTCGGGTACCGAGATTTCACGACTTGCGAAAACAAGGGGTCTTACCCTTTGGTTTCCCAAGTGCCGAAACACCGAAACCTATTCACGCACAAACCGGCTCATCTACAGAGTGCGTCGGGGTTTCGGGTACCGTTATTTCGCGACTTGAGAAAACGAAGGGTCTTACCCTTTGGTTTCCCGGCTGCCTAAATGCTGAAAACCTGAGAGAACTACTCTCTCTCGTACAAGGTTTCCAAACTCAAATCACATGATCCTCCAACAGTTTCTTGGGTAATTATCCCTAGGCTTGGTGACCTGACTTAAAAGCCTTCCTAATTCGTCGAGCCATGAACTCTATGTCAGGGGTAAGGTAAACTCATGGTTTTACTAAAACGATAGTATTTTCAAGGAGCTCACTCCGGCTCTGAAATGCGAGGGAACTTCCAGGGAGGAGGTGCTTTCAGGAAATCAAACTAGGACATAACCTGAGTCAAGTAGATGGAACAAATCTCAAGGGAATGGACTCGTATTTTGAACTTATTCATTCTATACATAAACCGATTATGGTCATATAAATATAAGCATGCATCAATTATTTCTGTTCAAAACACCAGGCAAACATTTCTATACAGAAACCATTTATGTGTGTACAAACATGAACACGCGTCCAGAATATTCAATTCAAGATACAAGATATAAACACTTATCAGAAACAATAGGTGTGACGCGACTGCTGAGAGGGGTGCTCGTTTCCACCCAACCGTAGGCTCAGTGACTTCGAACGGATTTACCACTAGCCACCCCTGAGCTAGACCACGATGCTCGAGATTCAGTCTCCTACTTCCAGCTCAACGAAAGTCAAGGACGAAGGTTACTCTCCTTCTCCTCTGTTTAGAACTCCTTGTATTTCTCGATTTTCTCTCGGTTCTCTTCTGCGATCTTCGTCACGTGTGTTCTTCTCTCTTCCCCTTTACCACACTTCCTCTCTTGCCTTTTCTCTGCAAGATTGTGTGTGGTGAGGATTTCCCCGTCCATGGTCAGGTCTAGGAGTTGTTACGGATGGATGGTTCACCCCCATCCCCTCATCAACTCTTGAGGAGCCTCCCCACCTACCAATCTGACGGGAAATCCATTCCAGGGTCAGAGAGCTGCTTTGATCTTTGAGAAAGTAAAAACCAGTACGGTACTGGCCCGGTGGAAGTTAACACAACCATTCCAGGTCCCTTCCACCACCTCTCATTAGCCATCGTGGTCTCTTTTAGCACATCCCCCTCCCATCAGTCATGCAACACATAATCATAACATAATTTAAAATCATCGACCTTTTATACAAAGGTTTGTCAAATCAAACATTCACATCTTTGAGTTTGCCATAGTTATTGGCCAATATAGTTATTTTTACAGACTGGGGGAAACAGGGTGTTACAAAGTGAGAATGCATCAAAACCACACATACAACATTGACAACAATATGATAACGGAGTTCACCAGAGCCCCTGGCTACATCTCCAGATTCATGAATCCCGTGAATCTGCTTCAAAAGGGATACATAAACAAGCCTACAACGTGTTTCTCCTTTACAACGACATCCTCTGAATCAATAATCTCTCAATAAGATTTCCACAAGTTATTTCCTTTCCCCTCCTCTTCTTGACCCCCAAGAAGGGTTTATATAACATCTCCATCTCAACCACATCAAGATTTTCATGGAGATAATATCTCTCAAGATCCTCTAAATTAGGATATTGGCATATCTCAAGGGATTGGTTTGAGAATATCTCTCAAACATCCATGAAGATCTCAACTCTCCTTAGAACTCTCCTTGAGACTAGGGATTAAAAGCCAACATGGCTTTGCACCAAATAATCCCTTTTAAATAATGAAGAGATATGAGGTGTGCAAGATGAGTTGGGGAATATTGTTGGGGTCTAAAGGTGCATAAGAGGAGTTTTCTTGGAGTTTTAAGGGTGCACTATGAAGGAATAAGGTCTATGATACTAGAAAGTGTGCAGTTTTGAGGTTGTGATGCTGCACCCTGGAATTATTTTCTAGGAATGATGCTATGAGGTTCGCTAAGGCATGAAGGATAAATTTGACTAGGGTTTGAAGCTATGTTTAGGGTATGAATAAAAGAGAGGTGTTCGAGCATGAAAGTTAAGGGTATGATGATGTTATGAATGCATGAGGTGTGAAGCATCCAGGTGAAGTCAAAAGTACTTTGTGTATGAAGACATTAGATTGGTACCTATATAGGTCTTACTGAGTTGGTGCTCACCTGAGGATATTGGTGTCTCCAGTAAGTTGGTGCCTACGCAATATCTTGTTGAGTTGGTGCTCAACTGAGGAGATTGGTGTCTCTAGTAGGTTGGTGCCTACACAATATCTTGTTGAGTTGGTTCTCAGCTGAAGAGATTGGGGTTTCTAGTAGGTTGGTTCCTGCAAGCTTTGTAATAGTAGATTGTTGGCTAGAAAAAATTATAAAGATATTTTTTTGTGATTTTCTCCCACAAGGGTTTCCAAATTAAACTCGGTGTACTATGATTTGAGTTTGCATGCATTTACTATTTTAAATTTATTGAATGATTGGAAAATGCCCATTTAAAGTAAAATGTATCTTATACTAACTCACCCCCCCCTCTCAGTATAATCATAAGTTCAACACTCATCAACACCAAACCCTAAGGAAAAACGACGGCATCGGGGTAATAAAAATCGACCTAAATCTTAGGCAACAACTACAAAAAGATTTGAGGCATTAGGAGAAACTTTGAAAGAAAAAGGAATTGTCGGACCTTCGGACCCAACTCCCACTTCATCAAGCACTACCCCTCGTGAGCTTGATATTCAAGATACTAAGGAAGACGAGGAATATTTTGAGGAAGAGGAACACAATAGGGCCAATCCCACTTCAGGAAATCAACCAACCAATCATGAAAAAGTAATTTCCAGAGGGAAATCGTGCTAGAATTTGGAGGATGGAGAAATATCAAATGAAAAACCCAGAAATCAGGTAGGAAATCAAATAGCAATGCTAGAGAGGAGAATGCAAACAAGGAAAAAGTAATGGGAAGGAAACACTCCCTTGAATACTCAATAGGAAACATGGGTAAAAAGGTAATAATAAAGGACTGGACCCTCAAGCTACCCCTGTTCAGGGAGGGTGTGCTTCCTCATTCCATAAATAATGAAAATTCTCTTATGTAATAGTAGAATTTTTTGTGGTACAACTAAATTTGAATCCCTTGGAGATCTTATTAGATTGGAGAAACCCATTGTAATATACCTAGTAGAGATGTTCTAGGATATTATGGTTTTTGGTGTGTGTTTTTCCCAGATAATTTGCATACAATGCCTACTGCTGATTAACAACTTTCACAGACAATATATAGGTATTTGGACATTTTTTCAAACATGTTGTATGCATCTAATAAACTCATGAGATATAAGAGAAAATCTGGTCATTTTATTATGAATTTAAGTTCCAATAGTAATACGATGTCTAGGGGCTTTTATACAGTTGCAACATAACACTAAACACACAAACAATAAGTCAAAAACCTAGTGGGCAATGCCAAATTTTTCTGAAGTGGTTGGTACCAAGATGATCCAAGTCTAACAATACTAGAAACCCCTCACAACTCTGTAGTGAGCATGTTGCCTTCCTTCATATCCCCTCTGCTCATCAAAACAGTCCTATGACCCCTTCCTAGACCCCTCGGCTCACTAATAGGCCTCACGACCTTCTCCTCTATACCCCATGCGACCTACTAGTAGGTTTGTGGCTCCTCCAAGATCCTCGTAACCCTGCAAACAAGTAAATGGTACCCCTGAGTACCTTCACAGTCCCTCCTAAGCACACGGATCTACATAAGGGAAGATATTGGGTCTTCCAAGAGACCCTTAGGGGCCTCCCAAGATGTTAAAACCCTCACAGTTCCACAAAATCGCTACATCCTTGCAAACGAAGAATATTGGCCTCCTCAAAGATTCTCCACAACCCTCCTAATTAGGTCTATACTCCTCCAAGTTGAAGATAAACACTGTGATGAAGCTTCGATGAAAATCCTAGGTGGATCCCCCTTTTGGTCTAGATAGGGTGGATGTTTCACCATTGAAACCAAACTGAAGTGTGGAAGGGTTTTCTCAAAACCCCAACGAAAAATTGGCTCTCAAGAGCACTCTCAATAAAAGATCAAATCATAATGCCAAAGTGAAGAGATACCCCTCTTTTTATTCTTCCTACGAGCCTTCTAGATCTTTTCCCTTTTTGACCAAATCAAACTTCACCCTTATTTCTCCTTTAATTTTCATTTAAACATTAAAAATTACCTTTTTAATATTTAAGTAATAAATAATTTATCTTTTCATTTAATGTCACTTTAGAAACATGACATTTTCTAACCTAGTGACACTAAATAAATCATGTGACTCCATTTTTCCACTGACTATAGCCTACAGTAGGCGTAGAGGCTACTAAGTCATCCTTTGTCATGATCAATTGGAAGGGGACATTATACCCATGGTAATTCTATTGTAGGAGACTAAAATGGATGAATCTGAAATAATACAAATAGGGAAAAAAACTATGAAACATAGTGAATGAGTTGCAATAATCTCACTCGACGCCTCGAGTAGCATCATGACATTATGGGACACTACACAACTAGATGTAGAAGTAAATTTTTGTTCAAGTAACTAGATCTTGTTTGTTCTTTGTTGTAGAGAAACATGAACAAAAGTCTCTATTATTAATATATATGTGCTTGTTAGATATATGGAAAAAATAGGTTGATGGAATTCATTGTTTGTTGCAAAAGAAAGTCTAGATCTCGCCTCTTGTATAATGGCAGGTGATTTTATTACTATTTTGTACAGCTCAAAAAATGGGGGGAAGTTGTGTGTGTGACCTCGTGTAGTGAGAAAATGGAGGATCGCATTTCATATTGGGATATATACGATATCAATCAATTGAAAGGGAAATATATTTGGAGTAACAAGTGCATGGGGTTGGGTCACAAAGCTGCTCATATTGATCGGGTTCTTTTTCACAACAACTTCTTTCTTTATCACCTCACTATCACCTCAATAATAATCCCCTCGGTGCTTTCAGACCATAAGCCTATCATTCTCTCCTTAGAACCTCCTTCGAATTTTGGTCCAATCCCTTTTCGGTTTAATCTTCTTTGGCTTCATCATGAGAAAGTCATCTCTCTTGTCAAACAAACATGGAATCAATCAATTTTGGGCTCACCCAATTATGTCTATGAAAGAAAGCTCCACTCAATTAAA
>ML776742.1:176291-203193 GCA_009831015.1 Picea engelmannii | reverse complement strand
GTAGACTATGTCGTCATGTTATGAGTTTCGTAGTGTCATATTCTATTGTGAACTTTGCTTAAAATTTGTTTAGATAACTTGATATTTTAAAGGCTTCCACAGTGAAGTATGGGTTCGCTTCAATCTAGAAAGAAAAGGCTAACCCATGAATCAAACTTGTGCATATGCAATCTCATTTGATCTACCATTTAGTCATTTGACGACATGTATTACAGAAGAAAAACAATGCATAGATATGACACATGTACAAATTGCAGCTAAAAATGTAGTACATACATCTATTAATCTATTAATATAGATAATTTTTCCATTTTAAAAGTGATTAATGAAGCTCCATTCCATACAGAGGAGTCATAATTTGCATGACTTGGTCCGTATAATATTTTATTATTATTATTAATCTAAACATAATTGGTTTTTACCCTAAAATACCCTAGAATAACAAAATGTGAAACATGGTCTACGTGGTGAGATATAGAGAGAAATGACATGTTCTTATGGATGAATTTGCATATAGGGAACTGAGATCTCAATTAAAGAACATGTTTGTAAAGTTTAAAATAAATATAAAGAAATAATGGTCGACTAATGATAATAAGATCAAGATATTTAACCTTCGATTTGCACCACAAAATCGTCATTAAAATTAACCTACATTAATAAATTCATTGTTAAAATGGAACCATGTTAATGCAAAGGAGACCTTTGCACACGCACACACACACGTGTTTGTGTTTTGTAATGCCTTATGCAACTACTTCGGTAACTTAAAAGTAGTGTTTCAATAACATTTTAGCTATTGGCCTTTGTCGCCTTTCAATTTATATTTCATTGAGATTAAAAAAAAAACATGTATCAACTAAGAAGTTAAATGGATCTATGGTTTTAATAGAGCAATAGGAAGTTGAAATGTAGTGAGAACAACGTGGACCAAGTGATATAGGGTTTTAGTCACAACAAACAAGAAGTCAGGAATAGGAATAGAGAGAATTGGGTGGACCAATTGAGAATTTAATGGATTAATAACATTTGAATAGTATGAGTTAAAAAATCTAAGTATTAAAGACTTGAAAAGTGTTATGATCTATTCATTGGTAGATTTTCGAGGATAATTTATGTATATTGAGAACTAGCAAGCACTACGTTCTAGGGTTTTTGTTGTGGCTAAATCATTTTTTTACCATAGGAGTATGGAGGGGAGAGGGTACAAATTGATATCCATAGCTAGTAAAAACATCATTGTTTTCAATCAAATTAAGGATCTGAGCAAAAGGTAGAAGATACTTACTCTGAACAAAAATAGTAGACTGGACCAAAAAGTACTAAATCATGGTAAAAACGAAAAAATCTCCCATCAACAACCCGGAAATAATGAGGGGGATTCAAGGGTAGCTGGGTATTAGAAGCCAAAATAGTAGTTAATGAAGCTCTTCAATGATAGACTATTCAATATAGAGCCAATAAAACCCTTGCTAACAACCAAAGAGAGGGAAAAGTAGACACCTTTAAGATTGAAGAATGATGAAGTTGCTTAACACACACACATATATAACTAGGATATATTACACAACTTGGATAGAACTATATATTATAATTATATAAATATAGTATATAATATAACTATATATTATATAACTAGGATATATTATGATTAATATATAACATGTAATTAGTAACATGTTATAACCTATATGTATTAATGTAATAGCATCTAATATTATAACCTAGGTACAGATATAAGCATGATATGTTTAATCACATTGATTATGTGTTTCCTCCCTATAGGTCACAAGTTCAAATCCAAAGGGGTTAGAGTTAATCGTTAATGCATAGTCCCTTATCCCACATCAAACAAGCTAGGAGTATCAACATACCTCAACTTGGTCATAATGAATTATAAAATGCATGTACAATGTTGATTGAAGACAAAATTACAATGCTCAACCACTTGATCCAATATTAAGTGACTCTAGTCAAATTTTTATTGAATATAAATATTTGAGAAACAATATATATTTTAGTCATGGACTAGGTGTTACAATTCACGAAGCATGGCCAAAACATCCATGCATACTACAAAAATGAATTCAATATGAAAATGTGTAATTAACATGATAAAGCATGTTAAAATAACTATACCACTAGAACTAAATCACATATCAGTAATAAATACTACTAATTTATATTCACATAGTCGATGACTAGTTATATATGTTTCTCCTAAACTATATTAGTAGTTTATGTTTCTTTTTAAACCATAACTAGAGGATATTGTGACTCTAATCGAATTTTGATCGAATATAAATATTTGAGAAACAATATATATTTTTAGTCATGGACTAGGTGTTACAGTTCACGAAGCATGGCCAATGCATCCATGCATACTACAAACATGAATTCAACATGAAAAATCCTAATTAACCTGATAAAGCATGATAAAATAACTATACTACTAGAACTAAATTACATATCAGTAATAAATACTACTAATTTATATCCACATAGTCATTGACTAGTTGTATATGTTTATCCTAAATTGTATTAGTAGTTAATGTTTATTTTTTAACCATAACTAGAGGATATTTATATTAAGAAAAATGTTGTAGCTGGGCTCACAACACTAATACAATAAAGGTTTGGTTTAAGGACTCTCAAACAACATTTAAAAAGGGAACTATCTATTATCATATATCTACAACCATAAAAGGCCCAAAAAAAATGCTTCTAGAAGATCTTGTTGGTATATATTCTACAATATTTACCTAGAAAATTGGTTACTTTAAAAAAACATACAGGCCTAACAAAACGCATGTTGGTTGGTTGCCTCGTCCTGATCTGTAGTGGTTGAGTTTGAATCCAATTTGACAATTTTTGCATTCTCTAGAAGTTGATGAACAATTTCATCTTCCTTGAGAGCCCCGTAGTTTGAATTGATGGATTGCACTTGATTAGATGCACTCGATCAATCCCCTTTGGGAAAATTTATTACCATGGTGAAATCCACTTCCAAAATAGAGTTATGGCATTTGAATTGAACTAAGATTCCCATTATTGAAGCTATTTGGGAGGTTACCAGATTGTCCTATTACTGGATTCTTCCTTTAGCTGACACAATAGCAAATTTGTTTCCCTGAATGGCTTCCTCTTGGCTTCTTAAATCCCTCATAATCTCCTGCAATTCTATGTAATCCATTTTATATCCAAAATTGTACAATACTAGAATCAAAATTGGGTCTCCTGTGACTATGACCCATACTTCTACAGAGGTTATTGGGAACAATATTTCAAATTGTAATAAATCTATGTTCAAAAAAAATGAACCCAAGGAGTGTTGCTAAAAAATAGAGGAAAACAAAATCTCCCCCCTAAGGAAACCAGAGAGAGAACACTTCTCTTGATAAGAAGGAGACAAAGTGGATTGGAGTCGAGAGGGCTCTACCTAACCAAGACTAGGACCGACCACTAAGAGCAGAAATCTCATAAAAGAGGGCAATCACTAAGTAATTCCAAGAAGAGATGAAAAACAAGCTAAATCCCCAATAGAGACAATAGCCTGATGGAAAAAATCTATGCTCTAATTGACTACACAACACTCTAAATAGAGATGAATAAAACAAAGGAGGATGGACCAGCTTACCCAAGCACTAGAATAGAAAGGAGACCAAGTGAACCAACCAATGTAGAAAACTAGAGTCCGCCAGATAGATGAAAGAGTGAACTCACCTGCAATTTTGCCTCGAATAACCCTTGATCCATGCCATTATCCCACAATTATGCCAAGTAATCCTTCCCATATGTTCAAAAGCATGCAAGATTGAATGTAGATTCGTGCAAGCTAAGGGAGATAGTCCCTTCACCAACGCTACTTCATTGAAAGACAAACTTGCTTTGTACGTTTCCATGTGGATTAGCAATTGAACACAATGTCCCTTGTCCTACATTAATAACTAAGGAATATGTTGATGTCTAAGATTTCCATTGATGACGATATCCCTCATTTTCAAAAGAGTGGCTTGATTGGCACATGTATCCACATGTACATTGTGCTCGCATAAAACATGATAAAATTAACTCCTGTAAAAAAATTGCAAACTTGATTGACCCTTTCCATAATTGATGCTAGAAGTAAGTCACTTGGAGTGGTATTTAAAACCAAATGCCTAATAATAATTTTTGAATCACCTATCACACTTAAAATTTGGATGCCTATGCCTAAAGATATATTTAAAGCTTGCAACAAAGTGTAGGCTTCAGCCTGGTTGTTTGTTTACGTACCCACACCCCATGCATATTTAATTTCATGAATTCCTCCTAGGATAAAAATAACCTCCACTGCACTTTCCACCCCATATATTTGTATTTTATGTTAATAATGTATAACAACATCACTTAAAATACACCAAAATTGCTCAAATTTGATAGTATTTGGGTTCTAACAAATGTTGTGACTAACTTTTTTGTTCACGTAGTCACAAATTAGCTAATATGTACTAGTGAAGCTACATGTTCTTCATTATTTTTTGTACATGTTTATTTCATTAATGAAATTTTGGAGTTGATTTCTTAACCCAAATATTTATCATGCCATTAGGTGTTTGATATATGAATTCCTTTTTATTTGAGTTATCTTATTAATCATTGCATCATAATCTATTAAGTAATATGTGAATTAAGTTGATCTTAGTGCATTTGGTTGTTATTGTTGCACTACTTCTCCTGGTGTACTCCTATTTATATTAATAAATCACAAAGGCCTACACTACTTAAAAGTCTGAATAAGCCATTATTCTTTGTGGAGGAATCGACAAGATTCTTCCTCTCTACTTAAATGCAAAGCATTAGCCAACTATTAAGAGGTGGCATATTGTGTTGCATTAAATGGCTAATTCTGTGCCCAACTTGACTTAATGACTATCATGATGACCCTATTATTTCATGGGATGAAACATACCACACTCTTGGGGGGTGTTGTAGGGGGGTCTTGGTGTAATGAGACCAAAGTATCCCTCACTAGTTTATCGATTTAACTAGTGACAAACAACACAAAAAGGGGCATAGTCTACCCTATTCAAGAAATCACTCAAGCCAAAAAAAAGGCTTATAGTTTAAGAGAAGAAGGGAGATAATTTCCCATGATTATTTGTTTAACCAAAAAAGGGAGAATATTTATTAATATAAAAGCATTGTACAAGGACGCCAGAGAGTTACAATCAATGCAAAATTAAAAGATAAACTTGCTACACAATCTATAAATAGAGCCACTATACCTGCTATGATCAACAATACTAAAATCCCACACTCCTGTATACCAAAAATTTCCCCCGTATATAATCTGTAAAAAAACCCTAGAATAAGTATACAAAAATGAAACATATAAATAAGGAGATTAGTTGGTGTGGCCATAAAAACACCATGTCTTTGCTTCTGGAGCCGGTGCATTCAATTCTAATGGTTATGAAGCCATGACAGGGGAAGAGGTTACATCAGACTGCTCAGATGTTGTTGAAGTTGGAGAATATGCTCCTTGTTGAGATTATGTCTTCGATTCTTCAATCTGTTGACAAAGGGCATGATATTTGTCCTTCAACTCGGAAATTTCCTACCTCTACTTCACAAATACTTCTAAGATAATGAGTAAGTGAGATGAAATGCCAATGAATCTGAGCTAAAGGGTGAAAACTAAATTGTGGGTGTCTTCCAACTCGCGTTCAAGCTGTTCAATTTGATGCATCCTCCTCCCTGAGTGTTGAGCCACCATTGTTGTTTTCTAAGTACTGAATTCTTGAGAGGGAATCCGAGAGATAAAAAAATGGATGCAAGGAATAAGAGCACAAAGAGATTGTCACCACCCATGAAAATGAATTGTGCTATAATGAAACTCCCATCGAGCCTAAATTCCTCCCACACACAAGTTGCCCACCTTCAAAAATAATAATGAGAAGCTACAACTGATATGAAAGAACCTTGTCCCATCCCACATTTCAGAGAATACATGTTGTGAGAAGGTAGAAAAGATTGTTGCCTCCTGGTGAAATTATAGCGTAGTTGTGACAACACATGTCGGGAATGTTATCACACAAGTTGTAGGTTGGTAAAATCCAAACCCAACAACTAATTGGCAACAACTAGGAGGGAACCTACCCACTGTCACCTTAAGCAGTTGTCCCCATCATTTTAGAGGTGAGGTAGTCACCTCAATGGGGGAATCATGGTGACCCTAGGGGGAAATGAGATGGAAAATGATAAGTATGAATGGATGTCCCTAGAGGTCAATTCTGAATGGTATGAAGAGTTTGGGAAAGAGTTTTGGGAAGTTTCAAGGGTTTCCAAATGAATTGAGTGACATTCCAAGTGTGAATACATGACCGAGACACAAGGAAAACAATGCATATAATGTAATATGTTAGTTGGACAAGAAAGTTAAGCTTGTTGTACCTGATTTCAGCAAAGATGAATGATATATATCAGCTTAATAAATATAGCAAAGGATGAAATATAAGTGATAAGCATATGATAAAATAGACAAGAAGTAAGCTAGTGAAAGCTAGCTCAATTCACCAATGATTAAGCAATAACTTTGGCACAAAAAACAAGGCTGAAACAAAGGTTGATGCAGTGAATTCATTAGCCTTATGGTTGTAGTAAACCAAACTTAACAACAGAAAAATCAGCCACTAGAAACAACCTCTAACTATCCCAATAGGTGCGCTAGGCTTAGTAGAGAGTTAGGGTAAAGTTAGGGCTAAATCCTAGGGTTAGTTTAGGAGTTATTAAGTGTTAGAAGGTTAGTTTTCTTCAGCCCTAATGGTTGTAGGTTATTTTTGTAACAACAGAAAGAAGTTGTGGCTGAAAGGGGATGCCTCAATGAGGCAAGGGAGCCAAAGGCTGAAGGAACACTTTCCCAAAGATATAACTTTAAAACTTGAAATTTGTCAACAATTTATTTATCCAATGCAACAAGTAAATGACTAATGCCTTCAAAAATTGGGTTAATGGAGTCAATCAAAGAAATAGCTATAAGTACTACCCCCTTGGGAGTGTAAATCCTCTTACTCCCCAAGGCAAGTATCTCTAGCTAGGGTTTAGGCTAAGAGGGCATATGCCCTTATACTTCTCTTAGTGAACCCTTGTTAAATCAATAACATGTAAGCATAAGGTGATGGAGAATAAGGTGGGGGTGTATGCCCTTATACTTCCCACCTAGATCTAGAAAATAACCTTGAGTTGAACAAATAATGATAGCAATAATGTAAAAACCTGTAAAAATCTTACCAATTCAAGGAGAAAGCTAAGACAAACCACCACAATAGCAAAGAAGAGCCGTCCAAGGCTAGCACATCACTTCCATCAACCAATAATCCAAAACATAGCCATAAACAAGAGCACAGGATAGAGAGCTAACCAAAGATAGCGAAAATTGCAGTCCAATACTTCTCCAAATGGGAGAGTTATGTTATGAAATGAGATCTTATGATCTCTATTTATACAAAATGTATCCAAAATCGTTTGTCCAGATAATTTTAGGGTAAACCAGAAAACTAGGGGTCAAAAAACCTAATATTTCCCCTTTACACAAATAACATTAAACAATTCACTTTATAATTTACTTTTACACAAAAAAAAACCCTAACTCAAGGTGACGTCACCCCTTTAGGGGACGTTTTGACACTAGTAGCAAGTCATTGGTGTTGGAGGAGTGTAGTTAGGATTCCCAAAGCCACATGTCAATCATACAAGTCATTTTATTCATGGTCAAAGCCTCATTCTCCTCAAAATGTCCTTGTGTCAATGAATGATAACCTCACCACCAAACCCTATCCCTCCTAGATGATGGCATGCCTCCAAAGGTAACGTTTTTCCGTGTCATAGGAATTTTTTTTGGCATGTGAGGGCTAGGTTATGTCATCCACAATGTCTTCTAGGCCTTTGAAGGTATGTCTCTCTCATTCAGCATGCAGGCCCTTGGCATCCACCTATGGGAATCAAGCCCCATAGAAGCCCAAGCTAGGCTTGTTCCTCCAAAATTGTCCACCAACTCGGTCCTACAAATACAAATAAGCACGCCCTCCAAGGATCTCAATTAAAAATATCATGATAATTAATTCAAGTCAATAAATGAGCCACCTAATCATGTGCATCAAAGATTACCCTGTCAAATAGTTAAGTTCTCAAAGACATTATGCGACTTTCCAAGATTCGATATGGGAGGGTTGACGAGGTGTCCTATTCAGTAGATCTTTCCCTAGGTCAAGGAGTATTTCCAAGAGATCCCTCTCTAAGCAATGTAAAGTGGATGAAGTGGTTAAGGATCAAGATTCAATGGAGATAGGTTTCATGACATAAAAGGGGTTGTAGTGTCTCTTTCATGGGTGCCTTTGTAGAGGGTGTGTGGTATCTTCGTTTGCAATGCAATTTTTCCAAGCCCATCATTTTTCCATCCTTTGTTTCTTTCATAATTTAAGGATAAGTTGAATGCCATTGTCTTGGCATGGTGTCTAGATAATGTAAGTGTCACTCACAAATACCTAGTGGAAATGAGAAGGTTGGCTCGTGATGAGACCCCCTTTCTCTCAGCCATTACCCTTTATTGGTGACCAAATGATAGTAATGGCATACCACTAGATATCCATGATCATGATAGGTCAGCTCGTGATGAGACCTTCTATCCTCCAACTAACCATTTAAGCATTCATAATCATTACTCTTGTGGGTCCCCCTTTTATTACATGTAAGTGTTTCATTAATTTCTTAGGATAACCCTAGGTGAAGAATCTGGAAGGTTTATAAATAGGATTTTATCTTTTACCCAACAACAATCCCTTTGAGCATTCAACCCCTTCTTCCCATAAAATGAGGGACAACCCCTTCTTGGGTCAATACATCCTAAAATCCCAAGAGATAAGGAAACATGGGGTTTAAGTGATGAAAATTGGTAAGTATGGTCGGGAATGGTATGATGGATCTTCAAGGGAGTTCCTAGTAGCAAACCCATTCCTAAGGAAGACCACTCACTAGGGCACAATGTCAACCACCAAGGTGAAGCAGGGGAAAAGGCATAATAGATATGTCATAAAATATAAATAAATCTAAGATACAACATACTCAAATGCCTCAAATATTGAAATGAAACTTACCATAATACATGACTTGTACCTCATGGAGCAAGGCCCACTTCCTCTTAGAATCTAGCTGGTGTGGTGGATGCCATCTAAAAATACATGACCTATATGGTGGTGAGAAGGGTCTCCATTTGTGAAAATGGATATTGTTGGTTATGTAGTCTCTCAACACTCCATATCTGCAACCTGAGGGCCTAGAGACATAATCTCCTTAGTTATCCCACAAAATGGGGATACCATATGGCTCCTACTTGGGGACATGTGCTCACTATAGAGTGCATGAGAATCACAACATCTCCTGGTAGAATTGTTCCTGGCAAAACTCATATAGGAATGTCAGAGCATCTAGGGTGGTGTTATCACCCTTTATCTATATATATATAAATCCAAAGTAAAACTAATCTAGAAAAGAAAAATTTTGACATTTTTTCAAAAATGTATAAACTAAGCATGAAATCGATATGCAAGTAGAGCAAAATGAAATATGAAATGCATCTAAGCTAATATGAGCAATCAATATGCAAAATGAAAGGAAAGCATTATGACCTACCTACTTACCTGGGGCATGGGCCCTAAAGAAGTGATGTGACTTGAACATAAGGTTGGAGAAGAGATATTAATGGCATATTTCTCTCGTCTAAGGCTATCAGATAGTACTTTTCTTTATTGGAGTTCTTCTTGACGATGTAAGGGCCAAACCATGAGTTTTCATTTCTATGGTCATACCCAGGATTTTCCTTTCTCTTATCCCACATGAGTGCAAGACTTCCTTCATTGAAATTTATGCAAGGTGTATTCTCAACGCATGGATATGAAGGAGGCTCTATGCGGACCATCTCCTCGATGATTCCTTCATGTTTTTCATCTTCTTTCTTCAAAATATGGATAGACCTTGGCTCCTTCCCATGGTATTTTGCAAGTTTCCCTTTGTATTCGTCTATCCATGGGAGAAACATATCTATGGAGTCTTCCTGTAAGAAGGGTAGATCATATGGATCATACTCAATAATTTGTGGGGGCACATCATAATTGTGTTCACTGACATATGTAGGGCCACTTGGATCCAGCGCATGTTTATCATTCTTTTCTCGGACGTGTAAGATTGTATATGTGTCATTGCCCATGGGAATGTATGCATGTGTAAGTCTCATCCTAAGAAAACCCCCAAGGTCATAGGACCAAGTCCTTGACAAGAGCAGCCCCCAAGCATCTGTAACATCGATCACTAATATTTCCATGAGGAGGATATTATGTGGAAAATCAATCAGAAAAACCTCAACGTCCTTGCACACCCCAAAGACCTTTACCCTTCTAGAATCAATAACACATACATTACCATAGGGTCGGGTTGTCTTTAGACCGAGTTTCTCCATCACTTTCAGAGACATGACATTTGTCAAGGCCCCAGAATCAAGCATGCAGTTGTTCAAGAGGAGGTCATTCATGCCTAATGAAAGGTAGAAGGGAGGATTCATGTCTCTTGGCCGATCGAGATACATAGTTTCCAATATGATAGGAGGATCTCCCTTCTTGGTTGGAACCTATAGTACTTTCAACATTTCCCTTTTCACAGAAGGGATCTTACACATCTATGTCACTGGGACCTTCATATTCAGTTTTCCAAACATGCTTGCAACATCTATATTCAACTGAATCTCATCTGCAGGAGTTGGCTTAGGAAGCAAATCACATACCGGAAGTGGAGGTGGTGGTGCCACCTTCTCTCGTGATGGAAGAGGAGTGTCAGGCTAAGATGGAGGGGCTGAAGTTTTATTTCTTCTAGTGTAAGTCAGATATTTCCTACTCCTTAATTCCTTCTTCTAATCATTTTTCAAATGATTCAAGGCCCAGAGTCTCCCATCTCTTTCTCCTCATCTTTTGGCTTCATTGATATGTTTTTGAGTGACTTGTTCCTTTTGGAAGACACATATCATATCCATGAAATTCATATCATCCGGAGAATATTCATATCGTCGAGGGAATTCATCTTTTCTGTGAGGTTCTTGGCATGGAAGGCACCAAGCTTTTATGACAATTGTCCCAACTGGTTTCAAAGTATCTAGGGCCTTTGCCTCTTGTTGAGGATTTAGTTTCCAACCTGTGTCATCTCTTTGTTGTCTAGGAAACTGAGGTTTGGGAGTAGAACGATTCCTATCTACAGTAGTCAAATGGCCCATAATATGATTTTTCACCTAGGTAAACCGAGTACTCATCTGATCCATATTATGAGTCAAGAGGGAAATCAGATCAGGAGCACTGTTGTTGGAAACCTTAGTCTTTGCTTTTGCCTTAGCATGAGGGTACTGAAAAGGTTCTACCCTTGAATCAAGGATATTTTATTCAATGTCAACATTGTAGTCCTTGTCTTGTGCCAACGATGTGGGCTTCTTGTCTTTCTGAATGAAACTAAATTTCCCTTCAAAAGCATTCATGTAAAGGAGACAAACTGATGATGTTGTAGGATGGAATTCTGTTGGAATATGATTGTATAACCTGTCAAATCTAGTATTGAATTCCTTCACTGTCTCATTCTCCTTTTTCTTGATTGACTAATTTGATCTCCAAGCATCTCATTGTCTGTCTTTGTTGACCATCTTCTCTTAAATAAGTTGGAAAAAGCTTCATAGGACATGAGATGATCGTCAGGGAGGATTCTGAACCAATCAAGAGCTTCTTCAGCCAGTGATGAAGCAAATAATTTCATGGCCACGTCTTCATGCTCAATAACTGCATTGTCCATATCCCATCCCATGACATAAAGATGTTCCTCAACAGTTTTTACATTGTTTCCTGGGAACTTCAACAACCACTTGTTAGAATCTTTTGGCATTGTATTAGGGTATCCTTGGATATTGGACATGTTAAGGGGTTTGTAGAGGTCCTTTTCCCAAGGGTGAGGCATTGGAGCAAGGGGAAGGGTACCATGGAAGAGGGTTTTGACAATGGTAGACTTGAGAGGAGGCATTCTTTGGTAAACCTTAGAAGGCTTGAACCTCCTAGGGGGAAAAGGTTTGGAAGAGGAAGGGTTTTGGGAGGGTTGAGTCGCTAGATGAGCTTCAAGAAGAGATCATCAAGAAAGGTGGAAAGGGGACGTCCCTTGGGTGGAGACGCTAGGCAAGATAGGGTAGAGGCTTTTGGATAGCTTGCCAAAGTGTCGTTGGGGTTCCATAAAGGATTCAAAATATTCCTCGACAACGACGCCAAAATGTTCTCGCACAAGTTGTAGGTTGGGAAGAGCCTGACCCAACCACCAATTGAGGACAACTAGGAGGGAACCTACCCACTGTCACCTTAGGTAGGTGTCCCCATCACTTTAGAGGTGAGGTAGTCACCTCAAGGGAGGAATCTCGGTGAACCTAAGGGGAAATGAGATGGAAAATGATAAGTATGAATGGATGTCCCTAGAGGTAAATTCTAAGGTTTCTGCAGTGAATTTATAAGCCTTATGGCTGTAGCAAACCAAGCTTAACAGTAGAAAAATAAGCCACTAGAAACCACCTCTAACTAGCCCAGTAGGTGCACTAGGCTTAGTAGAGAGTTCGGGTAAAGTTAGAGCTAAATACAAGGGTTATTTTAGGAGTTATTAAAGGTTAGAAGGTTATTTTTCTATAGCCCTAATGGTTGTAGGTTAGTTTTGTAACAATAGCAAGATGTTGTGGTTGAAAGGGGACGCCTCAATGAGGCAAGGGAGCCAAAGGCTCAAGGAACACTTTCCCAAAGAGACAACTTTAAAACTTGAAATTTGACGTTTACCAAGGCAACAATTTATTTCTCCAATGCAACAAGTAAATGATTAGTTCCTTCAACAATTGGGTTAATGGATTCAAACAAAGAAAGAGCTATAAGTACTACCTCTTTGGGGATGTAAATCCTCTTACTCCCTAAGGCAAGTATCTCTAGCTAGGGTTTAGGATAAGAGGGTGTATGCCCTTATAATTCTCTTAGAAAACCCTTGTTAAATCAATAACATGTAAACATAAAGTGATGGAGACTAAGGTGGGGGTGTATTCCCTTATACTTCCCACCTAGCTCTAGAAAATAACCTTGAGTTTAACAACAAATGATAGCAACAATGTAAAAACCTTACTAATTCAAAGAAAAAACTAAGACAAACCACCACAATTGCAAAGAAGATCCTTCCAAGGCTAGTGCATCACTTCCATCGACCAATAATCCAAGATATATCCATAAAAAAAAGCACAAGAGAGAGCTCTAGCCAAAGATAGCGGAAATTTTAGTCCAATACTTCTCCAAATGGGAGATTTATGTTATGAAATGAGATCTTATGATCTCTATTTATACAAATTGTCTCCAAAATAGTTTGTCCACATAATTTTAGGGTAAACCACAAGACTAGGGGTCAACAAACCTAATATTTCCCCTTTACACAAATAATATTAAACAATTCACTTTAAAATTTACTTTTACACAAAAAGAAACCCTAACTTAAGGTGACATCACCCCTTTATGGGGATGTTTTGACACTAGGAGCAAGTCGTTGGTGTTGGAGAAGGGTAGTTAGGCTTCCCAAAGCCACATGTCAATCATCCAAGTCATTTTCTTCATGTTCAAAGCCTCATTCTCATCAAAACGTCCCTGTGTCAATGAATGATAACCTCACCACCAAAGCTTAGCCCTCCTAGATGATTTCATGCCTCTAAAGGTGGCATTTTTCCTCTCCTAGGAAAAACGTTTGGCATGTGAGGGCTAGGTTATGTCATCCACAATGTATTCTAGGACTCTGAAGGTATGTCCCTCTCATCCTTCATGTGGGCCCTTGGAATCCATCTGTGGGCTTCAAATCCCATGGAAGCCTAAGCTAGGCTTGTTCCTCTAAAATTGTCCACCAACTAGGTCCTGCAAAGACAAATACGCACGCCCTCCAAGGATCTCAAGTCAAAATATCATGATAAGTAAATCAAGACAATAAATGATCCACCTAAGCATGTGCATCAAAGATTACATTGTCAAACAATTAAGTGCTCAAAGACATTATGCGACTTGCCAAGCTTGGATATGGGAGGGTTGACGAGGTGTCCTATAGGGTAGATATTTCCCTAGGTGAAGGAGTGTTTCCAAGAGATCCATATATAAGGCATGTAAAGGTGGATGAAGTGGTTAAGTATTAAGACTCAATGGGCATGGGTTTCATGACATACAAGGGATTGTAGTGTCTCATTCATGGGTGCCTTTATAGAGGGTGTGTGGTACCTTCATTTGCAATGTAATTTTTGCAAGCCCATTGTTTTTCCATTCTTTTTTTCTTTCATAATTTAAGGACAAGTTCAAGGCCATTGTCTTGGCATGGTGTCCAGATAATGACAATGTCACTCACAAATACCTAGCGGAAATGAGAAGGTTGGCTCGTGATGAGATCCCCTTTCTCTCATTAATGTAACTGAGAGCCATTACCCTAGCTTGGTGACCAGATGATGGTAATGTCATACCACTAGATATCCATGATAATGATAGGTCGGCTCGTGATGAGACCTTATATCCTCAAAATAACCCTTTAATCATTCATAATCATTACTCTTGTGGGTCCCCCTTTTCTTACAAATAAACGTTTCATTGATTTCTTGGGGGAACCCTGAGCGAAGCATCTAGAAGGTTTATAAATAGGATTTTATCTTTTACCCAACAATAATCCCTCTAGGCCTTCAATCCCTTCTTCCCCTTTGAATGAGGGACAACCCCTTCTTGGTTCAATACACCCTAAAATCCCAAGAGATAAGGAAACATGGGGTTTAAGTGATGAAAAGTGGGAAGTATGGTTGGGAATGATACGATGGATCTTCAAGGGAGTTCCTAGTAGCAAACCCATTCCCAAGGAAGGCCACTTGCTAGGGAACAATGTCAACCACCAAGGTGAAGCAGGGAAAAATGAATAATTTCCAAGAACATGTCATGAAATCTAAAGCAGTCTAAGATATAACATACTCAAATTCCTCAAATATTGAAATGACGCTTACCATAATACCTGACTTGTACCTCATGGAGCAAGGCCCATTGCCTGTCAGAAGCCAGCTAGTGTTTTGGATGCCATCTGAAAATTTATGACCTCTGTGGTGGTGAGAAGGGTCTCCATATGTGCAAATGGATGATGTTGGTCATGTAGTCTCTTGACACTCCATATCTGCAACCTGAGAGCCTCGAGACCTAATCTCCTTAGTTATCCCACAAATGGGGGATAATGGGGAACATGTTGAAAGTGGAGTGACAAGAGGGTGACACATGCTAGTGTTGGGCCTATTAACATGTCGTATTGATGTGAGATGAACCTGTGGGAGAGTTGAGCAATGAACTCCTATGGTCCCCCCCTTTAATTTTGAAAATTTTATGGATTGTACTTAAAGGGATGAAAATACTTCGCCCGACCTTATGAGAGAGGAACCAAGAGAATCCCTTGATGGAATAGACCCTTACATTTTTGCTAATCATGGTATAGATTCAAAGAAGTGTGTACCAATGACTCAGAGAACCCCTTCCTGGAGTCAAATTTCTTGATTGGTAATACTATCAGCCTCCTTGTTATTGTCTCGCAACACATGGAAGAAGTTGATGATGTCAAAATACTTAACTTCCAAGTGAATTCTATTGATGATAACCCGGAGATGAATATTATTTGGATTGGAGAGAAATATTGCATACTTCATTAACAATTTGGAATCTCTTGTCATCGTAAGATTGGATATGACTAGTCCCTTCACCAATTTCAATCCTTGAAGGAGTGCATAGGCCTTTGCTTGATTGTTTGTGGAATTTTCAATGTTCCAAGCATGAGTTATTTTTGTGTTTCCTCCTAGGTTATAAATCATCCCTCATGCACCTGTCACCCCGGGGTTTCCCTTCAAAGCTCCATCAAAACTTAGAATGCATTTATGTTGATATTGTTTCTAAGCAGTGAACTCCCCAGAAGATAATTGGAGCTGCCATTCTGGTTTAGAAAGAGGAGGGGGGATCACAGGGGGGGAATTTAAATTGCTTGAACCAAACCTCCTCGATGGTGTCCAAATATTGAGAAGGATATATGGAATTGAATTGACTTTTAAATTGTTATGAGAGGAGGCATATTTATCTGTTTTCCACTGAAGAGGATATTGATTTTTCTTTGGTGAAGATTTGTTTATTTCTAGCCAACCAGATCTTCCAGCAAATATATTTGGGTAGAGCTAACCATACTTTTTTGAAGATACATTTTTGTCGGAAGGAGTCGTTATAGAGGTGCTTCCATTTGCTAAAAAAATTCCTGCATTGTGAAGGCCATTGCACCCGTAAGAACATATTTTTAAGAGTGGCTTGCCACACCAATTGAGAGAAGAGGCATTCAAGAAATAAATGATTAATGGTTTTTGAATCTTTCTTGGGTCCTGAAAAGCCTCGTTTAGCTAAATTATCCCCTGTCAAAATTTTCCCATGTACTAAAGTCCAACAAAATATGTTGATTTTCAGAAGGCCATCATTGTTCCAAATATGCTTCCAATAGGCCGATGGAGGGGGGAGAGAGGAATGAGCAAGAAATGATTCATACCATTTTTTAACCAAATGATCTTGAGATCCCCAACCCCGAGTGTAATTTTCGAACAAATAGACAGGGACACAACCTTTGAGCCAATTTATGAGAACATGATAGAGAGATTGAATAGGAGGTGGGGGGGCTCCCAAATACCAACCAAACCATTTTCTAGTTGAGTGATTCCAAGTGGATATATCATATAGTTTCAGTTTTCCTTATTCATAAAGACAAGATGTGAGAGGGGAGAACAGTGGATCTGAAGAGAGAGGTGGATTCCCCAATGCTATTATAATGAATTAAAATATTTATTCCATTTCCTGGGATCCATGTGAGTTTATTTTGGAAAAGGGGAAGGAAAGCCTTCAAAAGACACCAAATTTGAGAGCCTCCTTGTGCCACTGTCTCCACATCAAGGCAGCGGGTTCTCATGCCTGAGAAGTATTTATGATATATCACTCTTTTCCAACATTCATTTCTCATTGAAATCATCCTCCAGAGGATTTTGGAGCTTAGGGATAAATTGATGATGTATGGGTCCTTGATTCCCAATCCCCCACAGGACCTTGGAGCTCTGACAATATTCCAATTTACTAAATGGAATCGCTTAGAATTAAAACTACCTCCTTGAAAGATAAATCTTCTACGTTCTAGAGAAATGGGAGATTTAATCTTGATTGGTGCTAAAAGAGAGGAGAACTGGAAAATAGGAAGACTTTATAGAATATACTTTATGAGGATTACTCTCCCTGCTAGGTTTAACCAATAAGAGCCCCACTGTTGGAATTTGGCTTTAATTTTATCTATAATTGGATTCCAAGAAGATGTTGGGAGGGATTTAAGACATATGGGGGGGTTCACAGATATTTGAAAGATTTTCAATTTTCAAAGAGGGGGGAGTCTAGAATGTTGTTTATTCTTCTCAAGATTCCAACTGGGGTGTTCCTTGCGAATATTTGATTTTTTGTAGCATTTATGAGGCCTCCAGATGTTGTCGTATAATCTTCCATGGCCTTTTGAAATATTTTAGCTATAATTGAGGAAGCCCCACCAAGAAGAATAGTATCATCTGCAAACTGGGAATTATTTGTTTTCTTTAGCCCATGGGTAATTTTGATACCTGGGATAGTTTTTTGCAATCTCTCTTTATCTAGTCTTCTTCTTATTGCTTCATCCATAAGGATGTAAAGAATGGGGGAGAGGGGATAACCCTTACATAGACCACATGTAATTTTAAAAAAGGTGGTTGGTCTTCCATTGACCAAAGGCGGCATCTAAGGGAAGTGGAAGCAGGTGACAACATAAGAGAGGAAGAATTCATTAAATCCAAATCTAGTGAGTATTGAAACTAAGAAGCTATGTCTTACTTGGTCGAAGGTGTTGGGAATATCAATTTTAATGGCCATACCTTGATCCCCTCTGGATTGACTAGAATGGATTTCTTCTTGGACCGGGAGGATTTTGTCCACCATTTGTCTTTTTTCTACAAAGCCTCCTTTATTGGGGGAGATAAGAAGGGTTTCAGATGTTTTAGGTGGTTTTCTATGATCTTGGAGATGATTTTATAAGAAACATTGCACATAGAGATTGGGTGAAAACGAGAAAAGGAGGTGGGATTTTGGTTTTTGGGAATGAGGGCAAGGAAAGTGGAGTTGGTATTTCCCCCAATTTTTGTTGAATTTTGAACATACTAAACCATTCCCATTAGATCATTTTTTATGATTGGCCAACATTTTTGATAGAAGTGTGCTGAAAAGTTGTTTGGACTTGACACCTTGTCTAGATTCATGTGACTTATAACCCCTCATACCTCTTCTTTCGTGATGCTTCTGCTTAGTTTTACATTTTATTCTAGAGTAATTAGCGTTGAGATATTATTGAGCATGTTTTAAAATGCATCTAGATCTACAAAATTGTCTTCTTTATATAGTTTTTCAAAGTGTCTAAAGGCCTCTTCCTTGATTTGACTCTGGTTAGATATTTCTTCCCCATTCCCATCTGTGATAGTTGAGACTTTGTTTCTCCATATCCTTGCTTTGGTTTGTCGGTGGAAAATTTTAGTGTTCTTATCTCCTGCCTGCAACCATAAGCTTCTTGATTTGAGTCTCCAATGATCTTATTTTATTTTAAGGACTTTTTGAAGGGATTTTAAGGTCTTTTTTTATTCTTCTAAGATTTCTTGGGTTACTGTTTTCGAGTCTAAATTTTCCCTGATTTTCTTCATCTTCTGCATTGCTTCAATTTTCTGTTTTTTGAGCTAAATAGTCTTGGATTTGGCCCAGGCCTTGAGGGATTCTTTGACTGATTTGAGTTTCTTCTCCCACATCACAATGGGGGAACCTAGAACCCATTGGTTCTAGGTGGAGGAAAAGAGGGAGAATGCAGAGGGGTCAAGGAGCTAAAGAGGGTTAAAATGGAAAGGGATAGGGCCAATGATTAAGGGGTCTAAGAGAAAAAGAGATATAGGGTGGTGATCCAAGCTAGACCAAGGGAGAATTTGGGAATAAGGGATAAAGGAATCTTCCAGAAGGGATCCAATTACATGGAATTAATCAAGTCTAAAAACTATAAAGATAGGACCCGCCTGCTTATTAGACAAAGTAAACAACCCTTTGGAAGGATTAATGTCAAGCAAATTGAAGGAGGAAATGAATTCGTCCATTAGTTTCCTGATGGGGTCATGAACTAGGCTTCCCCCTTTCTTTTCTCTACTATCCAAAGTGGTGTTAAAATCTCATGTTATAATAACTTTCAAATTCCTCATTTCCCCTGGGAGGTTTAGGAGAGAGTTCCATCCTTGTTGTTTTTCTAGAGGAATGCAGGGCATATATACATTCAAAATAGTAAAATACATACCCGAGGGAAGATGAAACAACTGGTTCAAAATCTGATGAGGATTCTCCTACCAACTTTCCAAATGAAAGATAAGGAGGTCCCATATGATACAAATGCCACAAGATGCCCCCCTCAGACTCATTGCCAAACCTTTGTTATTTTTCCAAATAAAATCGAAATCATGAAGGACATCCAATTCCTTCTTCTTTGTTTCTTGGAGATGGAGGTGTTGAGGTTTCTCTTCCATGGCTAGTCTTTTGATTATATCTAGTTTATTCATGCTTCCCATTCCTTTGCAATTCTAGGAAATGGATTTTATCATTTAGAACTAGATTTGGGAATTCCTCCTTTGGAGGAATTTGAACCGCTCTGATTTCTTGGTTGTCTTGGTTATTTCTTCACCACGTTATCCAATTTTTTATGCCTTGTGAGTTATTTTTCCTTATTTGTTGATGCTTCTTTCCTTTGAGAATTTTATTTTCACCCTACTTTCTCAGGTTGGGGGTTTGGATCATATTCCCGTTTGGAATCTTCATCTGATGGATCAAAGAGGATATCCCCTTCTCGAGGACAAGAGGTAGTCAGGACAGGCTCCAAGATGGAAGGGGGGGGGGCATGAATTCATCACCTACATGGGGGATTATTTCCTCCATCACATAAGTGCCAGGATTTGTTGAGTGCTCTTCATTTGTTTCTAGGATTGAGAGAGCATTGAATTTATTATTTGAGGACAAGGGGATGGAATTCAAGGGATATCTCGATGCGAAGGGTTTTGGACTGGAGGGAGATCCTTGGACATGATGATATTTATCCAAATTTTAAGGGACTCCTTGCTTCGTTACTTGTCTCTTCTTCTTGGGTTGTTGCCAATGGTCATTAGGATCTACAATAATGTTTTCATAGATAATCTTTGGGATTTTTTTTGCAAAATGCATGTATTCATGGAAAGCCTTGCATTTGAAAGGAAGTTGTTTGTAATCAACCTTATGGGATCCCTTTTTCTAAATCAACTTCAACACAAATTCTAGCACAAGATTGGAGTCCCTCCTTGGGCTCTTCTTTGTCAATATATTTTCCGAGAGTATTCCCAATATTTCTGATAGTTTCATCATTCCAACAATGGAGGGGAAGGAAAGGAAGTCTTACCCATACTGTAACAACAAAGAGTATATCATTTTTAGGATCTAAATTAGGAGTCCATCTATTTAAATACAGTCCTCTTGAGCCCATGAAGTAAGGCCCACTTTTGAAAATTAGATCTTTTTCTTATTTTTCTTCAAATAAAAATGCAAATCCCCTACCACATAAGGCATGTGAGAGATGACCTTTGATGAGATGTCTCCAATTCTTATCTATCCATTGTGCCATGGTTTTGGGAGATGGCCATATTCCCGTAAAATGACCATTGACCAATGAGCCCATTCTTTGCAAATCAAAGTGCTAGGTTTTTGGAACTTCTATGAGCTGGCATTGCTAGAATCTCCTCAAGTTTCTTAACAAATCTAGTGGGTGGTTGCTTCACTGTTTTAGGGAGCGAGGCCACAAGAGTATAAAAGGTCATGATGTTTGTTGGAGGGGGGGGGATGCACCCCCACCCGAGGCCAAAGCCATGAAAATGGACTAGGAAAAGGTAGAGAGGATTAAGGTTTAGCGGAGCTTGCACACATAGAACTACTACTTTGAAAATACAAATTTGATCATTCAGAATTTCCCATAATTACTACATGAAGCGTATTTTATTTTTGTGGTTAAGTTGTAGGAGCAAGAGGAGGAGGCTTGCAAGCTCTTAAAAAACATGCACACAACCAACCAAAGAAAATCCTACCGTATCCTTGCATGGAAAACACTATACCTACTTACTTAAACAACATCAAATACCAAATCCATATATGTTTGATAATTTAATGAATGTAAATGTATGAAAATAACCAAGTCAAATCATCACAAGTATTTGGGGGGGAATAAAGGATATTCTATTACAATTAGAAAATATTACAATGTGAGTCCATATCCTACATATGGTGAGGTGGATCATAATCCCTTCCACTTGGGGATATTTCCTCTCAAGGATCTGTATAGTCCAATTCTCCTTCTAGTCTTCAATATCTTCCTCCTCTCATTCTTCCATAAGCAAAGTGGGCAAGTAAAAGAAAAGGTGTAAACTGGGCAACACTTTGAATGATAAGAGAGAGTTATGGTTGCATAAGATTGTTCAAAGATTCTTTTCAATGTGTAAACGAGGTCTTCTTATATGTTCAAGGTTCCTCCTCATGGTTTTCCATGAAGCATAGGTCCCCATTCTAGAATAATCTTGGAATATATGCACCTTAGGGACACCCTCATAGATTAACATTGAATAAAAATGTTGGCATGCTTCGTGATCAAATCTAAGTGAACCTGTGATTGTTTCCTACATAGTTACAACTTTTTGAAAATAAATCCATGCAAACCAACATAACCAGGAAAATTTATGTTTTTCCCGAAGTTTCATGACAATTTAAATTTTTTCATACAAAATAGACCAAATGTAAGTGCATTATGGAGATAATCCATAATTTAGGATATGCTAACCAAATTTAGGTGTTAACAGGTGCCCCTTAATGTATGAGGTCAATAGAGCATCACAAGGCCAAACACATTACATTTGTTCTTATTGAAAATGGAATTTGGAGAGCCTAGTGAAGAAGTCACTTGATAGGGAGAGGAAAATGAAATGGCCACTTAAAAACACAAGACAATCCATCATATAATATCCTTTGTTTCATAAGTTAACCATACCAATGCTCATGTATAATCAAATCAAGTATCAAATAAATGGATCCATGGCTTAACAACATGAAAGACATGCTAAAGTACTTCAATATCTTAATACACCATCCATACATCTCCATGAATCAATGGCATGCCACCAAATATACACATAGAAATGAAAAATATGAGGCCCAAGATGGAAAGGGATTGGAAATAAGATAATATCAAATATGGGTAAGAAAGGAACCACAAACATCCATGGTCTTCCCTTGAATCTAGAACACTAATGCCACACAGTATGATTCTCCACAATGTGATAATGGGTCAAAGTTGAACATGGGAGAAACCATCTAGTTGAAAATAAATGATGTAAATCCCTACTAGATGCAAGGTCATCCACCAATTATGGAAATTGAGATGAAGGTAATAATACAATCCTTCCCAATGTGAATAAATGAATTGAAGTTGAACACTGAAAGGAACCATTCAAATATGGACCATAGATTATCATTTTTCTTCCATATGTGAGGTAAATCACCATTGAGAAAAGTGGAAACCAAGGTACTAAGCCTCTAGATCACATTCCTAGAGAAATATGTGTCATAATCAATAATGGAAGACCCATTGGAAAAAATACAGTAATGAGTCCCCACAACCAACATGAGCTAACAAGATTAATGATACATGATTAAGACTTGGATTTGAGTCAAGGAAATTTCCAAACATGGGAGGGTGACATGAGACTTCCCTTTAATACATGGAACAAAAACAAAAACTAACTTGGGCAACAACCACTTATAAAAGGAAACCATGGGGGTATGTGGGTGAGTTTTGATAGGGAAATTTGTTAGGAAAAACTCAATTCAAGAAACCAATGGGGCTCACAAAAACCAATGGCCATATGAACAAGTGGCAAGACAAGATT
This sequence comes from Picea engelmannii, assembly GCA_009831015.1. Lineage (NCBI taxonomy): Eukaryota > Viridiplantae > Streptophyta > Pinopsida > Pinales > Pinaceae > Picea > Picea engelmannii. Next base: position 180,050 of record ML776742.1, on the reverse strand, counting down.
GTCCAAAGATTATTTTCCATGTGTAAAGAAGGTATTATTATAGGATTAGGGTTTTTAATGAAGAATAGGTCCCCATTCTAGAATAATCTTGAAATATATGTGCTTTAGGGGTACCCTCACTGATTAAAGTTGAATTAATCAATGTTGGCATGCTACTTGATCAATATAAGTGAATATGTAACTATTTCATGTGCAATTGGGTGCCTTTTTAAGAGAAATCGATGTAGACTGACACAACCAAGCAAATTTATGATTTTCCATAGTTTTAGGACAATTCAAACTTTTCCATACTAAATAGACCATGTGCAAGTGCATTATGGAGATAACATAATTTGGTACATGATAACTAAATTCAAGTGTTAACAAATGTCCCTTATTGTATGAGGTTGATAGAGCATTGCATGGCCAAGTACATTACATTTTGTCTCAATTTAAAATGGACTTTGGAGAGCTTAGTGAGGGAGTCACTTTCTAGAGAGAGAAAAATGAAATGACCACATTAAAACACAACAAAGGTAATATGTCATTTAATATCCTTTCTTTCATAAGTCAAGCATAATACCCATGATAATGTATGAGCCAAATCAATTACACCAAATAAATGGATCCATGGTTCAACAATGGGAAAGCCACACTAAATTTTATCAATATCTTAACACATCATCAATACATCTCCATAAATCAATGGCATGCCACCAAATATATGAATGGAACTAAAGAAAATGGGGACCAAGTCTAGAAAGGGATTGAAAATAATATAGAATCAAATATTAGATGGAAAGGAGGCACAAATGTCCATGGTCTTCCATTTAATATGGAACACTAACACCACCAATTACAATTATCCATGATGTGATAACGAGTGAAAGTTGAATGTGGGAGAAACCATCTAGTTAAAAATAAACGAAGTAAATTCATAATAGATGTGAGGTCATCTTGCACAAATTATGAAAATGGAGATCAAGGTACTAGTACGATCCTTTCCAATGTGAATAAATGAGTTGAAGTTGAACACTAAAAGGAACCATTCGATCAAGGACCATAGATGATCATTTTTCAACTAGATCAGAATTAAACACCAATGAGAAAAGTGAAAACCAAGGCACTGAGACTCTAGATCAAATTCCTAGAGCAAGATGTGCCATCATCAATAAGGGAAGACCCATTTGAAAAAAGGAAATAATGAGTCCCTTCAACCAACATACGGTAGCAAGTGTCCATTGGATGTAGCTTGGGTGGTTGGGAGAAATGATTGCTACCCTCTCCACCCAGGTTCAATTCCTTGTGAGTGACATGTTGTGCCATTAAATGGGTCTATAAAGATTCTCTTGTTGTTGACCCCCCAATATTCCAAAAATACTCGGCCTCCCTATTTTCTCTCGTGGATTTCAGGGTGGGTTTTTGTGGACGTAGCGAGTACCGATATTCGGTGTTGTGAACCACATGAAAAAAACAAAGAATACAGTAACAAGAGAAATGGTGCATGCTTAAGACTTAGGCTTGAGTTAAGAGAATGGCAAAACATGGGAGGTGACACAAACTTCCCTTGAAATGGAGAAAAGAAACAAAACCAACTTGGGAAACAACCACTTCTAAAAGGAAACCATGGGGGAATGAATCCACCAATTTCGAAAAAGGTGGGTGAGTTTTGATAGGAAAATAGTCAGACAAAAATCTGTTTAATAGACCTATGGGGTTGACAAAAATCAATGACCATATGAACAATTTGTAAGAAAATATTGTCCAAATATTATTTTCAATGTGCAAAGGAAGCATTCTTATCGGACTAGGGTTCCTCCTTAGATTTTTAATGAAGAATAAGTCCCCATTCTAGAACAATCCTAGAATATTTTCACTTTAGGGGCACCCTCATTGATTAAAGTTGAGAAAATAAATGCCAGCATGATCCTTGATCAAATTTGAGTGAATCCCTAATTGTTTCTTGTGTGGTTGTGTGTCTATTGAAAAGAAATCCACATAGACCAATGAATTCCCCTTAATGTATGAGGTCGATAAAGCATCACATGGCCAAATACATTTCATTTTTTCTTAATTTATAATGGACTTTTGAGATTATGTTGAAGAAGTCAATTGCTAGATAAAGGAAAATGAAATGGCCACCTAAAAACACAACAAAGGTAATTTTTCATGTAATATCCTTTATTTTATAAGTCGAGTATACCCATGCTCATGTATGAATCAAATCAAGTACATCAAATAAATATATCCATGGCTCAAAAATGGGGAAGGCATGCTAAAGTACATCAATATCTTAATCCATCATCAATACATCTACATAAATCAATGGTATGCCACCAAATATATGCATGGAATTGAAGAAGATGGGGCCCAAAGTTGGAAAGGGATTGAACATAAGATAGGCTCAAATATTGGCTAGAAAGGAGTTGCAAATGTCCATGGTCTTCTAGTGAATCTAAAACACTAACACTTCCAAGTAGTTGGATCATGTTGTCATTGATGCCAAAGGTTTGTTTGATTGATGTCAAGGGATTGATTGATGTCAAAGGATTGATTGATGCCAAAGGATTGATTGATTGATTGATTGATGTCAAAGGAACAATGTATTGTCCTAGCATACTAATGTAATATGTATTGTCCTTGATGAGAATGGATAGATGAAGATGGATCAATGAGTTGGCATTGATACATGATGCAAAGATGAATATGGATCGATATGGTTTCTTTGATATATGATGCATAGTTGGATTGATGTAAAGATTAATCATTATTGTCTTATCATGGTTGATAAGGTGTACAAATGGATGAACTCCAAAGTGGTCACCTTATGGTGAAATCCCTCACGGGAAGACGCTTTACGGTTGAGTTATCCTAGAAGTATGGTTGGAGAACCCATGCTTAAATGTGGAATAATGAGATGAAGATCAATGAATTTATTAGTGGAACTATCCTAGATAGATAGTGCTTGTCATACCATTCCAGTGGTATGTGGAATGTCACATAAATCCTCATGGTTTGAGAGTTATGGACTTGCGAAGTTGGAGGACCCTCATATGTAGGCTTGAAGCCCCAAAAGGTCAAAGAAATCAAAGAGCTTGCAAAAAAGAAATTATTATTTAAATGATAAAGTGAAGTGACAAAGTCAAGGAGGATTATTTAAATAATAAAGTGAAGTGACAAAATAAAAAAAGATTATTTAAATGATAAAGTGAGGTGACAAAGTCAAGGAGGAATATTTAAATGATAAAGTTATGGACAACCTTCTAATTATGGAAAGTGGTTAACCCTAAAATGAAGAAAATGGGTTAAGTGACTTAGAAATGGGTTAAGTGACCTAGAAGTGGGTTAAGTGACCTATAAGATGCTTCTAAGGAAGCTACTTGGAGAGTATAAATAAGAAGCAAGGGTCTCTTGTGAAAGTGCATCTCTTGAGCATGTATTGAAGATATATTCTGAGAGAGAGGAGATATGGAGGATCTCATGGATGCATCAAAGTTTCGGTAAGTCATAGATCATGACGACAAAAGTCTTGAAATTTCAGAAACCCTAGTTTCTGAGGTATACGCGGGCTGCAGTGAGACAACGCGCGTACATACGTGGGCTGAATGAGGACAAAGCGCGTACAATGGATGAAGTCATGAAGACTTGTGTGAGAGCTGGTGCCAGTCTCTTGAAGACTGAAGCAGGTTCCAGATATGCATTCTATGGGCTCAGATCTACCATAGAAACTATGGTATGGTTACATTTTTGTCTTGATGGATACTCTTGCTTGTTGTGTGA
>ML776742.1:161314-172411 GCA_009831015.1 Picea engelmannii | reverse complement strand
TCTTTTTTCCTTTGCCTCTCTTCTGTTTGTTGGACTATGTGTTAGGATTTAAGGATTGCATGAGCCAACTCCAGGATTTCTGTAATTCTCTCAAAGTAGACACAACTAAAGTCTTAATTAAGACTTGATGAAGTAGGCTTCTCTTTGCATTGGAGGAGAGTGACTGCACTCTCTTAGACATCTTTGTCAAGCTTTTGAGTAGAAAGTAAGGCAGATTTAAGGGATAATCACCATTTAGATGCATTAATATCCTAATGTGGTAGATATAGACTAGTGAGAATTTACCTTCGCAGGTGATATACCTATGGATAATGATCAGAGCAGTGTGCCATTCTGGTCTAATCCAGCTGTGAGGAACTCCCCTTCTCCAATTCGGATTTTTCTTATCTGGAAGCAGGAATTGATTGACAAACTCTGTAACCACATGCTCTTTCTTCCACCATCTTTCTCCTCCAACCACCAATCTGCAAGCTTTGGCAATTGTCTGTTCTGTCACCAGCATCAACATCTTCTCAATCTCCACTTCGTGACCATCGAAGTTCAGTGCAAACTCCATAGAGACCTACTCATCGTAACCTTGGAAAGTGGTAAGGAATTCAAACCAACCAGCATCTCTGAACCTTTGATTCATCTGAGGATAAGCTTCAAGGAGTTCAACACCCTCGGGTTCTAATCTTACCACATGTCCGCTCCTCTTAGGCGCCATCAAAACATAATGTTATAAATGGCACGGTTCGGATTCCAAATTTGCCACCTACAATTTGTTAGTATATAATTGTTCTTCTGAGCAAATACATGCGCCTAAAATTCAGCAAAATCAGACAGAGAATGACAGGTTCAAATAATGATCGTTGAGAATTGGACGATTTGAAATGGGTCCTTTACGGGTACAAAGCAATCTGATCATGTAACTGTTTGAATCATAAAATGATTCCAAAGCTATTGTGGGACACATGTGAACTCTTAGTCCACGATCTGTGTCATCATAACGAAATATGGGTGACGGACACATATTAAGGAAGATTATCTTTGCGCTACGGGAATAATTCTATTCCAGTAGCGCTATTAATGACTTAGCATAATTTGAATTTGTAAAGTTCAAACAGGCATATGAAGTGACACATCATTTAAAACCATGTCTTAAAACTCCAAACTTAAAGAAATTATTCAAAAAGCTGAAATGAAAACCATAACAAGCTAAAAACAATGATTAAAATCAAATGAAAGCAGATAATGAAGTGCAGGTAGGAAGGGTTTGGGATTAGGGTTTCTCACAAAATCAAAAGAAAAAAATTAGAGACTAACAATATCCATTGTTTTTCCACTATGATCAAAAGAGAGTTTGCAAAACCCTTTGTAGAATATATATATAGTTTAACAAATTCAGAAGCAATAAGTAAACCTCTGTTAAATTATTCTCATAAATGACAAAAAGACTTAAGAAACAATCCAATAATACCTTATAAGACCTATGAGTCAATCTTTGTAAAATGAGATACTACTTGGAGAAAAAAGTGATCTAGGCGAGATAAAAGGTCATTATAGATAGGTATAAGATATGCAAAAATGATGACAATTAAGGGACTCGTCACCCCCCCCCCCTCCCCTCCAAAATTGTTGCATGTACCCATGTAACTCATTATTCTTATTCTATAAGTCTTGAGTGAAGGTCACTCTAGTTGAAAGCAGGGTGACAAAATTCCTCTAAGTCATAAAATCCTAAAGATATGTCTACCTAGATCCACTTAGTTGTCTCTGCAAATTCATCCCATTGTAAAGTTGTTTTGTATACCCTAGTGGGGAACCAAATGAGAGGGAAATGAAACCTCAAACACATCCACCTAGTTCCATTCATTTTCATAGAATTTACATAATACTCTACTCTATCTAAGGCAAGGTTTAAAAGTGGATAGGCAGTGGGATATTTGTTTCTTAAGGGAGTAGGTAACTCAATCCACCAATCATGAGAGGTCAACAAGGTCTCCAAGACATGGTCACAAATAATGTCCTCATGGTCAACAATTGCTAATCTTTGATTTTTCTTATCCCTTACTGCATTTCTGATTGACCAACAATCTATGATCATCCTCAACAATGGCCATAGGTAAAGGATGCACATCTTTGTTGATTAGGGTAGAGTTGGATTTTTCCCTTTCATAAAAAGGTTGAAGCCTCCTTCTAGAAAATTTGATTATATATTAAGGAAGAGAAGGCTCTAAGTTGAATATCCCAAACATAGATGTTAGGGTTCCATCTAGAGTCATCCAGTAGAAGGAAATTGAACCAATAGAACTCACAGATTAAATTTTTTATCATGGGATGAAACTAAAGAAAACATGTCCACAAATTCTTCTCTAGTATGGATTTCACTTGAGCAACCAATAGTAATTATTTGTATTCAAAAACAATTCCATCTCTTGTGAAAAAATAGGGAGTAAATTCTCAAAGGATCTCTACAAGAAATTGATTGTAATGTCAATTCACATACAAGTTGTACCTCTTTTTTACTGAGTGCCAATTGTTCTTTACAAACCCTAATTCAGGTGTTCCATTTTTACTCTTGGGCTATGTACATACTAAACCATTTCTCCTTTAATCATTGAATATTTTATTAGTGTCTTTATTCATTGATGATTACTAGGTCAAATAGTTCATCTTTATCTCTCCAATTAGATAAATCAAGTTTGAATCGTAGAAAAGCATAGGTGTTAACCATGATATCATATAAAATAGCATCGGTGAATTGATGAGGAGAGGAGACGCTATCCTCTATTTTCATACCATATGACTCAATTGGTGTGTCTTCACAGTCAGTGGCTTCCAACAAGGCATCCATGTTTGAAGTCTTTGATTTATATTTTGAGAGCTTCCTTTTCAATTTTCAATTTTGTAGTTGTAGCCTCTTATTTGCTCTGAGTAGCCCAAAATATATAGGATTCTTATACCATAAAGGTTTAAAAACTTTGGGCATGTGAAACTTACCTTTAGGTCTTTGGTTACTAGTACTTGGGAGATATTAGATCAAGGCCATCGGTTGATAGTTTTCCTCCATGGTCATATCGAATTGATCGTCATTGTCTATTAAGCCTTAGAGACAAGTGACATTATTGTGGTTTGAGTGGTCGATGCATCATTTTCATATACTAGTATGGTTTCTCCACCTTCATTTTTGTTCGAATTTTATTTTGTAGCAATGTACACAACTAGATTTGAGGTAGACAAAATATATCGTAGTTTTTCCCTTAGACTTCATTATGTAAAGGGTAATAAAACCCTAACTCTAGGTTTTCGTTTAACTACTCTCTCAGCAAGGAATGTAGCCCAAGTATAACTCTATTTCTCCAATTATTCCATGACAAGCATCTTAATGAGGCCATGATGATATGGCTTAGTCTCTAGTTTCATTCTTCTCTAAATAGTCATAGCCATCCTAGAAAGGCTTTTCAAGAGAAAGAAAGGCAGGTTAGTATGTTGCTCGTTCTTCAAATGTAACATAAGCCTTATATGATAGTAGTGACCTTCACATGTGATGATATTATGGATAAAGAATACAGTCTCCTTCAAAGGTGAGATGAGAAGGTCTCATGGTACACCCTTGCAAAAAATTTGAATTCAAACTTATTCGTGCAAAAATTGTGGCCATTTTTTAGCTGAAAGTTTTACTTTGACCATTGTTCCCCACTTAACTATAATCTTGTTGCATGGGTAATGGATTCCTCTGTCACCATTAACTTCAACCCTCAAACTTTTTCTCTTTTACCATTGAATGATTGTGCAAAATCGAAGGCAATTTTTTGTTCATAGCCTTGGAATCGCGCAAAGAAGGGTAACCATCTTACTTGAGAAAAAAATGTCATTGCATGTGGATTTGAAATCACGATCTCAATTCTTTATGCTATTTCCTTTTAATACTCCCTCATACAGTGTTGAATTACAGTATGAATGTCAATTATAATCTCACCTAGAATTTAGACAGGGTATGAATAAAGAGACCAATGCACCAACAAAGAGGACCTAGTATGATGTAGTGCAAATCATAAGGAATAATGAGCTTAGATGGAATATAGTGGAGGGATAAGTGTGAATGGGAGGTAATACAAATGATATAACTAATGTTTGTGCTTTCAATTCACACAAGTGAATTTCACAATTACATTGCATGGAACAAAGATATGGATTGGGGAGTGGATGCTACAATATCTTATTTTTAAAATCATAATTTGGAAATATGGATACAGGTTTAAAAATGGATACAAGTAGCATATGAATAAACATTTAAACTTAGATTTATTTTGTACCAAAGTGGCAATTCCTTCTTATATATGAATTTGAAACCTGTCCACCATGATAATAGGATCAACTCAACAGTTTATAAATAATATGTTTAAGGATTGATTTCAATTTTGTAAAACAAATCTAAGAAGAAAGTTTAGATGTTACCTTAAATGTTTCTAAAATTAATTTTGGGCTGGAGGTCCATTGTAAAACTTGCACACCCAAAACTGATCCTGTAGCAATAATATTCAGGTGAAATAAGAGTGATGTCTCAATGCTAGAAGCTGAAAAGTGCATATTGTAATTAGGCATGGAAATGATATGTTGATCCTTGAAGCTAGGATGATTGAAAAAGATGTTGAAGTACACTAAATAAAGAAATTCTAAAGTAATGGAAACTTGAAATATTTTTTTGTGCAAAGCCTATTGGTAAGTTAAAACAATTCCTAGAATAGCACAAACAAACTTAAATAAATCCTTGAAGTAGTCTTTGTTTATGAGCTGGAACATGAAACCCCATTTTTTTAAAATAATCATTTGAAAAATTGTAGCAAAGGTGAAATATCTATAGTATTACTATCCTTCTACAACTAAAATTGATGTAAACCATTATCACATTTAGAGTTGCAACAAACTTATGGAGGTTGACCCTTGATGTTGTAGCTAATACCAATTATGTAGCTCAAGCATGTCTCCAACAAATTACCTTATAGAATGAAAATTGAAGAATATAGTGATTCTAGGATCTATAATATAGATTAACAAGACTTTTTTTTTTCTTTTTTCTTTTTTTTCACAAACCTTTCCCACTAGTAAACTGGTTTTCGGCAAGGTTTTCCCAACTATGCCTCACAGACATTTTCACAGTTGGATTTATTTCAAACCAAGTGGTACCAACAAAAATATGGTTTTCTAGTACCGTGAGGTCTAGTAGCGCCTACAACAAGTTTTCCCTACTAGATTTTATTGTTTGTTTGCTTTTTCCTTTTTCTTTTTAATTGAACTAAAAATAAATCAAGAGGTAGATGTAGGTGGAATAGCCACCTTACTTATGACCTCATATTTAGCTTGCTTGATCATAACTTGGACAAACTCTTCCTTAGACATTGGCTTCCGATATAACCTCAATCAATGGCCATTAGCCATGAATGAGGTTCTATATTCATCAATGGTACTTAATTTCATAGAGCCATTGTCATAGATAGTGTCAACGTCATATGGTACCATCTAGCAGGTGTAGAATTTGTCTTTAAAGTCTTTGTATCTAGAGTAAAACAAGAGAGCTCAATCACCTTCTTCAAACTGCTTCTTCTCTATGGATATGTCATGCCACTTACCCCTCTACCGTTAAACAAGAAAGGTTTGGTGTAAAGAAACATATTGGATCTCATCAAGATCATTAGTCTAATTTAGGCGATGTTGTTGAGACTCTAAAATATCCAAACCCACTTGTAATGTAGTTCTTAGAGTTTTGATTTCATATTATATAGGAAGAACTACATGCCTACCATACACAGGCTCATAAGGGGTTAAACCTGTGTTGTTTCTCCAAGTGGTGTGGTAAGCCCAAAGAGCTTTAGGAAGTATGTTGGCCCAATATTTATAATGAAGTTGCACAATTTTGGTTAGTATGGCTTCCAAAACTTTTTTTGTGACTTCCACTTGTCCCTTTGTTTATGTATGGTACTAATTGAATGTTTGATGTCTAATATTGAACTGATGAGTGATGGACAAGATGAGCTTAGAAGTAAATTGGATCCCCTAGTTAGTAACAATTCTTGGGGAACCCCAAAATGGACAAATATCTCTTCATACAAAAAATAAACTACTGCATGCTTAGTGGATTTTGGGAGAGTTGGCCTCAACCCACTTAGTCACATAATCAATGCATACCAAAATATACACTTTCTATTTTGAAGGTGGATTTACTGACCCTACAAAATCAAGATCCCGTTTTTCAAAAGGCTCTACCAAAACCTAAGGCTGCAGTGGAATCTCATGAGACTGAACCAACCACCCTATTCTCTGACAATTATCACAATTTATGACATAGTTTTTGGCATCCCTAGAGGTGATAGGTCAATAGTTTCCCAAATGTAGTACTTTGTTTGTAGTCCTCTTATCAACAAAGTTCCCTCCACAAGGTTCATCATGACAAGCCTTGAGGATGTCATAGACCTCATCTTCAGGAACATAATGTAAAATAACAAGATCCAACCCTGTGTGAAATAGGTGGCCTTGGACCCATGAATACATGGCACTTTGTCTGATGACTCTTTCGCATTCCTTTGGTGAAATATGTTGTAGAGCTTTCTTGCAACCAAATAGTTAGCAATATATGCAAACCATAATGTGTTAATATATAATCCAAATAAGTGTTCATCAGGGAAAGCATCCTCTACAAGAATAACATCTCTTCAGTGGTAAGAAAAGAAAGAAAATCAACAACAACATTTTATTTTCCAAGTTTACCAAGAATGGTAATATCAAATTCGTGTAGCAAAAGAAAGCATATAGTCACTCTACCATTATTAATAGGCTTATTCATATGATAATGAATGGTAGAATGATTAGTATACATGAATACAAGGTAACTAGAAATATAATGATGAAACTTATTAATAGCATGGACAACAACAATAAAGTCTTAATTACCATGTAATTCAGTTATGTTGGAGTAAGATTCTTAATGATGAAATAAATAACATAAGGTTCCCCCCCCCTCCCGTAACATTGGTGCAACCGATAACTTCTCTTTCAAGGATTCAAAGGAAATCTGACAGTTAGTAGTCCAACATAATTGTGTGGCTTTTAAAAGAAGTAGAAATAAAGGCGATGCAATATTAGTAAAATTTTGAATGAATCTACGATAATACCCCACATACCCTAGAAAAGTACATGCATATTTTTTATTGTTGGAATTGGGAGTTTCTAGATTACCTTTATTTTTACAGGGTCCACTCTAATCCTTATAGGAGATATGTGACGACCAAGAACAATTCCCTATGTGAGTAACATATGAATTTTTTCGTGACTAAGGGAAAGATTTGTGTCTTGGCATTTTGAAAGGACTTTCTCAAGGTTGATTGTGGATTCTTCAAAGTTATTTACAGATACAGTGAAATCATCCATGTATACTTCAACAAAATCATAAATTAGGTCTGTAAAGATCCCAAGGACATCCCTTTGAAAAGTAGTAAGGGAATTTCACATCCCAAAAGGTAACACTCGATAGGCATAAGTACCCCATGAGAAAGTAAAATTGGTCATGTCTTGATCTTCTGAGGCAATTTGGATTTGTTTATAGCCACTGAGCCCATCAATAAAAGAGAAAAATTTATTTCCTAACAAGGTATCTAAGACTTGATCAATGAAGGGTGGATGAAAATGATATTTCGAGGTGGCTTTATTCAGTTCTCTATAATCAATGCATACTCACCACTTACCATTTTTCTTTGGTACTATTACCAATTGTGAGACCCCCTTACTAACTAATATGATATAGATGAAGTTTACATTAAGCAACTTTTGTAGTTCCTCCTTTACTTTGTCTAACAAGGTAGGGTTAATCCTTCGTTGGGGTTGTTGAACAAGTTGGGAATCCTCCTTAACATAGATACGATGGGCACAAAGACTAGGATGGATTCCCTTCATGTCAGTATACTCTCAGGAAAATGCATTATTGTGCTTTTCCAACAACTTTATCAATTCATCTTACTAAGAGGTCCCAAGTTTGGGATTGATATTCAATATTTTACTTGGGAAGATCTCAATTGGTGCACTATGGATTTCATATATGGTACTCAAAGAAGAAGTCATGGGATCAAATAGTTGTGTCAATTGAGTTGATGAACATGTTTTTTGAGGATGTTTACTTAAAAGATGTCTAAAGGATGGATAAATTGAATGTTGAAATGAATAAGGATATGTTATGAAATTGCAGATCAAGTCATCTCCAGTATCCTCCTTAAAAGTTGAGGCTTGTTCTAAAGTCAAGATCGATTGAATGATATCATCATCACTATATTCTATCCAAGAAATGATTTCCAAATCCATGGAAGGTTTAGCAGGAGGGTAGAGAATCAACTTATTGGTGGAATTTCATTGGGAGATACTCATATATCATGACCTACAAGCAATATATGCATCTACAATAGCCAACTGAGGTCTACCCAAAATCAATGGGTATGCACCCAGTTTAGCCTTTGGTTGTAGAATAATGAAGTTGTGGGATATTCCTAGGAATCCATAGAAACTATTACATCATCCACAAATCCTTCTGGTTTGAAAATATATCTATCAACTAATTGAAGGAATGTAGGAGTTGGGCATAAGCCAAGTAATTGGAATTTCTCCATAGTTTATTTGGTCATGATGTTAATAGAAACCTGTAAGTCAATTAATGTATTAGGGATGGAAGTATTATCGATGTCAACATTGACAATTGAGATTCCTGGATATACATATTTAGTCATGAAAATCTTTCCTAACATCAAGTCAACTAATTTTCCAATTACATTAATAGTCTAGGGGTCCTTCTTTTTCCTTATGGGTTTTCTTAGGCATAAGTCTAAAAAAAAATTAGCATAAATCAAGACATATATGATTTCTTGGAACAAAGGAATGTTGACACATACATTTCTTAACTCCCCTAGAAAGTCAAACTTAGGTTGTGTGGGGGGGGTGTTTATACTCAATCTCTCTATATAGGGAGTTGGGATAGAACCAGATAGGTGTAGATACCTTGATCTTCTTGGGGTAGTGGTTTGTACTATTGGGGAAGGTTTATCAACTTGAACATTCAGTTCAATGTGTTCTTCATCATCATCTTGTTCCAAGAGAATGAGAGAAGTGTGGTTGTCAATCACTCTCCCCGAGCATAAATGAAAATTGTGACAATCCATAGGGTAAATGAAATATGTTGGGTAAGGTGGTGGATCAAAATTGTAAGGGGGTTGAGCGACATTATTATTTAATTTAGGCATGGGCTGGGTAGGAATTTGTGGTGGTTTATGAGGAGGTTGGTTGGATGGAAACTATAATTGTTGTGGTTGTTGCAATTGTGGATGTTGTTGAGGTTCATATATTTGGGATTGTTGGAGAATGTTCCAAAAATACGAAGGCCCTCGCCAACCTTTTTTACAATGTTATTTTTTAGCTTGAGGAGGCCATTGTTTCCATGGCATAGGTGGGTACTAATTCTGAGATGCATATTGTGTTGATTAATTGGGTTGGTTGTCATTGATGTTGTTATAGCACAAGTTGTAGGTTGGGAAAAGCTTGAACCAACCACAAAATCAAGTGCTACAATTGGGGAATCCTACACCCAATGTCACCTCGATGTAGGTCTCGCACTTCAAGGGTGACTAGGTCACTCTAGGGAGGTGATCCCAGTGACCATAAGGGGAATGAGATGTAGATGGATGGATGATGAAAGTGGAACCCATATAAGTCAAATATAAGTGGAATGATAAGTGGAAAGAGATTCATTGTAAACCCAACAAGTGTTTCCCCAAATGTGTAGTACTTCTCTGGATGATTGTACCTTCTCGGGACAAAAAGAAAGACACCTTGCAATGATATATGTTAGTATGGATCAGCAAGTTAAGCTTGTAGTCCCTAATTTGCAGCAGAAGATGACAGTTTATATCAGAAAATAATATATGTAAATCAGCATATAAATATCTAAATTAATTAAGCAAATCAACAATAAGACTATCAATAGATATGAGCTGAAAAATGGCACTTAATAGGCAAAAGAAGATGATTGTTGTAACATGTATTTTATGCAGAAAAATGCATCCTTATGGCTGTAGATTTCAGTCACTTATATAAGCAAGTTATACCATCAAAAGATGCCAACAGCTAGTCCAAAAGGTGCGCCCTAGTAAGTAATGTTAGTGAATTAAATTTGGGAGCTAGTCTAGGGTTAGTTTAGGAGTTAGTAGAGAGTTAACAACTAGGGTTATGCAGCCCTAATGGTTGTAGGTTAGAGTTTACAACAACAATCAAAGTAGTGGGGGAAGAGGGATGCCTCAATGAGGTGATGGGTAAACTATATGCCTTAATTTCCCTCAATTAAATTATCGACCAGGGTAAGTAGACTTAGAGTTGTGACACAATATGAGTCAAGGTAGAGCAAGGATTAGCTACTTGTGAGGTTTGGAAAGTGAATCTAGCTAGGCAAAAGGAAAGTTTATCCTAGGGACTGGTGCTTCATTTACAATTGTAAAAAGATTATGAACAAGTTGAGCTCTGTTTAGAGAGTGGGCTTTACTTCAAATGTAAAGAGTAACTTACAACTGAGAATGGTAAATTCATTATTCTAAGTGAACAAATCTTGAATAAAAGCAAACTATCTTTCTTTAAGAACAATCTATAATTATGGACAGTGAACTCATAAAAACAAGATATCCTTTAAAATCAATTCTTTACAGTGAACTCTATTCTTAAAACATTTGTTCAAAGACTCATAATTACTTATATTCTATCACATCATTTGCACTAGTCTGATTGACTGAAAGTAAAGAGCATTATGATGATATTCAAATGTAGTGGTTATGTCTATGGTAGCGGATTATGTCACGATGGCATATTAACACTATTGATAATTCAAGTGGAATCAATTTGATTCTAATTTCGACAGAGATATGTAGAGTATTAATAAGACAGTCTATGGAAAGCTTTGCCATTATGAATATGTCAATACATGTTCTTATGATTAATACAATCTATAAACATTGTGCAAAAGAGATTTGAAATCAACTCTTATCCTATCACTCTGATGTTGGAAATGTTCTACACATGATTAACAATTTATGC
>ML776742.1:112084-146478 GCA_009831015.1 Picea engelmannii | reverse complement strand
AGGTCGAACGCAACTGCTCAAATCTAAATGTAATGAGTTGAATAGTTGGAGAGCTCAAGAAGGTACAAAACCCATGTTTCCTATTCGCCAGGAAGAGCCCTCTGATATGCCAACCCACAACTGCACTGCACTCCGAGGGTCGGATAGTGGGCCAGATCCAGGGCCAGATTGAGGGTTGGATCGAGGGTTGGATCGAGTTTTCGACCTGTTTCAAACAAACAAGAAATATTAATAGATTTCACTTACTCAATTAAAGATAAACCATCATAAAATCATCACAAATAAGGATTACACGTACCTTATGTTGATCCATAGAAAATCGATGGAAGAAACCTGATAATACCTTCAAAAAGAGCTAATAGAAGCATAAGTTGTATAATCTCCATGTGCAAAAAGGGATTTGGACAAAATAAAAATGGGCAAAACAAAGAGTCATCATTTCTCCCACACCTAAGAGTTTGCAGGTCCCTCTACAACAAAAATGGGTCTCCAAACATAGCTATACTCATGAAGGAGGAGGTAGATTAGCTTTAGCTTTAGAGGCCTCTCCCTCGTGTCCTAGATATTTATGCTTAGGCCTCTTTCGATGCTTCAACTGCACCCTTAAAATGTGATTGGTAATAGTCATTTGGTCAACCAAACGCTGTAGAGAATTGACCTTTGCTTGAAGAACAATGTTTTCATGGTGCAAATGACGATCCACGGTTTCACGTTCTACCAGACGTTCGACCAATTGAGCATTCTCTTTTTGAAATTGCTCAACAATTGGGAACTAATCAAATTGTTCAAGAAGGGAAGGCTTAGGCTTCTTAGTGGATGTAGAAGGCATGTCACATTTGGTAGAAGGTGTAGGAATATGAGGAGAGGGTGTAACAGTGACATTTTTAGGAAGACTAGGTGTGACAAGCTCAGACTTGATTTCTTTGGCAGGCTTAAATTCTTTTGCAGAATCTTCTCTAAGTTTCTTGTGAGGGCTCTTATGGTCAGAGGACAACTGAATAGAATCTAAGGTAGTTGGAGGCTTTGTATTGGTCTTGCCAATCATGCTTCAAGTGCTCCTACAAAATGATTTCCCTTTAAATATGTTATCACCTCATCTCCTTGTAGGGATTGGAGGAAAAGAGTCTTGCAATTTCTTTTGTTTAGAGCCAATAGGATTTGTAAATAATGGAGGGTCAGCAATAGGTTTGTGGCATTTCTTATTAGATAGTTAAATGGGATGAATTTGAGGGTTTGGGGTTTTAGGAGAGTGAGGGTTAGGTGGAGTAACAGTCCCAGGATTGATCGAATTCCTGCTTGTTTTAAATGTTAGATGGGGGTTCGAAAACTGATAGAGGAAGTCTTCCCAAGTTTTTCCCTGTTTCTTTAATTCTGAGATCATACGTAGTTTAATAAGGTTGAGATGAAAGAGGTTGTGGTGAGGGTTTGTCACATTTTTGCGGACTTGGGAGGACATATTATCAAGACTTTTTAGAAAATAGAAGGGAAAATTCAAAGGTTTGCTAAACTGAAAATGGGCCAAAAGGCGAAAATGGCAGGCTTTGAAAACGGAGTACTTACCCTCGCAAGTAATGAGTCTGGTGATAACGATCAGAGGATTGATTAACTCATATTTAATCCACCCTTTTGAATATCTTTTAGACCCACAGACGTTTTGATATTTAGGCTTAAACATGTGGTTGTAACTCTGTCATGGGAGTTGATGCTACTTGAACCATTGGTCCCCAACTCATGGAAATTTTGTGGCCACAGCAATGGACTCTTCGGAGACTGGGAAAACTAGTGACCCTACGCGAGCAAATTTCCCATCAAATCCAAGGGTGAATTGAAGGGAAACGTCATCATTGTGCCCCTACAGACTGGAAAGGAAATGTCCCCAACCTACGTGGAAAAAGACTTCTCGACAGGCTTTGAACTTTGGAATGGCCAATAGAACAGCATAGGATGAAGGTTCGTGACGATTTGGCATGGTTGCAAAGCAATGGATAAGCAAGAGACAAAACGGGCAGGGGATGAGCGATACAGAACAAGGTGCTCTATCTTAATACAAAAGATATGGAAGGGTCGAATCGTGGGTGTATTTGACACATATGAGCGCCATACGTGGTAATGATTGTGCAGTGTTTAAATTTGAATGATTTGTACTTAGAGGTTAAATCAAATCGCATAAAATATTTGATCAATGTCCAATTTGAAGACTTGGACATTATGATCATAAAATGAAATCGTAATTTTAATTTGCCCTTTTAACAAGTGTAAAATATAGATATACCACCTCTAGTAATCTTTAATACATCACTCAACGAATATAATCGAACTCCAATGATCAGACTTGAAATGAAGCATTAAAATCACATTCATAGTTGGATCATCTTATACAATACCTTATCTGACACTCCATCCGATCCTCCATCCGATCCTCCATATGGTACTCCATCTGATCCTTTGTTTAGGTGAAAGCTATACAATAGTAAGCGGGCATTCGCCCATATTACTAAGATTGGAAGATTCCTGGAAGGTATGGTGAACA
This sequence comes from Picea engelmannii, assembly GCA_009831015.1. Taxonomy (NCBI): domain Eukaryota; kingdom Viridiplantae; phylum Streptophyta; class Pinopsida; order Pinales; family Pinaceae; genus Picea; species Picea engelmannii. Next base: position 143,948 of record ML776742.1, on the reverse strand, counting down.
AGAGGGAAGATAGGATTGCAATATCCATCTTAGTTGCCTTTGTCGTCGAACTGTAATAGTTACAAGGAATATTTGAGTGTAAGCAGTCCTCCCTTGTATTAGATATAAACATAGACCAAAAAACATCTAAAGTATGATGTGAAACATGCTTATTAATTATACACACAAAATTATAACAACAGTATAAGGTTTATCATGCTAATATAAACAAYTGTTGACATAATAGCCTGAGATATTGTAAAAAACTTTATGACATAATTTTGACAAAAATCCTACTTCCTCTTCTCATGGGCTTGCTATACAAATGGGCAGTGTTTAGCATAAAAAAAAATTATMTCATGAAACCCCTCCCCCACTCCTAAGTATTGTGATACTTCACAATCAAAGATATAGGAAAATGATAAATCCTTYCAATAGCCTAAGATTTATAGTTTCCAAGTGTATAGATAAATTTCACACATTAGCCTGACAAGACGGTTAAGAACATGGCCCCACCTGTAGGATGAAACATCCTACATATAGTTAAGAAGAGTTAGGCAAGAGAGTCTTAAGATTACCTTTAAGCTAGTTTCCATTGGCAGATTAATGGAGTTCATTTACCTTTGCTTAACTATGCATACTTCTTTTCAGTCCTGCCTACAAGCAGTGTCGTACATTAGGACAAGTTTTAAGATCAGAAATTGATCTGTATTTGTTTTTCAAATCATCACCCTATCTAGGTAGAATGCCCCGCTACCAGCAAGCTTGTTCAGTACTTTGACGGGTTTACCTAGTCATACCATAGGTCGGTACCCACTGCCAGCAAACCTGTTCAGTATCCCAACGCATTAGTCTCCTACACCCTTTTTACAACAGAGATTGGTCCTTACCACCATCTTTAAGATTTGTATATGAATGTTGCTTTTTGCAAGGAGATGGGGAGGCAGCTCTAAAAATATTTTTATGGACTGGGATGGTATTTAAGTTGGAGGATGATTCTTCTTTATACAATATTTTATAGATTGTCCTGATGTAAGGGATACTTAAGTGGGCGTAGCCAATCAGAAGATATGGCACAATCAAGCATTTTTAATGTGTGGTGGATGGTACCATGGGAAAATAACAGAAAGGTATCTATAGTCCCTACTCACTTTCTTCAATTTGAAGTTATATTGATGTTTCCATGGTTAACCTCTATTTTAAACCTTCTTGCTACTCTTTTATAAAGATACTTTACTCACCTACTCAGAGCTCTGAATGGAGTGTACTAGTAACCTCTAGGTTTGATAAGATAAAATGACACTTCCTTATGTCCTCTAGTGGTGGAGGTTATGAGAAACTGCCATGAAATATGCCTTGAGAGAAAGGAAGATAGAAATCTTGTAAAAAGACTAAAAATGGCTAAAAAATAAACAATTTTTAATCATGATAAAAATGTTCATTATTAAATTGATGCTTAAGAGACGACAGAATTTAAGCATAGAAACATCTTCTTTTGAAGTAAAATACTTCCCTTTTTGTCTTCTTGAAATTGTCCACTTGTTTTTAGATGAATACCTACAAAAAGTTTCTAAAATTGTTTGTCAAAAACCACACTCTAAAATATTTACATATGTACAACAGAAATCAAAATGTTTCAAGAACAGGGAGAAGGAGAAGAAACTTCCCCATCCACCAAGGCCAGTGCCTTGTCGACTGACATGACTTGTATAAAGTCTTCTTTAGAAATGGGTCTGTCGTAAAGTTTAAGTCTATGTCTATTTACTACAAAAGAGAGTTGTCCATCATCGATTGTTTTTATCTTCACAACCCCATTATCAAACATGGTAACCACTTCATAAGGACCCAACCATCGATTGGTAAGTTTGCCTTTAAAATTTTTAAACCTTGAATCAAACAATAGAGCTCGATCTCCAGGATGAAATTGCTTCTTTTTAATAAATTTATCATGCCATTTGCTCCTCTAGTTTTGAACTAAGCTTGTCCTTTGGATAGCATCCTGTCTAATTTCATCCAATTCGCTCAATTGTAGGACTCGTTGTTTTTGTGCCTCGTCTAAATCTAATCCCAATTGTGTAGCAATACAAAAGGTTCTTACTTGGAATTCAATAGATAAGAGTACTTGTTTTCCATAAACCAGTTCATATGGGGTATGTCCAGTGGTGTTTCTCCATGTGGTGTGATATACCCACAAAGCCTCTGGAAGTCTATCAGCCCAATATCTATGGTGTAGTTGGACAGTTTTCGTCAAGATAGTTTCCAATACCTTGTTTGTTGATTCCAATTAGCCATTAGCTTGTGGGTGGTATGGAGAGGAATTACGATGCTTTATCCCATACTTTTCTGTTAATTCCTTCATCATCTTAGAAGTAAATTGTGTATCCTGGTCGGTGACAATCTCACAAGGATCACCGAAGTAGGTGAAAATATCTTCATAAATAAACTCAACAACGGATTTTTTAGTAGCCCTAAACAAGGCATTTTCCTCTACCCACTTAGTGACATAATCTGTGCAAACAAGAATATAGTTCTTCTTACAAGACATGGGGGAAATTTGTCCTACAAAATCAAGGGCCCATTTCTCAAAAGGTTCTATCATAACCTGGGTATGTAATGGCATTTCATCGGCTGATGTGGGTTTTCCTATCCTCTGACAAATATTGCAACTTCTTACATATTTGGCAGCATCTTTAAAAATGTTAGGCCAATAGTAACCTGAATGTAAAACCTTGTATGATGTACGTTTATCAGAAAAATGTCCACCACACAGTCCATCATGACAACTTCGTAGGATTTTTGCTATCTCATCTTCCTAGACACATCTACGAATAATCAAATCTGGTCCAGGATGGAAAAGGTCATGGCCAACCCAGGAGTAGTTATCACTTTGTGTTATAATTCAACGCTTTTCATGAGGCGATAAATGATTGGTAATTTTATATTGTCTAAATAATTTTCCATATCGACAAACCACGGAGTGTTTACAGAGATGGCAAAGAGATGCTCATCTGGAAAACTATCATCAACAGGAATACTATCACCTTCATCATTAATGCGAGAGATAAAATCAGCTACCGAGTTGTCTTTTCCTAGTCGGTCAAGGACAGTAATATTGAAATCTTGTAATAAGAGGATCCACCTAGTTACTCGACCATTCGTAATCGGTATTTTCATGATAAATCTAATGGCAAAGTGATGTGTATGTACAAATACCTCATATCCTGTGATATAATGGCGAAACTTGTTGATGGCATGGACGACTGCTAAGAATTCTTTCTCAGGGACTGTATAGTTTATCTCAGCATGAGTCAAGTTCTTACTCACAAAGTAAATGGCATAGGAGTGTTGCTCTTGTTTTTGTCCTAACACTCCTATTGCAGTATTAGAGGCATCAATGGATATATGAAATGGAAGGGCCCAATCGGGTCCTCTAAGAACTGGTGCCACATATAATTTATCTTTTAAATTTTCAAACGCAGATTGACAATGGTCAGTCCAAAGAAAGTCAACATCGTTTGTAAGCAATCCAAACATTGGTGTGGCAATTTTCATAAAATTTTCAATGAATCGTCACTAGTATCCGACATGTCCAAGAAAGCTTCTCACCTCCTTTGGATTCTTTGGAGATGGGATTTTGACAATTACCTCAATCTTAGCAGGATCCACCTTAATCCGCTCGGATGAAACATGATGCCCTAAGACTACTCCTTCAGTCAATAACATTTTACATTTCTCATGACATAAGGATAAATTCATCTCTTGACATCTAATGAAAACTTTCTTCAGGTTATCTAGGGCTTCTTGAAAAGTATTAGCATATACTATAAAATTGTCTATATACACTTCCACACTGTCATGAATGAGATCAACAAATATCCCTAATACTGCTCGTTGGAATGTGGTAGGAGCGTTACACAGACAAAATGGTAGGACCCTATAGGCATAAGTGCCCCAAGGACAAGTGAAAGTAGTATTGTCCTAATCCTCGGATGCTATTAAATTTTTATTGTATCCACTATATCCATCAAGGAAGGAAAAGTATCGTTTTCCTGACAAGGTATCCAAGACTTGGTCAATGAAGGGAAGAAGAAAATAATCCTTAAGAGTGGCCTTATTAAGTTCATAGAAGTCAACACTAATTCTCCATTTTCCGATTACTTTCTTCAAAACCACTACAAGTGGGGATACCCATTTGTTGTCAGAAATTGGATAAATAAAACCGACATTCAATAGTTTATGTATTTCCTCCTTCACTATATCCTTTAGTGTCGGATTCATCCTTATTTGAGGTTGCCTAACAGGTGTTACTTTTGTCTGGGTATATATATGATGAATGCATGTGTTGAGGTGTATACCACTCATATCGATATATTCCTAGGTGAATGCTCTTGATCGGTCCTTAAGGACGTTCACTAATTGTTCTTGTTGATCTGCATCTACTCCTGAATTGATATGTAGGAATTTTATAGGACTAATCTCATAAGGCATGGTGTATGATATAGCAGATTCATCTATCTCAAAGATAAAAGATGTTGAAGATAGAATTGATGGGTCCATTTTTTCTTGAAATTCTTCACCAAACATATACTCAAATTGGGGAAAATATTGAGGAAAATCAACACATGTGATTCCAGAAATGAATTGATTTAATACATTCTTTGTTGTTTGCTCCTGAAGTGCCCAGGAGTGATCACTAGGCAACACGGGTTCATCCCAGTTTTTGTTCTCATATGGGCATTCAAGACACCATATATTCTCTATAACAGGTTGAGTTGGTGGGTATATCGTAAGTTTCTTCATGGAAAGTCCATTAGAGATAGTCATTTCACCTTCTCTACAGCCAATGAATGCATTGGTTGTGGTCAACCAAGGTCTTCCCAAGATAACGAGATGCCCTTTAGTAGGATCCTTTGAATGAATGACATGGAAGTCTACCGGATATTCCCATGATGCTAATGTGACTATGATATCATCCAAGATCCCTTCAGGTATAACTTTTGTCTTATCTGGTAATTCCAAAATAGTCAAGGTAGGTCTAAGGAAGTGTTTCAACTGTAATTCTTCAATGGTAGTGATAGTCATAACATTAATGGTTTCCCCCGGGTCTATGAGAGTATTTCCAATAGGAATCTTATTAATGGTTATCATTACTATGGGATTCCCTGGGTTTTCATACTTTGTGACCCAAGGCTTCTATGATATGTATTCAAACAACTCCCCTATCAGATGTACTGTTGGAGAATCTTTCTGTTTCCTACTTGGATTTTTGATACACAATTCCTTGATCACCTTACTATAAATTGGAATATCCTTTATTGCTTGTAACAGGGGAATTTTGACACAAATATTTTTTAATTCATTTATAATGTCAAATTCCGGTTGAATCATTGGTTTTTCGATTGCTAATCTCTTCGGATAGGGAGGGGATTTTGTAGTTTGCAAGGATTCACTTCAGGGAAGCGTTTTTTCTTGATATTTGGGAATAATAAGATCTTCCCATTTAGTGTCATATGTGGGTTGGTTGGGAATTTCATCTTCTTCTTCCTCCCGGGTGACTACTAAAGTCTTCTATTTATCCAGAGCTTTCCTTGACCTCAGTTGAATCTCATGTAATGGAACAGGAGAAATAGCATATGTCAGGAAAGTTTGCAACTCAACATTATGAAGAGGTTGAGTTGGTTTATTATTTGGGTTAGGCACTAGTTGTGCTGGTAATAATGTTGGTCTTGGGGAATTTGCATTTTGAAATTGTTGAGGTTGTTTTGGAATAGAAGGTAAAGGTGGAGGGACAAAACTTGGAAAAAGTTGTTGTATATTTGGTGGAAATTAAGGATAAGGATGAGTGGGCATAGGAACAGGTGGAATCTTAGTGTTTCCCTGGGTATGTCCTCCTCTCCATCCTTGTAGCCAAGGATGGTGGGAAGCATACTAGGGAGACTATTTTTCCAAATTGGTGAGTTCCACTATTGTGGTACCTGGTAATAAGGTGGAGATCGAGGTGGTGGATCCTAGTACATAGGCTGACTCCTAGGTTGCCATGGCCTTCTATGTGCATAAGAATATTCCCCAGGGTCTCCATTTTTATAAATGGATAACAAACCAGGCAATGATGGGCATTTTTCAGAGGGATGATCTTTAGTACAGAAGCCACAAACTGAAATGTTGTCTAATGGGAATTCCCTTGAGGAATCCTTCCTCCTTCACCTCGGACAAAATATGCACATTGTTGCATTCTCTTCCTCTTGTTTCTTCTTAATCTTTAAAGTATCTAATTGGGAACCTATTGTACTTAAAATATCAGTTTTAAAGTTTTCTAACAGGTTTATTATTTCTATCCTTGTAATCCCACCACAACTACCTCCAGGTTCAAGATATCCTACAGAAGTCCAATGACAAGTAAAAGCATCACAATGATCAATGTCAGGTGCCACATAAGTTTTAGGTGGGCAAAATAAGTTTGGTTGCACTTGTAGAAAGAACACCTTATAGGAACCCATCGAAAGCTTCTCCCACTTTGTTATGGTTCGTACACCATCACCAAGGTTGTGGGTGACAATGCTTTTGAGCTCAACATTCCTCCTTTCCTTGGTCTATGCCCAGTGTTCAACATGGATCTCCTTGGACCTTATTTCCCACCATTATTGGACACCTCAGAGGTAGCAGAACAAATGACACCAATAGAGCTCAACCCCGACTTCATACAACAGGCATCCAATGATCAGATTGTGGGCAAACATGTCAAGGGCACTCGCCAGCAAGGGATCCATATTTATCGAGTTGTCAAAGCATGAAATCTCCTGCACCAAGGAAAGTGGCTCACCTGATCTAGGTGGATATTGGTGACCACCGACCTCTTCCAACTAGCTCAAAATAGTCTTCTAGAAACTTACTATTTTTAGCAATTTTTTGGTTCCTAAACTTTTGGGGCCATTTTGAGGGCCTAAACAAAATTTTTTTGGTATAGATCACCTCAATTATGGATTAAGGATTTTATTTAGCCTCAAAATGAATCTCCTCGATGATACCTTTCCAATGAGCTACTATGCACCCCAAACAGAGATTGTATGCCAAAGTTATGCCCCCGAGAAGTTGATACACCAAACTACCCAAAACGGGGTCCACAAAATTGTTGGTTTTTCATCTTCCAGGGTTAGGGTTTTTAATTTTCTTTATGTTAAAAATGAATTTAGAGTCTCATTGTAATCCATCTTCTTGTGAATGCAAGAATTCATCGCATCTCTTCTCGAAGATAAGCTGCCACCATTCTAGCGAGTCTTTCACTATGTAGTTTTTTCAGTCTTTGTACATTTTCGTTCATTAATAGAAATTGTGTATTACTCTATCTATGTATTTATGGTTGCGTCTCTGATATATTTCTATTATATTATTGGATATCCGAGATATCTCTGTATATTTCTTTATTATATCTCCTCTCTCATTTCGTGCCGAAAATAATCTAGATCATCAATCTAGGCCAAATTCAGCAGAAATTTCCTCATCTGATGGGGGCACTAAACGCAATGGAGACCGTTGCTTCCCAAGGGAAGAGTATTGATCCAGATGGATGTCGGTGGACTCCCACCTATTCCAACTGGCTCATTTTGGCATCTTTTCCTAGTTTTCGGGTCCCTGACTTCCAGGGTCGTTTTGAGGCCCTAAACAACGTTTTTAGGGCTCTCCACAGTTGAACTATATATGAAGTCAGAGTCTGACAGCAACATGTGCAGTCCTAGGATAGAACTTTCTAATGGGATATCGTGCGCCTAAAATAGAGATCGTATGCAAAAGTTACGACCTTGGGAAATTGATGTACTAACTTACCCAAATGGGGCCCACATGTCTTTTGGTGTTTAATCTCCTAGGGTTAGGTTTTTGGATGTCTACGGTTTTTGAAATTCATGTTTATTGTAAAAAGGCCTTCATAGCCTCATTCTAATCATATTCTGGTGAATGAGCACAGCGGTTACATCTCTTCTCAGAGATAAGCTGCCACCATTCTAGCAAGCTTGTTTTCCACTGCATTTTACAGTTTCAGCTTATTTCCTTATTGAATAGAAACCAGTTTGTTGTATATCTCTTATTCTGTGCTAAGCATATTTTGATAATAATTTTTATTCATTTCATTCTACTCATAAAATCTAGATCAATGGTATCAGAGCGGTCTGCTCCTTGTCGTTCTTAATGCATGTCCCCAATGAGCCCAGGGTACAAAGAATTGGGTCTCGAGCTTGTTTCTCTTGAGGAAAAAATCTCTCGCACCCCCAAGTGACATCTCATGGCGAGAGAAAAGAAAGACGATAGGACAAGAGATCCCTTCAAAATGTTGCTCAAGGAATCCCTCACACAACAGAGGAACGAGATGATGGATGGTTTTGCGCAAATCCTTCAGCGGCTACCAACAAGCGATGCATCTTCCTCAAACGGAGTCACCGCCCCCTTCAAGGTACAAATCAACTTCAATATTCCTATATTTTAAGGTTATATAGACGCAGATGTTGTCCAAAAATGGTTGAATCTGCTAGAAGGGTATTTCTCTGTCCATAAATTCTCGAATAGAGAAAAGATTACTTTTGTGCTCCTCAAAGTCATTCCCCGTCTCAAAGATTGATGGGAAACTTTCTGTGAGCAGAAGGAAACAGAGGAACCCTCATTATTTACAGTCGCGGTCACCTAGGAATCTTTCAGGGATGCTATCAAGGAACAATACTACCCTGTTGGAAGTTATGACAACCTATACACAAAATGGACCACACTGCGGCAGGAAAGAGACCAAGCAGTGCTTGAGTTCACAAATATATTCCATACCTTGTGCACCAAGATGGATATCAAGGATTATGAGTGACATCTTGTTCTCAAGTATCGCGACGGTCTGCATAGATACATCCAGGCCGAAATGGATTTTCTGGACATCTCATCTGTGGGCGCGTCCTACCGATATGTCGTCAAAATCGAGCAAAAGCTCAAACAAAAGACGTGACAATTTGGGCCTGGGAACCCCTCACAACAAAATCAAGGTCGTAAGAAAAGAAGGACACCAGAAAGACAAAGAAAAATATCGAGAAGTGGTGGGACTTCCATAAGATCCACTGGCATAAAACTAGTGATTGTCGCTCAAAGCAGTCACTGCTCTCTGAGGTGAAAGCCTTTGAATCGGATGTGGGTTCCAACTCTGAGTTGGAACCAGAAAGGGGGAGACAAATCATTGACGCAGAACCCAGTGCTACTGTTGCTACCACCAAGATCCAGCTCGATGAACCAGACAAGCCAGAGGAAGGTGATCGCATTTTTCATTCACGGATGTGGGTGAAGGGTACCTCGTTGCACTTTATCGTTGATAGAAGTAGCTAGAAGAACCTCATCTCGGTAGAGGTTTTCAAGCAACTCACCCTGCCGACAACGCCGCACCCACATCCCTACACCATCGGATGGCTCCGCCAAGGAAGTGACATTTGCGTCAGCCAACAATGTTGCATGTCATATGACATCAAGCCCTTCAAAGACGAGGTATTGTGTGATGTTTCCCCTTGCAAAGTTTGTAATGTTCTTTTGGGCCAACCATATTTATGGAAACACTGTGATGTATATGAGTCTAGGCCTAGCAGTGTTATTATTACTTTGAACAATAAATTATAGAGGAGACCCGAGTCAGTCCCACATAGTGTTATTTCCTTGATCTTTACCAAGCAATGCAGTAAGATTATCTCTCATATGGGGAAGTCTGTCTTCTTCATGATTCGCTCTCAGAATGAGCGAAAAATCACAGCTACATCCAGGGTCTCTGCGGTCGACCTCTCCACATAGCAGAAGCAAGTGGATAAGGTCATGGAAGAATACTCGAATATCCTCTCCTCGCCAATCAAGGTACCTCTGCATTGTCAAGTCAAACACTCCATCGATCTGACCACCGACGCATCGCTACCCAATGGGCCAATCTACCACCGCTCTTTGTTAGAGAATGAGGAGATCAAGCGGCATATCCAAGAACTTCTCCACAAGGGGAAAATTCGTCCCAAATCATTGCCTTGCGGGAGCCCAATCATGTTGTACAGAAGAAAGATGGAACATGGTGACTCTGCATTGATTACCAGGCCCTAAATAAAATCACAGTCAGGAATTGGTACCCGATTCCCCGAATCAACGACCTCCTTGATTAGCTCATAGGGGGGAAATAATTTTGTATGATTGATTTGAATTATGGCTACCACCAGGTCCCGATAGAACAGACAGATGTATGGAAGATCACCTTCAAGTCAAAGGAAGGTATTTTTGAATGGCTCTTCATTCCCTTTGGTTTGACAAATGCTCCAGCCACTTTCATGAGGATGATGGACGATATCGTGCAACCATTCAAAAATACTTGTGTAGTGGTGTATTTGGATGACATTCTCATTTACAGCAAGACTTGGGAAAAACACTTGCAGCATATTCAGCGAGTTTTGCACACCCTGCGATAGCACAAGCTATACCCCAACTTGGAAAAATTCTCCTTCGTCATGGACAGGGTCCATTACCTAGGCTACATCGTTGATAAACATGGCATACATTTGGATCCAACCAAGGTCCAAGTCATCTGTGACTGGCCAGCCCCAACCACACTCACTGAGCTTCAGATCTTCTTGGGCCTTGCTAATTTCTACCACAGGTTTGTGTTGGGATTCTCCCATATTGTATGGGCCCTCACCCAAGTAACCAGGGGTGGTGGTAAGGTGAAATTTGTGTGGGGTCGGTCCCAACAACAAGTGTTCGATGATTCGAAGCAATGCTTGTGCTTAGCCCCAGTACTTTCACTATTGTACATGCAACAACCCTTTGAGATCAAGATAGATGTTTCAGACTATGTTGTGGGTGACGTTCTCACTCAGCACAGGCACCCTGTGGCCTATCATAGTGAGACACTATCAAAAGTTGTTCATAAGTACCCTACTTATGACAAAGAAATGTACTCCATTGTGCAAGCCTACCACCAATGGAGACATTACATTCTTAGGAAGGAGACAGTCATCCACACTGATCATAAGCCACTGCAGTTCATGAAGACACCGGGGAAATTGCAGAATGACCACCATCAGAAGTGGTCCATATACTTGATTCAATTCCACTTCAACATCAAGTATAAAACGGGAATCACCAACCGCGTAGTTGATTTCCTCAGCAGACCACCAGTCACGACACTCACCACGGTGCTAGACTCTTGCAGCCATGAGACCTCTAGATGGAGCAAACTCTATGAGACAGACTCAGACTTCACCACCACCTACCAAATGTTGGGCATAAACGCAGTTGTTGCTAATTTCCATTTTCAAGATGGGTTGTTATGACGTCTGGGCCATATCTAGGTTCCATCAAGCGAGCGATCGAAGATGATTTGGGAAGTCGACTACAGTCGGATGGAAGGACACTTTGTCATCGAAAAGACAGTGGAAATGTTTCAAAAAAACATTTACTGGTCAAAACTTCGACAGGAGGTCAGCAAGTATATCAGGTCCTCCACTGCCTGCATCATTTTCAAACCGAGCACTAAGAAACATGGTCTGTACACCCCTCTTCCTACTCCTGATAAGCCATGGCAATCCATCTAAATGGACTACATGTCGGGCCTCTCATCCACCAAGCGGGGAAATGAATGTGTTTTTGTGGTTGTTGATCGCTTTTCTAATATGGTGATTATGGTAGCCTGCAAGAAGAGCATCACAGCAGAGGCCACTACCAAGCTCTTGTTTGAACGACTCTAGGTACATTTTGGAATCCTTCAAACCATTGTCTCAAATTGAGACAGTCGATTTCTCAGCACATTCTATTCGAGCCTCTGGTCACTGTTGGACACCAAGATCACCAAATCCACGACTTTCCACCCCCAGACAGATGGCGAAACTGAGGTCGTAAATTGAATGATCACGCATATCTTGCGCAGGTATAGTTCCAAGCACCCTCGCACATGGGATGAGAGTCTTCCCTATGTCCAGCATAGATACAACCGAGCCCTGCATAGCTCAACCGGCCACACCCCCTTTCAGATGGGGTTGGGATTCCAACCATTAGGTCCCATAGATGTTTCACTACCCCTTGTGGTCACCTTGTCCGACTCATCTCTTGCTCCAACTGAAGCTGACAAAGCCACCTGCTTCATTGAGCGGATCCATCACATCCACCAACAGGTTCAGGATATCCTACAGAAGTCCAATGACAAGCACAAGCAGCGCCATGATCAACATTGGGTGCCACATAAGTTTCAGGTGGGTGACAAAGTTTGGTTGCACTTACAGAAAGAACCTCTTAGAAGACCCCATTGGAAGCATCTCCCACTCCATTATGGGTCGTACACCATCACCAAGGTTGTGGGTGATAATTATTTTGATCTCAACATTCCTCCTTTCCTTGGCCTGCACCTAGTGTTCAACGTGGATCTCCTTCGACCTTATTTCCCACCATTATTGGACACCTCAGAGGTAGAAGAATAGTTGAAAACAATAGAGCTCAACCCCGACTACATACAACATGAATCCAGTGATCATATTGTGTATAAACAGTTCAAGGGCAATCGCTAGCAAAGGATCCATCTTTATCGCATTGTCAAAGCAGGACAACTCTTGCACCAAGCTAAGTGGCTCACCCGGGGCCAAAATCGACAGAAATTTCCTCATCTGATGGGGGAACTCAAAGAAATGGAGACCATTGTTTCCTAAGGGGGGGGGATTGATCCATATGGATGTCGGTGTCCTCCCACCTATTCCAATTCGCTCGTTTTGGCAGTTTTCCAGTTTGGCAATTTTTTCCTAGTTTTTGGGTGCCTGATTTTCGGGGATGTTTTGAGGCCCTAAACATCGTTTTTAGGGATCGCCACAATTTGATTAGAAATTAGGTCGAATTATGACAGCAACATGTGTAGTCCACGGATATACCTTTCCAACGGGATATCGTGCGCCTAAAGCAGAGATCGTATGCAAAAGTAACGACCCCGAGAAGTTGATGTACTAACTTACCCAAATGGGGCCCACATGAATTTTGGCGCTTCATCTCCTAGGGTTAGGTTTTTGGATGTCTACGATTTTTGAAATTCCTGTTTATTGTAAAAAGGTCTTCAGAGACTCATTGTAATCATCTTCTAGTGAATGAGCACAGCCATCACATCTCTTCTGAGAGATAAGTCGCCACCATTCTAGCAAGCTTGTTTTCCGCTGCATTTTACAGTTTCAACTTATTTCCTTATTGAATAGAAACAAGTTTGTTGTATATCCATTATTTTATGTTAAGCATATTTTGATAATAATCTGTATTCATTTTGTTATGCTCATAAAATCCAGATCAGTGGTATCATTGCGGTCTGCTCCTTATTGTTCTTAATGCATGTCCCTAACTAGGTCAGGGTAAAAAGGATTGGGTCTCGAGCTTGTTTCTCTTGAGGACAAAATATCTCATACGCCCAAGCGACCTCTAATGGAGGGAGAAAAGAAAGATGATGGGACAGGAGATCCCTTCAAAATGTTGCTCGAGGAAGCCCTCATGCAACAAAGGAACGAGATGATGGATAGTTTTGTGGAAATCCTTCGGCGACTACCAACAGGCAACGCATCTTCCTCAAATGGAGGCGCGGCCCCCTTCAAGGTACAAAAAAAATTCGATATTCCTATATTTGAAGGTGAGATAGACGCAAATGTTGTTGAAATGGTTGAATCTGCTTGAAGGGTTTTTCTCTTTCCATAGCTTCTTGAATAGAGAAAAGATTACTTTTGCGCTCCTCAAAGTCATTCCCCATGTCTAAGATTTGTGGGAAACTTTATGTGAGCAGAAGGAAACGGAGGAACCCTCACTATTTATAGTCATGGTCACCTGGGAATCCTTTAGGGATGCTATTAAGGAACAATACTACCCTCTTGGAAGTTATGATGACCTGTACACAAAATGGACGACATTGCGGCAAGAAAGAGACCAAGCAGTGCTCAATTTCATAAATATCTTCCATACCTTGTGCACCAAGCTAGGTATCAAGAATTCTGAGCAATATATGGTGCTCAAGTATCATGGTGGTCTACATAGATACATCTAGGCCGAAATGGAGTTTCTGGACATCTCATCCTTGGGTGCGGCCTACTGATATGTCGTCAAAATCGAGCAGAAGCTCAAACAAAAGACGCGGCAATTTGGACCTGGGAACCCCTTGTAGAAAAATCTAGGAAAGGGCAGCCCCAAACCACGAAAAAAAGGATAGGGCAAAGACAGAATGCCTCAAGAAAACAAATATAGACCACAAGCAAAGAAGGACATCGGAAAGACAAAGAAAGATACTGGGAAGTGGTGCGACTTCCATAAGAGCCCCTGGCATAATAGTGTTGATTGTCGCTCAAAGCAGTCACTGGTGGCTGAGGTTAAAGCCTCTGAATCAGATGTGGGTTCCGACTTTGAGTCAGAACTAGAAATGGGGAGACAGATCATTGATGCAGAACCCAATGCTACTGTTTCTACCACCAAGCTCCATCCTGGTGAACCAGACGAGCCAGAGGAAGGCGAGCGCCTTTTTTATTCGCAGATGTGCGTGAAGGGTACCCCACTGCACTTCATCGTTGATAGCAGTAGCCAGAAGAACCTCATCTCAATAGAAGTTGTCAAGCGACTAGCCCTACCGAAAACGTCACACCCGCAGCCCTACACCATCGGATGGCTCCGCCAAGGAAGTTGCATCTGCGTCAGCCAACAATGTTTCATGTCATACGACATCAAGCCCTTCAAAGATGATGTATTGTGTGATGTTTCCCCTCTCTAAGTTTTTAATGTTCTTTTGGGACAATCATATTTATGGAAATTCCATGTTGTATATGATTATAGGCCTCGTAGTGTTATTATTACTTTGAAAAAGAAATTGTACAGGATACCCGAGGCAGTCCCACCTAGCGTTATTTCCTTGATCTCTTCCAAGCAATGCAGGAAGGTCATCTCTCAGATGGGGAATTTCATCTTCTTCGTGATTTGCTCTCAGAATGAGTGAAAGATCACAGCCACATCTAGGGTCTCCGTGGCCAACCTCTCCACACAACATAAGCAAGTGGATAAGGTAGTCGAAGAATACTCATATATATTCTCCTCACCAACCGAGGAACCTCTGCACTGTCAGGTCAAGCACCCCATCGATCTGACCCCGAGTGCACCACTTCCCAATGGGCTAGTCTACCACTGCTCTCTATTAGAGAATGAAGAGATCATGAGACAGATCCAAGAATTGCTCCACAGGGGCACATCCATCCCAGCTCATTGCCTTGAGGGAGCCCAATCGTGTTGGTACTGAAGAAATATGGAACCTGGCGACTCTACATTGATTATCGGGACCTGAATAAAATCGCAGTCAGAAACCGGTACCCAATTCCCCAAATCGACGAACTTATTCATCTCATGAGGGCTAAGTACTTCAGTAAGATTGATTAGAAGTCTAGCTACCACTAGGTCCCGATAGAACAAACAGGTGTATAGAAGACCGCCTTAAAGTCAAAGAAAGGTATTTTTGAATGGTTGGTCATGCCCTTTGGTTTGGAAAATGCTCCAGCCACTTTCATGAGGATGATGGAAGATATCCTATGACCAATCACCAATACTTTTGTAGTGGTGTATCTAGATGACATTCTCATTTACAGCAAGACATGGGCAGAACATTTGCAACATATTCAGCAAGTTTTGCACACCCTGTGACAGAACAAGTTATACATAAACTTGGAAAACTTCTCCTTCGACATGGACAGGGCCCATTACTTGGGCTACATCGTTGATCAACATGGCATACATGTGGATCCATCCAATATCCAACTCATACGTGATTGTCCAGTGCTAACCACACTCACTGAGCTTCAGAGATTCTTGGGCCTTGCCAATTTATGTCATAGGTTTGTGTTGGGATTCTCTCATATTGCATGGGCCCTCACCCAAGTAACCAAGGGTGGTGGTAAGGAGAAATTTATGTGGGTCCGATCCCAACAACAAGCATTCAATGATTTGAGGGAGAGCTTATGCTCATCCCCAATACTTTCACTACCGCACCTGCATCAACCCTTTGAGATCGAGACAAATGCTACAAACTATGTTGTGGGTGTCGTTCTCACTCAGCACGGCCACCTCGTGGCCTATCATAGTGAGACATTATCATACGCTGCTCGTAAGTACCCTACTTACGAAAAAAAAATGTACTCCATTGTGCAAGCCTGCCGTCGGTGGAGACATTACATTCTTAAGAAGGAAATAGTCATCCACACTAATCATATGCCACTGCAGTTCATGTAGACATAAGGAAAATTGAAGAAATATTGCCATCAGAAGTAGTCCACATACTTGCATCAATTCCACCTCAACATCAAGTATAAAACAGGAAGCACCAACCACATCGATGATTGTCTCAGCAGACTTCCAGTCGCGACACTCACCACGATGCTAGACTCTTGCGACCATGAGACCTCTGGATAGCCCCAACTCTATGAGACAGACCCGGACTTCGCCACCACCTACCAAATGTTGGGCACAAACACAACTGTCACTAATTTCCATCTTCAGGATGGGTTGTTGTGTCATCTGGGCCATATCTATGTTCCATCAAGCGAGCGAGTGAAGCTGATCTAGAAATCCCACTACAGTCGGGTGGAAGGACACTTCTGCTTCGAAAATATAGTGGCAATGATGCAGAAACATTTTTACTCACCGAAACTTCGAGATGAGGTCAACAAGTATATCAAGTCCTGCACTTCCTGTGCTATTTCCAAACCGACCACTAAGAAACATGGCATGTACACCCCTCTTCCTACTCTTGACATGCAATGGGAATCCATCTCAATGGACTACATGTCAGGCCTCCCATCCACTAAGCATGAAAATGACTGTGTTTTGTGGTTGTAGATCCCTTTTCTACGATGGTGATTTTGGTCGCCTTTGAGAAGAGCATCACAGCAGAAGCCACTGCCAATCTCTTCTTTGAACGAATCTGGGTACATTTTGGAATCCCACAAACCATTGTCTCATATCGGGACAACCGATTTCTCAACACATTTTGGTCAAGCCTGTGGCCACTGCTGGACACCAAGCTCACCAAATCCATGGTCTTCCACCCCGATAAAGATGGTCAAACTGAGGTCATACATCGAATGATCGTGCATATCCTGCACATGTATAATTCCAAGCACCCTCGCACATGGGATGATATTCTTCCCTATGTCAAACATAGCTACAACCAAGCCCTACATAGCTCAAATGGCCACAACCCCTTTCAGGTGGGGTTGGGATTCCAACCATTGGGTCCCATACATGTTGCACTACCCCTTCCGGTCACCTCGTCTGAATCATCTCCTACTCCAACTAAAGCTGACAAAGCCACCCACTTCACTGAGCGGATCCAGCATATCCACCAACAGGTTCAAGATATCTTACTAAATTCCAATGACAAGTACAAGCAGCACCATGATCAACATTGAGTGCCACATAAGTTTCAAGTGGGCGACAAATTTTGGTTGCACTTGTAGAAAGAACACCTTACATAACCCCATCAGAAGCTTTTCCCACTTTTTTATGGGTCGTAAACCATAACCAAGGCTGTGAGTGATAATTATTTTGAGCTCAACATTCCTCCTTTCCTTTGCCTGCACCCAGTGTTCAACGTGGATCTTCGATATTCTTTTCCACCATTAATGGACACCTCAAAGGTAGAAGAACAACTGACACCAACATAACTCAACCTTGATTAGATACAACATGAATCCAGTGATCATATTGTGGACAAACAGGTCATGGGCACTCGCCAGCAAAGGATCCAGCTTTATCGAGTTATCAAAGCAGGTTAGCTTCTGCACCAAGGCAAGTGGCTCACCTAGGGCCAAATTCAGAAGAAATATCCTATTCTGATGGGGGCACTCAAAACAATGGATACCATTGCTTTCTAAAAGGAGAGGATTGATCCAGATGGATCTCGGTGGCCCCCCACCTATTCCAATTGGATCATTTTGGCAGTTTTCCAGTTTGGCAGTTTCTTACTAGTTTTCGGGTCCCTGACATTCGAGGCCTTTTTCAAGCCCTAAACAACGTTTTTAGGGCTCAACACAATTGGTTTGTATTATGATCTAGAGTATGATGCAAAAATGTGTATTCCTCAAACATCCCTTTCCAATGGGCTATCGTGCACCTAAAACAGAGATCATATGCAAAAGTTACAACCTCGGGAAGTTGATGTACTAACTTACCCAAACAGGGCCCACATGTTTTTTGGCGCTTCATCTCCTAGAGTTATGTTTTTGGATGTATAGGGTTTTTGAAATTATTTTTTATTGTAAAAAGTCCTTAAGAGCCTCATTGTAATCATATTCTTGTGAATGAGCGCAAGCATCACATCTCTTCTCAGAGATAAGTCGCCACCATTCTAGCAAGCTTGTTTTCCGCTGCATTTTACAGTTTGAGCTTATTTCCTTATTGAAAAGAAACCAGTCTACTGTATATCTCTTATTCTGTGTTAAGCATATTTTGATAATAATCTATATTTATTTCATTCTGCTCATAAAATCTGGATCAGTGGTATCAGAGCGGTCTGCTCCTTGTCGTTCTTAATGCATGTCCCCAACGAGGTCAGGGTATAAAGAATTGGGTCTCGAGCTTGTTTCTCTTGAGGAAAAAATCTCTCACACGCCCAAGTGACCTCTCATGGCAGGAGAAAAAAAAAAATGACGGGACAGGAGATCCCTTTTAAATGTTGCTCGAGGAAGCCCTCACGCAATAGAGGAACGAGATGATGGATAGTTTTGTGCAAATCCTTTGGTGGCTACCAACAGGAAACGCATCTTCTTCAAACGGAGGTGTCACCCCCTTCAAGGTACAAATCAACTTTGATATTCCTATATTTGAAGGTCAGATAGACACAGATGTTGACGACAAATGGTTGAATCTTCTAAAAGGGTATTTCTCTGTCCATAACTTCTCAAATAGAGAAAAGATTACTTTTGTGCTCCTCAAATTCATTCCCTGTGTCAAAGATTGGTGGGAAACTTTCTATGAGCAGAAGGAAACAAAGGAACCCTCATTATTTACAGTCATGATCACCCGGGAATCCTTCAGGGATGCTATTAAGGAACAATACTACCATGTTGGAAGTTATGACGACCTGTACACAAAATGGACCACACTACGGCAGGAAAGAGACCAAGTAGTGCCTAAGTTCACAAATATCTTCCATACCTTGCGCACCAAGCTGGGTATAAAGGATTCTGAGTGACATATGGTGTTCAAGTATAGCGACGGTCTGCATAGATACATCCAGGCCATAATGGATTTTTTGGACATCTCATCCTTGGGCGTGGCCTACCAATATGTCGTCAAAATCAAGTAGAAGCTCAAACAAAATATGCGGCAATTTGGGCCTGGGAACCCCTCACGGCAAAAGCCAAGAAAGGGTGACCCAACCCTTAGAACAAAGGACAGGGCAAAGATGGACCACCTCAGGAAAACTAGTCCAGGTCGCAAGAAAAGAAGGACACCGAAAGACAAAGAAAGATACCGAGAAGTGGTGCGACTTCCATAAGAGACTCTGGCATAACACTGTTGATTTTCGCTCAAAGCAGTCCTTGGTGGAGACAGATCATTGACACAAAACCCAATGCTATCGTTTCTATCACCAAGCTCCAGCCCGGTGAACCAGACGAGCCAGAGGAAGGCAAGCGCCTTTTTCATTCACAGATGTGGGTGAAGGGTACCCCACTGCACTTCATCATTGATAGCGGTATACAGAAGAACCTCATCTCAGTAGAGGTTGTCAAGTGACTCGCCCTACCCACAATGTTGCACCCACATCCCTACACCATCAAATGGCTCCACCAAGGAAGCGACATCCACGTGAGCCAACAATGGCGCTTGTCATACGGCATCAAGCCCTTCAAAGACAAGGTATTGTGTGATGTTTCCCCTCTCTAAGTTTGTAATGTTATTTTGGGCCAACCATATTTATGGAAACACCATGTTGTATATGAAACTAGGCCTCGCGGTGTTATTATTACTTCGAACAAGAAATTGTACAGGATACACGAGGGAGTCCAACCTAGTGTTATTTACTTGATCCCTGCCAAGCAATGCAGGAAGGTCATCTCTCAGATGGGGAAGTTTTCCTTCTTCGTGATTCGCTCTCAAAATGAGTGAAAGATCGCAGCCACATCCAAGGTCTTCGTGACCGACCTCTCCACATAGCAGAAGCAAGTGGACAAGGTCGTGGAAGAATACTCAGATATCTTCTCCTCACCAACCAAGGTACCTCTGCACTGTCAGGTCAAGCACCCCATTGATTTGACCCTCGACGCACCACTTCCCAATGGGTCAGTCTACCACCACTCTCTGTTAGAGAATGAGGAGATCAAGTGGCAGATCCGAGAACTACTCCACAAGGGGCACATTTGTCCCAGCTCATCAGCTTGCGAGAACCCAATCGTGTTGGTACATAAGAAAGATGGAACATGGTGAATCTGCATTGATTACCAATATATGAATAAAATCATAGTCAAAAACCGATACCTGATTCCCTGAATCGACGACCTCCTTGATCATCTCACAGGGGCCAAATACTTCAGTAAGATTGATCTGAAGTCTGGCTACCACCAGGTCCCTATAAAATAGACAGATGTATGGAAAGTTGCCTTCAAGTCAAAGGAAGGACTTTTTGAATGGTTGGTCATGCCCTTTGGTTTGAAAAATGATCCAGCCACTTTCATGAGGATGATGGATGATATCCTCTGACCATTCACCAATACTTTTGTAGTGGTATTTTTGGATGACATTCTCATTTACAGCAAGACTTGGGCATAACACTTGCAGCATGTTCAACTGGTTCAGTACACCTTGCGGTAGCACAAACTATACGCCAACTTGGAAAAATTCTCCTTCTACATGGACAATGTCCATTACTTGGGATACATCATTCATCAGCATGGTGTACATGTGGATTTAGCTAATATCTAAGTCATTCGTGGTTGTCCAGCCCCAACCACACTCACTGAGCTTCGAAGCTTCTTGGGCCTCGTCAATTTCTACCGCAGGTTCGTGTTGGGATTTTCCCATATTGTATGGGCCCTCAGACAAGTAACCAGGGGTGGTGGTAAGGAAAAATTTGTGTGGGGTCAGTCCCGACAACAAGCGTTCGATGATTTGAAGCAGGTCTTGTGGTCAACCCCAGTACTTTAACTATCGGACCTACAACAGCCCTTTGAGATCGAGAGAAATTCTTTAGAATATGTTTTGGGCGTCGTTCTGACTCAACACGGTCACCTCGTGGCCTATCATAGTGAGACATTATCATATGATGTCCGTAATTACCCTACTTACGACAAAGAAATGTACTCCATTGTGAAATCCTACCGCCAGTGGAGACATTACATTCTTGGGAAGGAGACAGTCATCCACACTGATCATAAGCCACTGCAGTTCATGCAGACACAAGGAAAATTGGAGAATGACCGCCATCAGAAGTGGTCCACATACTTGCAAAAATTCCACCTCAACATCAAGTATAAAACAAGGAGCACTTATCGCATCATTGATTGCCTCAGCAAACTGCCAGTCGCAACACTCACCATGGTGCTAGACTCTTACGGCCATGAGACCTTTTGATAGCCCCAACTCTATGAGACAGACTCGGACTTCACCACCACTTACCAAATGTTGGGCGCAAAGGCAGTTGCCGCTAATTTCCATCTTCAATATGGGTTGTTGTAACGTTTGGGCCATATCTATGTTCAATTGAACGAGTGATTGAATCTGGTCTGGGAAGCCCACTACAGTCGGGTGGCAGGACACTTCAGCGTCGAAAAGGCAATGGCAATGTTGCAGAAACATTATTATTGGTTGAAACTTCGACAGGAGGTCAGCAAGTATATCAGGTCTTGCACTGCATGTGTTATTGCCAAACTAACCACTAAGAAACAGGGCCTGTACACCCCTCTGCCTACTCCTAATACGCCATGGGAATCCATCTCAATGGAATACATGTTGGGCCTCATGTCCACCAAGTGTGGAAATGACTCTGTTTCTATGGTTGTTAATCACTTTTCTAAGATGGCGATTATGGCCGCCTGCAAGAAGATCATCATAGCAGAGGCCATTGCCAATCTCTTCTTTGAATGAGTGTGGGTACATTTTGGAATCCCACAAACCATTGTCTCAGATCAAGACAGTTTATTTCTCATCACATTCTGGTCGAGCCTCTGGTCACTGCTGGACACAAAGCTCACCAAATCCACAGCCTTCCACCCTGAGACAGATGGCCAAACTGACGTCATAAATTGAATGACTGTGCATATCACGCACATGTATAATTCCAATAACCCTCGCACATGGGATGACAGTATTCCCTATGTCCAGCATAGCTACAATCGAGCCCTACATAGCTCAGCCGGCCACGACCCCTTTCAGGTGGGGTTGGGATTCCATCCATTGGGTCCCATACATGTTGCACTACCCCTTGCAGTCACCTCGGTCGACTCATCTCCTGCTCCAACTGAAGCTGACAAAGCCACCCGATTCATTGAGTGGATCTAGCACATCCGCCAATGGGTTTAGGATATCCTACGGAATTCTAATGACAAGTACAAGCAACGCCATGATCAACATCGGGTGCCACATAAGTTTCAGGTGGGCGAAAAAGTTAGGTTGCACTTGCAGAAAGAACGCCTTACAGGACCCCATCGAAAGCTTCGTCCACTCCATTATGGGTCGTAAAAAATCACCAAGGTTGTGGGTGATAATTCTTTTGAGCTCAATATTCCTCCTTTCCTTGGTCTGTACCCAGTGTTCAACGTGGATCTCCTTCAACCTTATTTCCCACCATTATATTACACCTCGGAGGTAGCAGAACAACTGACACCAACAGAGATCAACCTCGACAGCATAAAATAGGCATCCAGTGATCATATTGTGGACAAACATGTCAAGGTAACTCACCAACAAAGGATCCAGCTTTATTGAGTTGTCAAAGTAGGGCAGCTCCTGCACCAAGGCAAGTGGCTCACCCAAGGCCAAATTCAGCAGAACTTTCCTCAGTTGATGGGAGCACTCAATGCAATGGAAACCATTGCCTCCTAAGGGGAGAGGATTCATCCAGATGGATTTCGGTGGCCTCCCACCTATTCCAACTAGCTAATTTTGGCAGTTTTCCATTTTGACAGTTTTTTCCTAGTTTTCAAGTCCCTGACTTCTGGGGTCGTTTTGAGGCCCTAAACAACGTTTTTAGGGTTCGCCACATATAGAGTACAATAAAAGTTATAGTCTGATGGCAACGTGTGTATTCCTCGAATATACCTTTCCAACGGGCTATCTTGTGCCTAAAACGGAGTTCGTATGCAAAAGTTACGACCCCGAGAAGTTGATGTACTAACTTACCCAAATGAGGCCCACATGACTTTTAACACTTCATCTCCTAGGGTTAAGTTTTTGGATATCTAGGGTTTTTGACATTCATGTTTATTTTAAAAAGGCCTTCAGAGCCTCATTGTAATCATCTTCTGGAAAATGAGTGCAACTGTCACATCTCTTCTCGGAGATAAGCCTCCACCATTCTAGCAAGCTTGTTTTCCTTTGCATTTTACATTCTCAGCTTATTTCCTTATTGAATAGAAACCAATTTACTATATATTTGTTATTCTTTGTTAACCATATTTTGATAATAATCTATATTCATTTCATTATTCTCATAAAATAAGGATTAGTGGTCACGGTCACGGTCACGATCACCTAGGAATCCTTCAGGGATGCTATTAAGGAACAATACTACCATGTTGGAAGTTTTGACGACTTGTACACAAAATGGACCACACTGCAGCAGGAAAGAGACCAAGCAGCACCCAAGTTCACAAATATCTTCCATACCTTGCGCACCAAGCTGGGTATCAAGGATTATGAGCGACATCTAGTGCTTAAGTATCGTAGTGGTATGCATAGATACATCTAGGCCGAAATGGAGTTTATGGACATCTCATCCTTGGGCACGGCCTACAGATATGTCGTCAAAATCAAGCAGAAGCTCAAACAAAAGATGCGGCAATTTCGACCTGGGAACCCCTTGCAACAAAATCCTGGAAAGGGCGGCCCCAACCCACAGAACAAAGGATAGGGAAAAGACAGACCGCCTCAAGAAAACCAGTCCAGACCGAAAGCAAAGAAGGACACCGAAAAGACAAAAGAAGATACCAGGAAATGGTGCGACTTCCATAAGATCCCCTGGCATAAAACTATTGATTGTCGCTTAAAGAGGTTGTTGGTGGCTGAGGTGAAAGCCTCTGAATCAAATGCGAGTTCTGACTCTGAGTCAAAACCAGAAAGGGAGATAAATATCATTGACATGGAACCCATTGCTTCCGTTGCTACACCAAGCTCCAGCCCGATGAACCAAACGAGCCAGAGGAAGGTGGGCGCCTTTTTCATTCACCGATGAGGGTGAAGGGTACCCCACTGCACTTCATTGTCGATAGAAGTAGCTAGAATAATCTCCTCTCATCAAAGGTTTTCGAGTGACTCGCCCTACCGACAACGCCGCACCAGCAACCCTACACCATCGGATGGCTCTGCTAAGGAAGCAACATCCGCGTCAGCCAACAATGTCGGTCGTCATACGACATCAAGCCCTTCAAATATGAGGTATTGTGTGATGTTTCCCTCTCAAAGTTTGTAATGTTCTTTTGGGCCAACCATATTTATGGAAACTCCATGTTGTATATGATTCTAGGCTTTGTGTTATTATTACTTTGAACAAGAAATTGTACAGGATACCCGAGGCAGTCCCACCTAGTGTTATTTCCTTGATCTCTGCCAAGAAATGCAGGAAGGTCATCTCTCATAATGAGCGAAAGATTGCAACCACATCCAGGGTCTCCACGGTCGACCTCTCCACATAGAAAAAGCAAGTGGATAAGGTCGTGGAAGAATACTCATATATCTTCTCCTCACCAACCGGGGTATCTCTGCACTGTCAGATCAAGCACCCCATCGATCTGACCCCCGTCGCATCGCTGCCCAATGGGCTAGTCTACCATCGCTCTTTAGTAGAGAATGAGGATATCAAGCAGCATATCCAAGAACTGCTCCACAAGGGGCACATCTGTCCCATCTAATCTCCTTGCGAGAGCCCAATCGTGTTGGTATAGAAGAAAGATGGAATCTAGACACTCTTCATTGATTACCGGGCCCTGAATAAAATCACAGTCAGAAATCGGTACCTAATTCCTCGAATCGATAACCTCCTTGATCAGCTCACAAGGGCCAAATACTTCAACAATATTGATCTGAAGTCTGGCTACCACCAGGTCCTGATAGAATAGACAGATATATGGAAGATTGCCTTCAAGTCAAAGGAATGTCTTTTTGAATGAATCGTTGGTCATGCCATTTGATTTGACAAATGCTCCAGCCACTTTCATGAGGATGATGGACGATATCCTTCGACCAGTCACCAATAATTTTGTAGTGGTCTATCTAGATGACATTCTCATTTACAGCAAGACTTGGGAAGAACAATTGCAGCATATTCATCAGGTTATGTACACCATGCGATAGCACAAGTTGTATGCCAACTTGGAAAAATGCTCACTCGGCATGGACAGGGTCCATTACCTAGGCTACATTGTTGATCAACATGGCATACATGTGGATCCAACCAAGATCCAAGTCATCCATAACTATCCAGCCCCAACCACACTCACTGAGCTTCAGATCTTTTTGGGCCTTGCCAATTTCTACCACAGGTTCGTGTTGGGATTCTCCCATATTGCATGGGCCCTCAACCAAGTAACCAGGGGTGGTGGTCAGGAAAAATTTGTGTGGGGCCGGTCCGAACAAGAAGTGTTTGATGATTTGAAGTAGCGCTTGTGCTCAACCCCAGTACTTTCACTACTAGACCTGCAACAGCCCTTTGAGATCATGATAGATGCTTCAAACTATGTTGTGTGCATCATTGTCACTCAACATGGCTACCCCATGGCCTATCATAGTGAGACATTATCATACATTGTCCGTAAGTACCCTACTTACGAGAAAGAAACATCCTCCATTGTGCAAGCCTGCCTCCAGTGGAGACATTGCATTCTTGGGAATGAGACAATCATCCACACTGATCATAAGCCACTGCAGTTCATGCAAACACAAGGCAAATTGCAGAATGAACGCCATCATAAATGGTCCACATACTTGCAGCAATTTCACCTCAACATCAAGTATAAAATAGTAAGCACCAAAGGCATTGTTGATTACCTCAGCAGACCGCCAGTCGCGACACTCACCACAGTTCTAGACTCTTGCATCCATGAGACCTCTGGATGGCCCCAACTCTATGAGACAGACCCAGACTTCACCACCACCTACCAAATGTTGGGCGCAAATGCAGTTGTCGCTAATTTCCATATTCAGGATGGGTTGTTGTGTCGTCTGGGACATATATGTGTTCCATCGAGCGAGTGAGGGAAGCTGATCTAGGAATCCCACTACAGTCGGGTGGTAGGACACTTCAGCGTCGAAAAGGCAGTGGCAATGTTGTAGAAACATTTTTACTAGTCGAAACTTCGACAAGAGGTCAACAAGTATATCAGGTCTTGCATTGCATGCGTTATTTCCAAATCAACCACTAAGAAACAGGGCATGTACACCCCTCTGCCTACTCCTGATAGGCCATGGGAATCCATCTCAATGGAATACATGTCAGGCCTCATGTCCACCAAGTGGGGAAATGACTGTGTTTTTGTGGTTGTTAGTCACTTTTATAAGATGGAAATTATGGCCGCCTGCAAGAAGATCATCACAGTAGAGGCCATTGCCAAGCTCTTCTTTGAACGAGTCTGGGTACATTTTGGAATCCCACAAACCATTGTCTCATATTGGGACATTTGATTTCTCAACACATTTTGGTAGCCTTTGGTCACTGTTGGACACCAAGCTCACCAAATCCACGACATTCCACCCTGAGACAGATGGCCAAACTGAGGTCATAAATCGAAGGATCGTGCATATCCTACACATGTATAATTCCAAGCACACTCGCACATGGGATGAGAGTCTTCCCTATGTCCAACATAGATACAACCGAGCACTACATAGCTCAACTAGCCATGGCCCCTTTCAGGTGGGGTTGTGATTCCAACCAATAGGTCCCATACATGTTGCACTACCCCTTGCGGTCACCTTGGTCGACTCATCTCCTGTTCCAACTGAAGCTGAAAAAGACACCCGTTTCATTGAGCGGATCCATCACATCCGCCAACAAGTTTAGGATATCCTACAGAAGTACAATGACAAGTACAAGCAACGCCATGATCAACATCGGGTGCCACATAAGTTTCAGGTGGGCGACAAAGTTTGGTTGCACTTGTAGAAAGAACGCCTTATAGGACCCCATTGGAAGTTTCTCCCACTCCATTATGGATCGTACACCATCACCAAGGTTGTGGGTGATAATTCTTTTGAGCTCGACATTCCTCCTTTCCTTGGACTGCACCTAGTGTTCAACGCGGATCTCCTTCGACCTTATTTCCCACCATTATTGTACACCTCAGAGGTAGAAAAACACTTGAAACCAACATAGCTCAACCCTAAATGCATAAAACATACATACGATGATTAGATTGTGGACAAATAGGTCAAGGGCACTTGCTAGCAAAGGATCCAGCTTTATCGAGTTGTTAAAGCAGGGCAACTCCTGCACCAAGGCAAGTGGCTCACCCGGGGTCAAATTCAATAGAAATTTCCTCATCTTATGGGGGATCTCAACGCAATGGAGACCATTTCTTTCTGAGTGGGGAGGATTTATCCATATGGATTTCGGTGACCTCCCACCTATTCCAACTAGCTCATTTTGGTAGTTTTCCAATTTGGCAGTTTTTTCCTAGTTTTCGGGTCCCTGACTTCTGGGGCCATTTTGAGGCCCTAAAAAACATTTTTAGGGATTGCCATAATAAAAGAAAAATGCAGTCAGATTTTGAAGGCAACATGTGTATTCCTCGGATAGACCTTTCCAACGAGCTATCGTGTGCCTAAAATGGAGATCATATGCAAAACTTACGACCCCAGGAAGTTGATGTACTAACTTACCCAAACGGGGCCCACATGACTTTTGGCGCTTCATATCCTAGTGTTAGATTTTTGGATGTCTAGGGTTTTTGACATTCCCAATTATTGTAAAAATTCCTTCATAGCCTCATTCTAATCATCTTCTGGCGAATGAGCGCAGCCGTCACATCTCTTCTGAGAGATAAGCTGCCACCATTCTAGCAAGCTTGTTTTCCGCTGCATTTTACAGTTTCAACTTATTTCCTTATTGAATAGAAACTAGTTTACTGTATATTTGTTATTCTGTGTTAAGCATATTTTGATAATAATCTATATTCATTTCATTCTGCTCATAAAATCAGGATTAGACAATTAACAAAAATTTAGAAATTTCACCTCACACTAGAGGTTTCTCAAATTTCATCCCTATGAAATTCCAGCCTTAGGGATGATCTGAAATATTAATTTACAAAAGCAAACAATGGATAATGTTTCATTTCACTTCAACCCAACAAACTAGGTATCCAAGGAGAAAAGATACCAAACATATGCCAACAAGTTTCAACCCATAGGAAAAAAATTTCAAGCATATATTAGATATGAAAAACACTTTATTACAACAAATTTTATAGCATAAAATCCACTCTCTTATATTCTTGTTTATGTTAAGTTACTTAACAATTTTAAATGTATATTATGCCAATCATCATGAATAATAAGTGTTGGAAATTACCCAATCAAGAAGACAATGTAAGCTAAAAATCAAATCCACAATTACACAATTTTGGATAGTTGGAAATTTCATATAGAGAGAGAGAGAATAAATGAACTACATGTACATACCACAATGTTATCACAAAGTTGGTATAAACTCTAGCTCTCCAATCCGTATCTAGGGAAAGCCATGAAAACCATATCCACAACCAAAGATCTGCAACAAGTTAGTAGCAACATTTACTAGTCCTCCTTGGCTTCAATACTTGTCTCCCACAAGTGTCCAAGACATCTCCTATCTCCTCATCCTTAATCAAGCTCCTCTAGGGTTTTTCATTGCCCTAGATTCTTTTCCTCTTTAGGATGAAACCCTAACCCTATAAAATCCTTGAACTTCTCCAAGAACCTTGGAACCCCAAGACAAATAGAGATGATACAATGGAGAGTACAAAGAGAGGGAGAGGCTAGTGCGCTCACTCCTCACATCTCTAATGCAAGATTATTAATGAATGCATGAATGGAAGGACTCTCTCCTTCCTCTATTTACATGAGAGATAAGGGAGGCCAACAATATAAAGTGGGCCTATACCCTTACAAGCAACATATCTCTAACAAGTATATCCACACATGTGAACCACTCCACTCCAAAAGGCACATGCCAAGCTCCAGGGTGATGTTATCCAACAAGTAAGGCTCCAAGGCATAAATGCTCAATGACATGTGTCCAATTCTCTTCCTTTACAAGCCTCCAAGGATTTAACACTCCTCCCAAGCCATGTGATCACTCCCTCAACCTAATCTAGTGTAAGTCAAGTACAAGCCTCCATGCAAGTGATCCAAGTGTGCCCATGCCATATAGGAATCAATGCACTCCTCTAGAATGTCAAACACTCCTCATCCAAAGCAAGGTGTCCTCACATGGAAGTAACCAAGTCATGTAAAGGTCTCCAACGATACTCCAAGGAAGAAAGTCACATAAGCATTAATACAAGGTCTAGCAATCCAAGAGCAAGCCACCTCCACATGTACATGTCGATGATGAAACAACCAAGGGTCATATATACACCATGCACCCCTAAGCATTGTGTAAACACTTTTGAAGTAGCCCCAAAAGCTAATAGATAGAAGGTATTAATTAAAATCAGAGTAAAGAGCCACATGTTATGAACAAAAGCTAGAGGTTTTTATCTCATGGATAAGAGGTTGATCTTCAAATGGCTTGGTTAAGTTATCTTGTGGAACGTGTGCCTATAAATAGAGGTGTGGAATTTGCTTCAAGAACATGATGTGGATATTGCATTTTAGTAATCAAGTATACTTTCATATGTTGGTGTGGAGATATATTGTGCACTCTCCACTTACTACCTTACCTTTTGAAATTTATGGATTCTCATATCATTGAGGTTTAAAGTTGTAATTATAAGTCTTTAGCGGGCCTTGAACTAAATGGTCCGAGTCTAGTAAGTTGAGTCTTGTTGAATTTAATGTGGTTTAGACAAGATTGAAAATTGAGTCATTTAAATATATTTAATTCAATATTCATTGTAATGCTCGAGATTAAATATGAGTCTTTGTAAGGAGGCAGGTGATCCTACGTGCATTGGGATGGAAAACAATGATTTGAGTCAAGATATAGGCAAATGATTTATAGAGGGCATATGAATCATTGATTCATATATTAAGGCATGATGTAATCAACATGTTGGGAGGTGAACGGCAAAGATACCCCAACATTATTGTGATATGAGTTTGTTCAATGCAAGTTAGAATAGGGTGAGTCATAGTTTGACTCACATTGTGGAATAAAATCACCCTTGGAGACATCATATAGATACCTATTCTCTATACTCGTGGTATTTCTATCACAAATTTTTGAGGTGTCGATAGAAAATATTGGATCAAAGAGATCTTACAGTGTTGGTTCTTCTTTGAC
This sequence comes from Picea engelmannii, assembly GCA_009831015.1. NCBI lineage: Eukaryota > Viridiplantae > Streptophyta > Pinopsida > Pinales > Pinaceae > Picea > Picea engelmannii. Next base: position 113,305 of record ML776742.1, on the reverse strand, counting down.
ACCACAAGTTCATTGACTTCTAGTTTAATTTTTCTTCTGTAGTTTAGTTGCGAACACCATTTTTTGAGATTGTGTTTGAGGATGATTTTGGTAGTCGGTATTTAACTATATGGACCATTATCTATTGGTTATCATTCTTGGCACTACACTCATATTTGCAAGAGATGACCCCTATTTTGGAGATTTGATGATGTTTTTTGCAAATATGAGTAGAAGTTGACGAGGATTCAAGCCTCGTGCTTTGGACCCATTAATTAGTGATGATGATTAATTTTGATGATAAGGATTGGTGATTTGTAGGTTGTTGATGTAGTACGAGGAGTGAACTCAGTATTCAACGTCAATTTCTACAAACCTGGTGGTTGCACTAGTTTGCAACTATGTATTTTGGTAGGATGAATTGATGACCATAAGGACATTCTGAGAAAGTTGAGGAAATTAATATAGATGTCAAGGATGCACCGCCACACCATACAAAGGAAAATGATCCCCCTAGAAAAAATGTCATGCACCTCCAAGAGAGACCGAAGATGAACATACTTGCTCCCAATGAAGGGTTTGGTCATCGATCTTCACTATTTTCCTACAACATAGCAGATTCTCAAAGTAGTAAAATGAGAATCACATACAAAATGAGAGAAAGAATACATGTGAGATTCATTATTAACCATACCAAGTGAAAGGAGTGAATTGTCTTCAAGATCCATGATTGTGACGGAATATGGATTGAACTCAACTTTTCTTTCATTATGCACAATCTAATAGATGGAGAGAAGGTTGTTGAGAAGATAGACATAATTTCTCTCGGTGAAGGGTTGCAAAAGATGTTTTTGATATGATATTTTGTAGGAAAATAGTGCAAATTGATGACCTTCTCTTGAATCATCTCCCTAAGAAAATGCATGTGGATCTCGTTGTGTTTGGTACGCTAATGATGAACCAAGTTCTTTGAGATCTGGATGGCACTCTAGTTGTCACAATACATCATTGATGGCTTCTGAAGTCTAACAATATCCCAATTTTTGTTATGAATCAACGAGTTCTACTCTTCCTTCATTGTTGAATCCCACTCAGCAATACACGATGCTTCATGAAAGGATTATCCAAGAGGCTGGAAAAGAACATAACAAAGTAATACACTTATCTTCTTCTGCAATCGTAATATTAACAGAGACAAGTTGACTTACCAGAGTATTAAAGGCATTTAGATGTTTTGTCACG
>ML776742.1:93139-109752 GCA_009831015.1 Picea engelmannii | reverse complement strand
GACTTGAATTCAATGCTTTTACAAATCCTCCAAAAATGAGTATGTGATGAAAGTAAAATTTTGGCACAATACCAACTGAAATAAACAACACCATCACAAATTACATGAAAAATCATGCACTTTCAAAAAATTAATCACCTCAATATGAGGTTGTATGCAAAATATATGAGCCTTTGAAGTTCTCAAAACAAGAACTACGCAGTGTCACCTGTGAGAATCTGTAAATTCTAGAAAACCCATGCACCAAAATTAGAAATTTTATCGCCAACTATAGAAACCTCCAGATAAATCAACGAAACTACAACCTGGGGGGCCATACGGCGCCCTAAGTAAAAAAAAAAAATTGCCCCTTTGGACAACTTTTCCCAAAATCAATGAATGGACAGTTGATCATAGGGTTTTCAGGCCTTCTGAATGCAATGGAAAGGTCATATTTGACCCAAAATTCTTCGAAATAGTGGCTCCCTACTTAATATAGTAATGAACCTCTAACTTCAAACCCTTGCAAATATGGCCTCTAGTATCCAACTAGGATGAAATGAAAGGGAAATTTGGCTATCTCAACTACTTTATACTCAATGGTGAGCTCAGAATGTCTCCATAATGCTCCAAAAAAACATGCATTTGGCAAGTCAAAAAGAGATCCCCCCTAGAAACTAGTGTTTTCTCCAAACTTTTCTGATTCTCTAGTTCATCCAAGGATGCAAGAGAAGAGCACACTCATGTGCTTCGAAAAAAATAGCTCCACACTCATATTTATAAAACGGATACTAACCCAAAACTCACAGTCGCTCTGATACCATGTAAGATTTGGTTGAAAATCCACCCAATAATGTAAATGAATGAAGGAAATCAAATCTAGAAATCATAAATGAGCAAGAACAAATTGTATTCTACTCAAGAAGAATGCACAACATACAATGGAAATGAGACGCTCACATGAGAACAATGGGTGAGTATATATAGGATTTACCACCCAAGAAACTAAAAACACAACCAATATGGGATAAAGTGAAAAAGTCCTTAAGTAAACTTAACCTAGTGTGGAGAGATCTAAAGCAGAGAACTAGCTAAGAAAGAACTAGATAGCTAAAGAAACCTTTTCACACTAACATAGCTTTTGGTTGCTTCAAAAATGTTTTCCCCTAGCTAAGGGGGTGCTTTATTGAAGGACTTGTGGTCTTTTATCCCCTTTGTTTATGTTTTCTTTATGTTTGGAGAGTTTAGATTGGGTGTCGGATCAATTCTAGGGAGGCACACTTCTTGATGTGGTCATGGAAAATATAGTGTATTTGGCATCTTCTACAAGGGTTCACTTGTTGAGGAGGATGGATGCTTGGCACATGAGGAGTAAGAACTTTGGAGGAGGGTGTTAAGCACTTGGATAACGACACTTAGCCCTAAGGGAATGTAACCACATTACACATCATTTGAGGAGGAACACTTGAGTGAAGGAGCCATTGTTTGGAGGATGTATCATGTTGGAGGAGGACCACTTGACATGTGGACACCTAGCTTAGAGGGTGCACAACCTTGGGGGTTGCACAAACACACACACAGATGTGACTTGTGGACACATTGTGTTTCAGGAGTGCTCCAATTGTTTGCCTCCCTCACCTTAGTCCATATAAATGGAGGAGATTGTATTTGTTAAGAAAAACTAATTCATATCTCAGAGATTTACAATTGGTCTGATGATGTCTATTTGTAGAATCTTGGAAGATCATGTATTACTCTTGTAACAAGGATTGGTGGTTGTGGGATGCTAGCACTGGGATTCCTTGTCTTGTGGGATGCTAGCACTAGGATTCCTTGGCTTGTGAGATGCAATTATTGACAAGTATAGCTTGTGGGATGAAAGTGTGTGAATCTCATTGATAGCATGTGTGATTCAAGTGCAAGATCTTCGGGTTTGACAATTGTTGTTATGTTGGCTTGTTTGGAAGCTCCAAGGATTGGCTTGTAGAGTTATTGATCACTTTTTTGGTCGAGGGAAAATGACCAACATTGAGAGAAAATATTGTGGGGAACAACAAAGACTCTCCTTGTTTTTATAGAGGTGGAACTCCTCTTTCTTGATATATGGAAGATCCTTCTTCTGAACTTAGATGCATGTAGTAGAAAATCCCAACAAATATTCCATAAAACTCCTATATACAGATGTACAAACTCTTATATACAGAGGTATTTGTCAAGTACATCATCTTGTTCAAGAAATAAATAAGCGTGTCTGCAAAGATTTGTATTTGGAGTCTGTTGTGGTGAACCAAGTCGGTTCACCAGGTACCCAATGTAGGTAGGACAACAGGTTATAATCCATAAAGGATAATATATTAAAAAATAATGTATATGAATATGAGATGATATGAATACAATGAGAATGAGCCAGTTTATATATCCTTACAGGGGGTGCCCTTTCATGAATAGACACGTCCTTTATATAAGACATGACTTTTGATTTATGATGTGTGTAATTATTATATTTACTTATTATTAATTATATCTATTTCTATATATATTGTGTTCATAACATTACCTTCCCTTTAAAAATGCTTTGTCCTCAAAGCATACTTTATGGAAGACTTATCTCTTGTTCTGGATTGTAATTATTGTCTCTTGATTATTCATTCTTGAGTTAGTGATCGTCGAAGACCTAAGATGATAGGATCTTCTAATCGCTGAGCAAAATTGTCGAATTGTAAACGAGTCTTCCCACCATAATTCGATCTTTTGCATAACTGAGTGTTTATAGGGTTCTTGGAAAAAACTTGATGTATTTCGGCTCCCATGATAGCTTCTACTTTGAGCACCACTTGTAGTGGAAGTAATATTATTCGGAATATCAGTCATTTGTTCATGTTGATACGTTGATTGGTTGAAGTATCAACTTTTGTGATTAGGATGTCGATAAAGCATCCTTGCAACTTGATCTTTACTTCGTATACTTGTAGATTTTTCTTGATTAACTTTTAGAATTGAGTATTCTTCATACATATGGCTTGTTCATACTTCGACATTTGAAGGCCTCTTTACATCAGCTGGATTTGTATCATTTTGAGTTGTAAGGTTAACTGTGTCTGTATTAATTCCTTTATCCAAAATTGGGAGTTTTACATATGAATACTTTTCTAGTTCCATAGGTTCAATCATTGTCTCTTTATCAACAAATGCTTCATTGTTGATAAGTTTCTCTAACATGTTCTGTAGTGACTTCTTATCACTCTTTAACTTCATAATTTGTGTGAGTAAACTTTGATTATGAATCTTTAGGTATGATTTTTCTTCCTTATCTGATTTGTCGACTTTGTTCTTGTCTTCCTTCTTAGACTATTCTTCTTTCAACATTCTAATTTCTTCCAATAATCTTTGATTAAGGTTCTTTAAATGAGATGTTTATTTATCTTTTTTCGATAATTTCTTTCCGAGGTCCTGATTTTCTTGTTCCAACTTCAAAACACGTTGTTTTCTATCCTTTGATTTCATGATTTTTGTAAGTAGTTTCTGATTATGATTTCTTAGGCGAGAAATCTCTTCGTCTTTTTCAATGATGATTTTGTCACTTTATTTTTGTCGATCCTGCAACTTTTGTATTGATTTATGGTTATCTTGAAGGATCACTTTCGATACGTCCTTCAGGTCTTTTGATGATGGAGCTTCTAAACCTGACTTTATTATAATGTCCTGCAATGTGATTTTCTTCTTCTTATAAGAAAATGTCAAAAACTTTCTCCTTGTGTTGAAGATAAATGTACCTAATGTATCCACCCAAGTTGACCCTAGAATTATATCAACATTCTCTTGATATATTGATACGACATTGAATTGAACTATGAATTTGTAATCACCAATAGATAGTTGTAGGTTTTTAATGTCATATTTCTCATCGGAAAGACACGTGTCATTTTCAATTATATTTGGTTCTAAAACCATTAATTAGTTTGCCAGGTCAACATTAATGTGATTTTTCCTAGCGGTCGGGCAAATAACGATGTTGATATTTTTTCCTTGAATAATCCCATTAACTTTTAATAAGGGATCCGCATATTATTTATAAGTATGAGGGAATCTTCCTTGTTTTTCACCACGACACTCCATTTATCTAATTATATGTTTGAACCTTGAAATGTAATAATAATATATACTACTTTTCTTCACCCTTCTTTTCTTTTTATCTTCACTTTCCTCTATCCAATAATATATATATATATATCCTCTACACCTTTTTTATATACTTTATAAAAATACTTTATATCCACTTTAACTTTTTTTTCAACTTTTATAAACTTCCAACAATTTAATAAACTTTCAATACTTTTCCCTTTATAAATATTAACACCTTGCGTTTGATTTAAGAATATCTTCACCTTTTAATATTTGTATAAAATATAAAAGTGTTGTCCTTTAATATTTGAAATATCCTTTTTTAGAAAACAAACCTTCTTGTATATCTTTTCACTCCAATTTTTATAATCATTTTTATACTTTATAAAAAGTACCTTATAAATCCTTTGTATACTCTTGACTATTTGTTAGCGGTGGTTAGGGCTCAACAAAGGCGACCCTAAGTTTTGTGAAATACTTCTTTAGATGAAAATACACACACATATATATTGTATATGCTATGGAATACCATGGGCCAATGGTTTTCCAGAACCATGGGATGGTAAATCTCTCAAGGTAAAATAAAATATTCATTTTTCCTCTTCTTTGAAACTTTTTCTTTTAAATTACTTTTTCTCACTTTTTAAATGACAATTAACTTAACTAATGTCAAATATGGAATATCTCTTTCAAACTTCTTGGTGTGCACTTATACTTTTTGTGTGTGTGTGCAGAATGACTTCTTTACTTTCATTGAAATGTATATAATATTTGATTTATAAATGGCCAATGGTCAATATGAGGTCAAAGACCTGATTTAGAGAAACTCTATTTGTGGACAAAAGCCAGATCGAGACGAAGCTCTGATACCACTATGGTGAACCAAGCCGGTTCACCAAATAAATACCCAATGTAGGTAGGACAACAGGTTATAATCCATAAAGAATAATATATTAAATAATAATGTATATGAATACAATGAGAATGAGGGCCCGTTTATATATCCTTACAGGGGGTGCCCTTTCATGAATAGACATGTCCTTTAGATAAGACATGACTTTTGATTTATGATGTGTTTAATTATTATATTTACTTATTATTAATTATATCTATTTCTATATATATTGTGTTCATAACATCTGCTTTCAATAGATATTTTTTCTTTCTTTTAAAACAATGTGAACCCGGAATCAACTCAGTGTTAAACAAGAATATTGGTATAACAACCTCAAAAAGATGTCAATGACAACTATATAAACTGAAATAAACTGCATTTGCTTTTTTACAAGCCGGGATTTTGCTCCTCTGGACCTGGAATATCATGAAAATGACTAGAAGAATTTGGAGAAAATACTTATCAGACCCATATCTTCTTGTTTCCAAACATACATGGAAAACCTGATGGAAATAATCAAGCAGAAAGAAAGACGAGGGATAAAGTTAAGCAGGCTAATTCACAAAATTTTGGAAAGGAAGAACTTGCTTCTTGCAAAACCTCCACTCGAACCTTTGAATGCCTTTTACATCTTCTTTTATAGTCTTCTCTTCATATTCTTGAAGTTTATTTAGGGTTAGAGTTAGGGTTTTATTTTGTCTCTTTGTAAATGTGAACTTAGATATATGTGCCATCAACTGGGACCCACTTTAGAAGTTCATAAATTTATTTTAATAAACCACTTTTTCCAAAAATTATTAGTTGTCAAGATGAAAATAGTTTCGACTGTAATTTAATATTTTGGGCTTGATATCTATCATTCCAACCATGGAAACCAATTCCAAATTTCTCTTCATGTCTCTAGCTTGCCAACAAGCTCTTGATTGCTCAATTTGGACATCGAGATCAAAATTTATGGCCTCTGGAAGATAGGCACTCAACAACCATTGATCTATCCACATGAACTATGAGCCCTTGATTTGTTAATCCGCTCCATTTATCCCATGTTCATTGGGGAATAGTTCTCATATCATGTTTATAAGTAAAATGCGTCCTCATATTATTTGTGTGTGAAATAGAGAGAGCTATGGAACCCTTTGTAGCTTGTGCACAATGTAACTTTTGGTTGCCACCTCATTGCCCAGTCATCATGCCAAGTCACTACCGAGTCATCTATGTCCAACCCATACCATCAAAGTGTCACCCAGGGGTAGGTCCACTTCACTGCCACGTGTCCCAACATGCCAAAGGAATGGGGAGGGGGATAAAACTTAGGATTATAATGAATAATTTCAGGAAATAATAAAATCAAAAAATAGGATTACCTAGAAATAGGACAATGCAGAGGTAGGGTAATGCGGGTCAGTGAAGATTAGTAAAAAGACTTAGTAAAAATGACTAAGTGTTGGTAGGTTTCTAGGTGGGGATGGAAGGTGGACATGAGGGAAGGACTCGTGCATTCACATTCATGAAAACTACTAAGTAAAGGAGTATGGAGGGTAGAGAAATAGTGAGTATTGAAATGACTAAGCATGGAATATGGAGAGTAGTAAAAATGACTAAGTATGAAGACTAAAGAGGAATGCAAATGACTGAAAATGACTAAGTATGGAGAGTAAATAACTAAGTATGGAATATGGAGAGTAAGGAAAATGGATAAGTATGGTGAAGGCAGTAGTATAGAGAGGAGTGAGGCCCTAAGTTAAAATTGACATATCTTGGGCATATGACCTATGTTTTATATTTTGTAACATGTTGGACAAAAATAACACACGGTGGTTATTTAGTGAGAAGATGGACATAATAAATTTCCTTCTTGTAATATTGTTTTCTTTTCTTATCTTTTTGTTCAAAAGAGAAACCATCTGTGTTAGCCTTTCATGATGAAGAACTACAATACTGATGTTGATTTAAAACTTGTTGGGTCTTCATGATTAATAGGTGAAGGGTATTTGGCACCTTCCAAATTTGAAAAAAAAAATGGTCCCCATTTGAAAGAGGAATAGGTTCAAATATACACCCCAATCACCTAGTTGATGGGTGATAAGAAAACACATCAACAAGAGCTTGGTGGGATGCTCGACCTTTCTATTATTGGTAGGATTTGTAATGATTGTGGATGCCCTAGCTAGGGTTTGGGATGCATTGAAGAGTCTTTGCATTGGATGAGATGAAAGGACTTGTTGTATGAGCTTGGGATGTGCTAAGGTGTTGTACTCTATCTTCATTACTATGATAATATAAAGTACGCCATTAGTGTCCTAAATTTGTGATTACAGATCTATTTTTCTCATGTATTGAGCTAGATTCGTGGTCGTTTTCATATTTTTATTTAATAGGGTAATCAGGTTGAATTATATGTTGTTTTAACATGCATAATAAAGCTTCTAGATCTGATTTGTTTTTGTTATATTTGAGTTGTAATTAAAGTAAGTTTCATATATATGTGTTGAGATAGATCTTATCCCACAAGTTGTTGAAATGATCTATGCTTGAAGTCTTTGTAGTGTCTAGATTCTTGTGTTTGATGAAAAGTAATGTTGGGTAGATTTGAGTTTCTTACAGGGTTGTTGAAGAAATTACTTTCAACACTAAGGCTGAAAATTCTATGAAATAGATCTATAGCCTCGTAGAAGTGAGGTGGAAATTTCAAATTGATCAAAATTTCAAAATTTCTACAAGAGGCATCATGAGGGGATGAGGGAGCACACAAGAGTAGTAGGAGTTGATGAGACGATTGCACTATCCATGGGGTAGTCTCTTGATGAGTGCGCAAAGTAGGATCAAGAGTTAGCATATTCACGATCTGCATATCCTTATACATGCAGAGGATTGACTAGCTACAATAGAGTTCGAGATTGTTGCAGATAGTTTGATTTGATCCCTAGATGTATTAATGATTTTATGACCTTCACTTAGATATTTTTGTATTATATGATTTAATGCATTGTTGAGGATTTATTCTTGATGACTTTATACAAGAGATTATTATGTAGTTAGTGGAGTTGGATGTTATTCATAGTAATAACCCCACACTTCTTTATATTGTCTTCCATTGTAGATAATGTTGTACATTTATGTTGTATTGTAAGGTATTTGAGAACATCAAGATTTGGAGAGACTAAGTTAGGGTTTTGAGAGTTATTTGTAAGGAGGATAATGTGTACAATTGCTTCTTTGATTAATACTAATCTAGATTATATCTATTTGTTGTGGATTATCTTCCTTAATGGATGATGGTTATTGAATCTTTTTCATTATAAACCTTGTTGGCCATTAATTGCCAACACTCATTAGTACATTGGTTTAATTGGTGACAACCACCACAAAAGGGGCTTATTCTACCCTATTCAAGCAAGAACTCAAGCAAAAGAGAAAACCTAGGGTTTAAATGAAGGAGGGAGATTCTTACCCAAAATTGCTACTTGAAGAATTGTACATTCTTGTCATGGAGTTAAAGGAGCGGGAAGAGGAGAATAGCAAACTCCACGTAAACCTGCACATAATCAACCAAAGAAAACCATATTCTACCCTTGCATGGAAGAACCTAGATATACTTATCGAAACAAGATTGGATATCGAATTGAAAATCTACATGATGGTTCAACGAAAGTGAATGTATGCAAACAACCACATCAAATCAACACAAGTATTTAATATCTTCCTTCAAGTTTTCAATATCTTCCACCTCTAAATTATCCACAAGCAAATTGGGCAATGTAGAAGCAAAGGTGCAAATTGGGCAACCCTTTGAATGACAAGAGAGAATTATAGTAGCGTAATTTTAACATGAGAGTGTCCAAAGATTCCTTTCGATATATAGATGATACATTCTTATACGATTGAGGTTCCTCCTTAGGGTTCTTCATGAAGAATATGTCCACATTCTAGAACAATCCCATAATATATGCACTTTGGGCACATCCTCATTGATAAAAAAAATGAGTGAAACAACATTGGCATGCTCCCTATTCAAGTTTGACCTCGTCGATTTGAGTTGCATGGGTATTAGACTATTTCTTGCATGACCATGTGCCTTCCGAACAGAAATCCATGTGGGCCAACATAACAAGGAAAATTCATGATTTTTCTAAAGTTTTGAGACATTTCCAACTTTTCCATACTAAGTAGATTGCATGTGAATGCAATCCAAAGATAACATAGTTTAATGCATGGTGACCAAATTGATGTGTTCCCAAGGACAATTAAACCTTAGTGAGGAATATCACCATCACCACCCTCTCTTGACTAACCAATCAAACCTATCTATCAAAAAAATGGGACACTTTGTCTCACTTTATAAATAATGTCAAACCCAATCCCCCTATAACAATGACGACTTCACTATTTCATAGGACAAAACATATTACACTTTCAGACAAAAATTAAATCTTAATGAAAATTATCACCACCCACCCTTAACCAACGAATCAAACCCTTAATAATAATCATGATTTTTATAAGAGCACCTGAGTGGGCCAAATGGTTAAGAACATGTGTTATCTCCGGGGAGGTCACAAGTTCAAAACCGGCGGGGGGTAGGGATGCTCATATGGGCCCGTTGTGACAAGGCTGGAAGGGTAGACAACCCCTGGGATAGAGGTTCACAAGGTTCACCTCAGTGGACCTTCGATGGACCTCGGGACATCTCGGCCCCTGCTAAGTCACAAGTCATTGGTATATCTGGCTTGCGGGCTGCTTGGATATACTCTTGAGAGGTTGCTGTTCCCATGGTCAAAAAAATAAAAATCATGATTTTTATAAATCACACAAAACTTTAAAAAATATTAAATATCCGTTAGCCTTGAAAAATAACTCCTCATGCTACCATTCAACCATTACATATCTTTAAATTACACACTCGAAGTCGTATCAACTCAAATCATTCTCAAATTTTGATGTCACGGGAAAACAACTCGCATTTACACGTTTTCAAGTGAATACAAAGTCCCACTACGTGTATCCTCATCCTTAAAATTAAATAATAAAAATCGTGGGTCTCACCTACCCATGGACGACTTTTTTAAAATAAAGAGATGCCCATCGAATTTACGTGGGTATCATCCACGACTAGTGGATGTCTCCATAGATACCACTAACAAAATGATGCACAAAATGGGATGTCTTTGGAATACTATCAAAGATTATCTCTTTGTGAAACATTTAAGTAATCAATATGTTCTTCTTTGCATGAAGTTTTTTAATTTGTTTTTATACAAACAAAAGAATATAATAATTATTTAACATTATATATATATATATATATTAATATTATTGGGGTTAAAATCATTTTTAAGTAAGATTTAAAATTATTTTTAATGGTTAAGAATTTGTTTTCTTTAAATGTAAGGAAACAAGTTAACGATCTAAGATTTAAAGGTATTTGGCAGAAGTAAAACTATACCCTTTTATAAACTATCAATATGTCATTTCAAGTGGCACGGTTTTCTTCGAATAACGATGATGAATCAACTTACATTCACGAATAACAACCAGTGATGAGTATCATCACTAACAAATGAATTATGCTACTTAACAATAAAACAGATAAATACAATTAATTTATAAAACAAATTATTTGTATCAAACCACTTTTAATCCACATAATAGTGACTTCTTATATAATTTAACATTAATTTTTACAAATTTTAATTTTATTAATAAAATAAAAAAATAAAAAATAAAAAATAAAAATATGAATGTTTAAAACGTTAGTTCCTTTCCGATCTAGATCTTCCTCTGATGTTGGAGATTATGAAATGGGTGATTCAAGTGGATTTGCTTCTGCATTTTATTGTAACTATTACTGAGTTTCTTAGCATGTACCCTTGTTGTCTATATGTATGCATCAATATCGATTTAATTCTAAGAAGATTAGAGATAGAAGAGAATAGAAATACAATAATATACAGTTAAGTTCAGTATAATTTTATTTTTCTTAAATGGAAAAAATGATCTTTTGTAACATTTTAGTAAATAAAAAGTGAGTTATATATTAATGTGAATTCATATTCTAAGGAAATCTTAATTTTATAATGTAAGAGACATTTGATATCGAACATTCCTTAAAATTTGAAAAAGATAAAAGTATGTTATTAATATTTGTTTTCAATTTGGTAAACCAACTTGTGAATGCTAAAAATCTTTTCTTACATACACACATTGGATTTACATCCATTGATATGTAAAGTTGAACTATTTACATAGAAACACTCCATCTTAACTACTAAACTATGATCCAAGAAATAAAATGTATTCATCTTTTATCATCAACATAAATAGTGGTATCAATTATATGTAGCTTAAGTGGATGAGAGGAAAGATGTTATCGTCCCCCGCTAGGGTTAAAATCTCACTTTGTGATGTGCTTGCTCTCCTCGTGAGCCAACTGTTGATTGTTGACCTAGCACCTTGTGCCTCGAAGAATTTGATTTACCCATGGTATCATACTTGGAATGAGGGGAAGTACCCACTGGGTTTCCCCAAGAAATGCATTATGTGAAAAAAAATCAACCTAAATAATATAATAATGAAACAAAAAAAAAATTAGATAGAATTGAATTGAAAGATATGTAACCATTTCTCAAAAACTCACCAACCTCATAGGAAGCTTCATATCAATATAGGATTGATAAGTTAAAACGAAAGGGGGATCAGGGGTCGTGGGTGTGGGGGGATCCTAAGTGTTCCCAAAAGAAAAACTAAATTGTCCTATGTCTGGGAATTGGGGACTTCATCCAACAACCAAGTAAAACCTTATGCATTACTTCAAGGGTTGAGATTAACAATGTAAGCACAAATTCAACCATTAACAGTAGTGGGAGACTCCAACATAATTATCAAGATGATGCACGATAAAGTCCTTCCAACTGATTACAAACTTGCATCTATCTTGGTTCGAGCTCAACATGAGGCCACAAGAATTCAAAAGGCCTCTTTCCACCAAGTCTTACAAATAGATAATCACCAAGGTGATATGTTAGCCAATAAGGAAATAAATCTAAAATTGGGGGATCTTTGGGTTAATGGTCAATGAACCACCCAAGCCATACCTTAATCACCTCTTTGTAATTAATGACAAGTACTTCGATTTTACTATGTTGTGTGTCTTTCACATGCCTACTCTTCCCTTAAGACAGAAAAACAAACACAGTGTGACCCAAGGCTCCCTTACACATGCTTGAGCTCTCAAGGTTGTAGGATTTTGAATGTAGAAATTTATTTCATACCAAGTGAGGTGGGATAATGGAGCATCGTCCCTTTGCATAGTGGAAAGATCATGGGAAGTTCTACCTAGTTTCCCTTTGTTTGGAATTCACTCGGGTTCTCATGTTGGTGTTCAGTCTTCTTGTCACTTTGCTTGCTTTGTGTCTATTGAGATTGGTTGGTTTCCAAGAGTCAACTATTGACTTAGTCGATATTTCTCATCTCATTCAATGTCGAATTATTTTTTATTACTTGAGGAGATGTGTATTGGATGCCCAATTAGTGAGACTCAAGTTTCAAAACCTGGTCATATCTCTACACTGGGTATTTGGTTGTGCATGTTATCACTTTTAATTTCATTTGAATCGTTATTAGTTTTTCCTTGAGCTCTATCTTGGCTTTCATCAAGCTCTTTTAGGTTCAGGTTTATGGGCTCGTTGCATTGCTAAGAGCTATATTTCTCTTGAGCCTTTTGGGATTGGTTTATGCATAATGGATCATCGTGATTTGCAAGAATTAAGGAGGATTCTCAGGGCACATGAAGAAATTATTCAAAGAAATAAAATATCCATTTTCTCTCTCACTTCTAAATTTCGTGATTATGAATAACAATGTATCTCACAAACTGCAGTTGTTATGAGTACTCTATTTTAGGTTAAGCAATGAATTACCATTCTCGAGGCATAATGCAGTGTGATAAAGAATATGGTAGAGAGTTTGCACAAAGATGCTTAGTTTGGGGCTTCTAACCAACAATTATCTAGTCAATGCGGAACATAAGGAGGAGGATATAGTGCACTAACGTATTGAAAATATGGATATTGGAGAGTAGAAGTCAGTGCCTACTAACATGGCCCTGGATGAGGCCACAATTCATCATACTTTCCGCTAGTTTATGGTTTACAAGGTTATTAATATTTTAGGTATCTTTTATAGAATATATTGCAACAACAAGAACTGGGAAATTTTGCCAGTAGATATGTGTAAACTTTGTATTTTGTTTTGGACTTGTCCAAACAACTTGAAACTTGAGGATATTATGTAGGCTTTAAAAGTGTTGTTAGTTATGCTATGGTCATTTTGATAATATAAATTACCCAATTTCTATGAAAAGAATGAAAGGGGGGCTCTTTTTATTAGAATATTTAGATGAAATCAACAACTTAATTTACATATAGGATTGATAACTTAGAATGAAAAAAGAGTCTTCTTTTAAAAAAACATTAGATGAAAAGGGACAATTACAATTTATAATCCCAAAAAACCTCAACTATATTTGAACTTATAAACTATAATCTCCTATTAACATATAAATTATATAAATTAACTTTCTATTAAATATATCAAAATTTTAAAAACAGTTTTTGCCATATATAGCAATTCACAATGTAGATATAGCCCTGTTATCCCCAATTCCTGGGGATAACTAAGGAGATTATGTCTTGAGGCCCTCGGGTTGCAGACATGGAGTACCGAGAGACAACTTGAACAATAGTGTCCACTTTTATAGATAGAGGCTCGTTTCACCACCACAAATCTCGGGTTCGTCATGAGGGTATCCACCACATCAGTTGGCTTCTGGAAGACATTGGGTCTTGCTCCATGAGGTACAAGTCAGGTATTATGGTGAGTATCATTTCAATATTTGAGGCATTTGAGTTTGTCACATTTTAAACTGCTTTTGATTATGTAACTTCTGCTTGGAAATTATGTTATTTGCCTTGTTTCACCTTGGTGGTTGACATGGCACCCTAGTAAGTGGTTTCCCTTAGGAATAGGTTTGCTAATGGGGGTCTCCTTGATAGGACATTGTGTCATTCTCGACCATACTTACCACTTTCCACACTTCGTCCCCTCATCTCCTTATCTTTTGGGATTTTCGGGTGTACTGACCCAAGAAGGGATTGTCCCTCATTTCATGGGAAGAAGGGGTTGAAGGCCCAGAGGCTTGTAGCTGGAAAAAGATAAAATCCAATCATGAACCTTCTAGATGCTTACCTAGGGATCCCAAGGATGATGAAACATCTCTTATAAGAAATTAATGGGACCCGTAAGAAAATAACAAATGCAAAAATGCTAACCAAGGTAGCGCGTGTGTGGGCAACGTTTTTAATGCTTAGGTAGAAGTCCCACACATCGTCTTCAACTTGGGGAAGCATGAAGTGACCAGGGTAGAGTCAAGGTGAGCATTTTTTTTCATGCTTAGGTAGATGCCCCACCTTGGCTTCAACCTGGAAACATCTTAAAAGAATAAAGGCAATAAATGGGCTTGGAAAAAGGTTGCATTGAAAATGAAGGTGCAACACACCCTCTACAAAGGCACCCATAAATGAGATATTGCGATCCCTTGTATGTCATGAAACCCATGCCCTAAAAAAATTCCCTCATCCATGTCACTTTTTCCACATGAACTAGAAATGGTTCCACTTGGGAAACACACCTAAACTTGAGGTACGATTCACCCAATAGATCGCTTTGTAAACCCTCCTATACCTAAACTTGGCAAATTGCATAAGGTCTTTGAGCACTTGGTTATTTTGATGAGGTGGTTTGGATGTACATACTTAGATGGCTCTTTTATTGATTTGATTTACTTATCATGATACATTTGACTTGAGATCCTTGGGTGGTGTATTCATTGTCTTTGGAGGACCTAGTTGGTGGACAGATTTGGAAGAACAAGCCTAGCTTGGGCTTCCTTGGGACTTGAATCACACAGGTTGAATACCATGTCCCATACATTGGACAATGATGTTATCCTTTGAAGGCTCGAGGAGACACCATGGAGGACCTAACCTAGCCCTTTGCTAGCCCAACAATTTTCTCTTGAGGACAAAACGTCACATTTTGGAGCTTGACGTCACCCTAGGGCTAGGGTTGTGGTGGTGTTGTTGTAGTTGGTTGACACTTGGAACATTTTTGGGAGAAGGCTTTACTTGGAGGAGGAAGACCTAGCGCATGAGAGGGAGGCTCTAGAAGGCCTGGCAACAACTTCCACTTTCCACTCCAACGACTTGCATAAAGTATCAAAATGTCACCTTTTAGGGGGTTGACGTCATCTTAGGGTTTCTATTGTGCATTTTTTAATTTTTAATTTGAATTTACTTTTTGTAAAGGGGAAAAATAAGGGTTGTTTCCCCCTTTGAATTTACTTTTTGTAAAGAGTAAAAGTAAGGTTGTTTCCCCCTTACATTGTGGTTACCCTAAAATTAAGTGGACAAACACTTGTAGGAGGATTTGTATAAATAAGAATCATTTCATTTGGATCATAACATTTTTGGAGAAGAGACTCCTTGGCTGAAATTTGCGTCCTACTTGGGAATTTTTGCATATCTCTCTTGTCACTTTCTCTTGTAATGGTTTTACTTTGGCTATTGGATGGGTGGATGATGCGTTATCTCTAGTGGATATCTATTTCTTGCTTTATGGTGGATTTCCTTGGTTAAAAAAAGGCTTATCTTGTTAATGCTTGGACTAGGTAAGGAATCATTATTGCTATTGCTTCTTTTTATTGGTTACAAAGTTAATTTGCTTAAGCTTTTGGGGAGTATAAGCGCATACAACCCCACTAAGTCCATTATATTTTTTTTGAAATACTTTGTTGCACAAGGGAATTATAGGAGGAGTAAAAGGGTTTACACCCTCCTAGGGTTTTTCCTATCTAGCTTAGCTTGCCTTGGGGAGTAAAAGGGCTTACACCCTCAAGGAAGTAGCTCAAGTAGCTCTTTAATTTTTGATACTCGACGACTCAATAGTTAAAGGCACTAATCTTCTTGCATTGGAGAAACAAAATCATTGCATTGGGATACGTGAAAACACGAGATATTGTAATTGTCTAAGTTGGAAACTTGTGTTTGTGCTTAAGGATTGCTTGGCCCACTAGGGCATCTTAACTCTCCAAGTATTTGTTACTAATGTGGTAACTTTAAGCTACAGCCATTAGGGTTGCAACAAATCTCTCTTTACTTTGATTATAACTCACTTTTCAACCGTCAAAAGTTGTTAATAATTTTCCCTTATAATCTACTAGCTTCAACGCACTTTTTGGTTGGTTTACTTGCTTGTTTTGTGGGTTGAAATTTTATGATGTAGAAATAGTTTGCTACAGCCACAAGGCTGATAAAATATCTTTGCAATACTTGTTTATAACAACCTTAGTTCATTGCTAAAGTCTTGTGCTTTCATACTTGAGTTATACTAGTAATTGCTAGATTATCTCTTGCATCGTTTACCTGGTTTTTAGCATCTTATTAGCATCTTTAATAATCATTTACTTGTTGATATATATATATATATATATATATATATATATATATATATATATATATATATATATATATATATATATATATATATATATATATATATATAT
>ML776742.1:10618-20705 GCA_009831015.1 Picea engelmannii | reverse complement strand
GATTACATACGAGAGAAGAAAGCTCACAGAGTCGGAAATACTCTATTCCATCTATGACAAGGAAATGCTCGCCATCATGCATGCTTTGGCAAAGTTTAGATAGTACTTCGTAGGTGGAAATTTTGTGGTTAAGACAAACCACAACAACTTGCGACACTTTCAGGTTTAGAAAGACTTGAATGAAAGGAAACAAAAATGGGTTAGCAAACTACATGCCTATGATTTTGACATTGAGTATGTAAAGGGGAAAAATAATGCAGTTGTATATGCTCTCTCCAGAAAACCATAGGTGTTTTCACTTGTAGAGGTTTCGACAGATTGGAAATCTCATCTCTTGGTGGAATACTCCAAGAAAAATTTTGCTTGTGAGGTGATGGACCATAGTGCACAGAATGATAGGTATAAAGTGGTGGATGACATCATCTACTACAAAGACCATATATATCTAGTCCCAGAATCTACACTAAAGGATAAAATCATGGAGGCTATGCACAATACACCATTCGCGGGACATTCGTGGTCCTTCAAAACCTATAGGCAGGTCAAGGAGAGATTCACTTGGAAGAGCCACAAAGATGATGTGCTGAAGCATGTGAGAGAGTGTGTGACTTGTCAGCAGAACAAGTCAGAGAAGACCCATTCGGCATGACTACTACAACCTTTGCCCATCCCAGAGCAGAAATGGGAAAGTATATCCATGGATTTTATGACGGGGCTACCAAAGGCCCAAGGAAGATATTGTATATATGTAGTGGTTGACCGTTTGAACAAATTCACACACTTGTTTTCCATATCCTCTTAATATAAGGCATCATAGGTGGCATAGTTGTTCTCCAGAGAGATATTCAAACTCCATGGGTTACCGAGATTCATATTCAGCGACAAGGAAAACATGTTTCTTAGTGCATTTTGGCAGGAGCTATTCATGCTGGTTGGCACTGAGTTGACTCCCAACACTAGTTACCACCCTCAGACAGATGGCTAGACTAAGATTGTGAACAAATGGCTTGAGGGATATCTATGTAACTACGTGTCCAGGCAACAAAAAACATGGGTGAAGTGGTTACATCTGGGAGAACATTGTTACAACATCACTCATCACATGTCCACATACATGACACCATTTCGAGCATTGTATGGGTACAATGCTCCATCCTTTGTTGATTTGGCGTTTGGAGATAACAGGGCTCCCAAAGCCAAGGACTAGATCCAAGAGAGCCAAGACATACTCAGGGCTCTCAAGGACAATCTATAGACGACCCAGAATCAACATAAATTATATGCAGACAAGCATAGGGTCGAGCACACTTTTGAGGTGGGAGACTTGGTTTTCTTGAGGCTACAACCATACAAACAATCTTCACTAAAGAAGAGCGGCATAGAGAAGCTTAAGCCACACTTTTATGGACCCTACAGGGTGGTTCAGAGAGTTGGTGAGGTGGCTTATGAGTTGGAATTGTCAAAGGGAAGCAAGATTCACAATGTGTTTAACGTCTTGTGTCTCGAAAAGGCATTGGGGTAAGAAGTCACTACTTTGGCGGAGCTACCTCCATTGGATGAGGAGGGGCAACTAGTACTGGTTCCTGAGGAGGTATTGGAGGTCCGAGAGAGGAGATTGCGTAACATGGTGATTCGAGAGTACCTCATTAGATGGCGAGACTTACCATCAGAGGATGCCACGTGGGAAAGTGATCAGATCTTGCAACATCCAAATTTGCAGTTGCTTGAGGACAAGCAATCTTGGGAAGGGAGGACTGTAATGTCCCTTTCCAAATGATTCCTCTAGGGATTGACGAAATAGCCTAAGTAATTCCTATAAGCTATAGTCAAGGTACAAAAAGAGAATTAATTATTTACTTAATGCAATGAAGGCGAGAATTAAATTAATTTTGAAAGGGGGACATTGAGTAAGTGGTTAAAAAGGCGCCTAAGTGACTTTGAGAATATGAAATGTCACTTAAACATATTAAAGGGTAAAATGGTCACAAAAAGGTGAACGAGAGAATAAAGGGGAA
The DNA here is from genome assembly GCA_009831015.1 of Picea engelmannii. Taxonomy (NCBI): domain Eukaryota; kingdom Viridiplantae; phylum Streptophyta; class Pinopsida; order Pinales; family Pinaceae; genus Picea; species Picea engelmannii. The sequence goes on along the minus strand of ML776742.1, from coordinate 18,690 downwards.
AAAGAGGGCGTCCTCTCTCATTCTCGTATTGGTATTTTCTAATTTATCATAGAGAGAGTTCATTGTGGCTTTGGAACTCTTGGGATAGAAACCTTAGGATAAATTTTTCAGGGATTAGCTTCGGTGGTGCAACAAATCCATCCTAGCTAGTATATTTGGGGAAGGGATCACTTCATATTTCTTCATTGTGTTCCATTGATATCATGATTCTTTGTGGTAGTGTTTTCTCTTCATTTAGTAACCGAGTATGGAGGTGGCGACTAGGTTTGAACTTGTAGGGGTCGAATTGCATTGAAGAGGTAGAGATATCTACTTGTTCTGTCATATCTTCAACTAAGTCTAATATTCTTTGAGTGGGGATGAGTTTGGAGCTATGGGAGGTCGAATTTCCCTTAGAAAATCGTGCAATTTCATAACAAATTCATTCTCTGTGAGTTGGGCGATGTTGTGTGGCTAAGGGCCAAAATTTTGTAGCTACAAAAATTGATTTGGGTAGTAGACCCGAGTTGCTGTGTGTGTGGATCCTTTCTCTTGGAAATAAAACTCATATCTTTTAGTAACGACCGAGTTCTCCCAACCAAAAGAGATATGAACAAAAGAGAGGTGATACATCTCTGTAGAGGATGAGTTTGGCACAACACTAGTGTCCTTTGGAGGGGCGAATCTCTAGCTTCACCATTATGTTGTAAGAAAATAAATATCAATAAGAACTATCAAGCAAATCGTGAGTCGATACACTTTGCCTCTGCCAGTTATAAGATACCATTAATAAATATGTTTCCTGCTGTCTTTCCTCTATTTTATCAGCAGTAAGTGTGTTATAGTTTGCTACATTAGTGTTATGCATATATTTCTGTAATAAAAACAAATTATAACATTTTTAATTCTATGTGCAACCCAATACAATGTTCCAAAAACCACATGTAAACACACAACAATATATTAGAAATTTTAACAATTAAAGAACACCTACAACAAAACTGTTTGACGAAAATCAACATTAAAAAAAAAATACGTGCACTTTGCTACACCATTATGGAAAGAAGTGTACAAGAAGTGCCTAGGCCATTACATAATGACACTAACATTACCATTTGACTAAACCACAACTATAAGATACTATTCCATTGAAATCATCTAAAATTTAAACTATACACCCAAAACTTATAACATAAAACTCTTATTATTACCACATAAATATTTATAAAATCCAAAATTTTGTTATTCAATAAATTAAAATAATTTAACGATAATTTTATTACATCGAAATCAATCATTCCCATACATATTACAACGGGCAGGCTTGCTTTTAAAATCCAAAAACTTGTGCCGGATTTAAACCGATCAGAAACGAAGATTTATAATGCGTGGCTAACTTTTGCCTTTAGATTCACACCTCCGAGTGCGTGCAATCGAACTGTAAACCACCACGGCTTGAGCTAAAAGCCGCGCACCGGATGGGCGGAGCAAGCTTTTCGGTGAGGGGAAAAGTCCAAACAAAGGCAAATCTATTTCAAAGGCCGAACAATACGAATAAAAAATAAGCTTACCTGTTCGGCTGGAACTCTTATCCTCTTCTTTCTATCTGCAAGTCATTTAACAGACCATCGGTTAAAGGGTTTTAAACATAAATAATCCTCAGATCTAGGAATAGATGATCTGATCCATGCTATATGGACTTAAGATCCTTTTGACGACATATTTAAGGACCCAGGTTCGAGTTTTTGCTTGAGAGTTTGGTGTCAGGGATGTTGGGTGTAACCCTAGAGCACCTAAATCTCTCTGAAAGTTTCAGTCGGGGTATATTCTAGATATAGCTCAGCAGGACGCCTGTTCGAATCGCGGATCTGGTTGTTTTTTTGGCTGGAATTGAGGTTTCACAGCTTAATTAACTGATTGGAGGGTTCAAATTTCAAGCCCCGATCGCGTACAGTGTTGGGTTTGATTAGTTTGAAATGGGGGTTTTGATGTCCAGGTTATGGTTTATGCTATTCCCAGCCAAAGAGTATAAGATTGTGGTCGTGGGTCTCGATAATGCCGGAAAGACGACGACTCTGTATAAGCTACACCTCGGAGAAGTAGTGGTCACGCATCCTACTGTGGGGAGTAACGTTGAAGAGCTTGTCTACAAAAATATAAGGTTCGAGGTGAGTTCTCAAAAAACCTCTCTTTCTATTTTTGGTTTTGTATTTTAGAAAATCTTTTCCAGTTTTGGTTTTCTATTCCAGAAAATCTGTTTTGGTGCATGCAAGAGTACAAATCTGATATTTTTCTTGAATTACTGATTTTTTTTATCTTTTATTTTTGGTAAATGGCGTTTTATTAATAAAACCACTCTCAAGGGGATTCTATTATCTCAAATTTACCTCGGACCTGCACTTGGCCTTGTTCATTGAGATACATCCGAGGACTGTCAAGGTGTCTGAAACTTCCACCCTGTCTCGGATGGGGTCATTAACTCAGTTTACTCCATCAACACAATATGTCTTTGGGGAGTTTTGGAACTGGGTGGGAGCACTGACAACGCTTTCATTTAACCACTCAATCAAAACCCACAGGGACCAGTTTGTTTGTTAAGTTGAATGTGTGTTTGATGGATATCATGAGAGTGCCATTGGTTTGGTATGACAATTAGTTGCTTTTGTGCTGAGCGGTGGTTAAGAGTTCCATTCTTTTGTAGTGGCGTGAATAGGGATCTTGATTTCTTGCCAGTGATTTCTTTTATATGCAAAAACGAAATATTATATCAATAACATACAGAAGGTACATGCTTTAGGAGCCTCGGCCATTCCCAGTGCCTATTCCCTTCTTCTGTCATACAGACTTCTGCATGTATATCTGCACCATATTTATATTTTTTTACATGCCGAACTGATAATTACCGACTTATTTTCTCCTTGATGACAGCTGCTTTATTCAACTATATGTGACACCCGGGACGGTCAGGGGGGCTGCGCTCCTAGATTGAAAACATTATAAACAAAATGGCCATGAGTCTGGGCTGTGAACTTGTATTTCAAAATAATGGTGGTTCTAATGATCCCTCTGTTAACCTTCAGACTCAAAACAGCCTCTTGGGCTTTTTCAAACTTATAAGAGATATTCACCTGCTGTTTTCTTAATTGGGTCCATTACATGCATATTCAAATTTTCATCTTCCAGGAACTGGTGCACTGTAGTGTCTTCCATGAATTTCCGGTAGTTTGAATTCACTGATGGAACCTGGTTGGAAGTCCAGACTGCTTCCCCTGTATCAAATTTACCACTATGCTTTGAAGTGACACACACTCTGCTTCCACTATGTTAATTTGCCGTTTTTGTTGCACTGAGATCCCCATTATGATTTCAATCTGAGAGGTTATACTAGTATCCTGCTCCTGAATTTTCTTTGATGTTGTTTCAAGCAAGCTACTATTTCCTTCAATTAGGTCCTCGTGCCTCCTTAATGTGCATTGGGCCTCTTGGAGTTCATGGTATTCCATCTGAGGATAACAGAATTTCAAACCACACAGCCGAGTACAGTAAACAAGAAGACCAAAACTGCCAGGGTGAAGCAGGGATTCTGAATTTTGTATCACCTATGAAATATACAGTGCGTGACCTAAACGACAGATACAGTGGTCAAAGCTGAGACCAGAACTGGAAAAGAACCACTCCACTTTCTCTGAGAAGAAAACCTTTGAGTGTTAAAGCCACCCACGCAATGACTCGTTTCTTGCCTGATACCTGAGAATTCTTTGAAAACTAACCAGGGGTCTAAATTAAACCATAAATCCTTTAAAGAATCAGAGTCCCGGAAACAGAAAGGTGTAACTCCCAGAATTGCAACCAAATCCCCTCTGGAAGAAGCAGTAGGGTATTCTTCAAAGTTGAATTCAGAAACCAACCATGGACCTTGCAATTCTGCAGAAAAAAGGTAGAGATGAAGACATCCACTTACCTGAAAGTCTAGCAAGAAGGAGCCATACCAATGTCCAGCTTGCTAGACTGAGAGCCACCGGCCAGCACTGCAAACCTGAATGCCTGGAACGCCACATGGAGAAATCCATCCATGTTGCCATAATCCCACAACGTTTGCGCCAGATTCGGTGCAATGGTTCATAATCATGTGAGGGAGTGAATCAAAGCATGTGATGGGGAGGTAGAGGTCGCTTCACAGTAAGTCAATTGTCATATGTTCCACCATCCTTACAATGGGCCATGTGCCCATTTATTTGAGAACTACATGGTTGATCCTTCAAGTTCACGGAATGGGTTGATGACAGGCCTTACCATTAATGACTATATGTCCCTCTTCTTCTAAGGTAGCTTTATTGGCAAATTGATCCGCGATGGAACTATTTTCCAGCAAAATATGATAAAACTTCACATTGGATATTGGGATTAAGACTTGCCTATTCCTTTCAAACACAGAGGCCAACCTAGAATCAAGAGGATTGGTGCCCAATACCATACGTCTAATAATATCCTTGGAATGCCCAACCACTATCAAACTCTCTGTATGAAGAATGCTGACTAGCTTTGAGCCTTGTAAAAACGCGTATGCTTCAGCTTCATTATTAGTGGATATGCCCAGGCTCTAGGCAAAGGTATAAAAAGTTGTACCTCCTGGGTTTATGATAACCCTTCCCACACCTGCCATCCTTTCCTATCTCAAGCTTTTTCATCAGGTACTCTTCTCTGAATTCCATCCCACTCATTGTCAAATTTTAAGCATTCAATTTCAGATCTGAAAATTACTTCCAAGTGACCTCAAACATTAAACTAAGGCTGTTATCACTAAATAATTTTACACTGAAATTATGACAGAAAATTATAGCAGAAGCACAAATATCAGAGAGAAATCATCCATGCACATGAGACACAAAAATTACTCAGAAATATTTTTCAGATTGAGGATCCCGAGGACAAAAATAGTCCTCACAGCAAAATTACAATCTCAACAAAATTTTGGAAAATCTTCCAACTTTCAAGTCTGCTGTACCTTTCTAATGTCAGAGGAATGTTGTCTTCACATCCATCTGATGTATCCTCCACCCCATAATCAAAGCAAGAGAAATAACAACCATTATAGAAGTATACTTGGCGATTGGAGAAAAAGTCTCCTCATAGTCCACTCCCTCTTCTGGGAAAACCCTCTCGCCACGAACCTCGCCTTGTACTTCTCGATGCTACCATCTACAACATGCTTAATCTTATAGATCTACTTGGAATTCACCACAGACTTTCCCTTTGGTCTCGAAACTATGTCCCACACATCATTCTTCATGATGGACTGATACTCCTCCATCATAGCATTCTTCCAAACTTGCTGGCCTGCTGCCTCCTCAAAACTGGAAGGCTCAGAATCAATGATTCTAGTCATAAGCGCCACATAGCTTGAAAACCTCTGCGAAGGCTTGCTCTCCCTTAAAGTGCCCCTGGGTGCCGCATGCTTCTCCGCATCTCTCAGAGTATCCTGAAGCCATCTAGGCCTCGTGTCCTCGTCACTTGGAGAGTCCACTGGATCCATTGACTCTCATGACTCCGCATGGTCTGAAGGTTGAACCCCTGTACTGGATGGACTTGTACTCTCCTCAACCTTTGGAGTCTCCTGCTCCTCACCATCTGTCTCTGCTGTGGTCTCTCAGGACCTCCTAAAAGCCAACGCCTCCTCAAACCTGACATCCGGACTAACCTCAATCTGCTGCTGTCTTGGAATGTAGATCCGGTAGGCCTTCGAAGTCTCTTTGTATCCCACAAACACGCCCTTCCTCCCAGAAGGTTCTAACTTCGTCCTCTTCTCCTTAGGAACATGGATGTAGACTAGACAACCAAAGATCCTCAAATTCCCTATCTCTGGTCTCACTCCCGTGAATGCCTCCTCAGGAGTCTTGTCCTCGAAGATCCTATGAGGACTCATGTTCTCAACATAGACTGTTGTGTTACACACCTTTGCCCAAAGCAACAGAGGTAGATCTTGGTCATGCAACATCGCCCTGGCAGCCTCAACTATGGTTCGATTCTTCCTCTCTGCAACCCCATTCTGCTGTGGGTTGAAAGGCACTGTTAACTCCCTCTTGATCCCTGCCTCCTTGCAGAAATCTCTGAAGTCGTTGGAGGTATGGTATACTTGCCCCCGTTATCTGACCTCAAGACCTTGATCTTCTTCTCTATCTGATTCTCCACTTGAGCCCCGAACTCCCTGAATTGACTGAAGATCTCATCTTTGGTCTTCATGAAGAAGATCCACGTCCTCCTGGAATAATCATCAATGAAGTTCACATAGTACAAGTAACGACTCAAAGATGGAACTAACATCAGTCCACACACATCTATGTACTAGATCCAAGATCCCCTTGGACCTACTATCACTGCTCAGAAAAGCAGCCTTGGCATTCTTGCCAAGTGCACAACCCCTGCATACACCCTAGTGCTCTACTCCAAACTCTAGAAGACCTGTAACCATCCTCCTCAACACTGACAAGGCCTTGTAATGCAAGTGTTCCAATCTCCCGTGCCAAAGCTTGCATTGACTATCACTGTCATGTACCAAGGCTTGGGATCGCTGTCTTATCAACCTGTAAAGACTACCATCACGAACAACAATGACTCCTACTGAGTCAATGCTCGATCCTCTCGGCCATGCAAGAACCTGTCCACCTGAGAATGCCACTGCATACCCTCTGTCCTCCATAGCAGAGATAGAAAGTAGGTTCTTCTTCAACCCCACACATACAACATATCACTCATCTTGAGAGGCTTGCCGGACTCCATCTGAAATAAAGCTACCCCAACTCCCTTGATTGCATACTTGGCATTATCACCAAGCTCCACCTGCAATCCCTAGTCCTCCTCTGACAAATAGGCGAGTGACTCCCGTGATCCTGTCATATGAAGAGAAGCTTCACTATCCACCAACCAAGTCCCACTACCGAAAATTGTACCAGAAAGGGCGGAGACCAATAAGAACTCCTTCTGAAGCCTGTCTGCAACCTCATCCACCTCTGCTGATGATGCTTGCTGCCTCCCTTTCCTTTTCTTCTGCTGTGGACATTGTGAAGCATAGTGGCCTTGCTTATGACAAGCAAATCACTTGTACCTTGCTAAGGTCCTTCTTCTTCCTCTGCTCTGGAGATGCCTCTCCCCCTATGGAACTTTTTCCTTTTCCCTTCCTAGCATGAGCAACTAGGGCTTGATTCTCATCATCACTACTTCTCTGCTTGTTCCTGGACTCTATCTGAGCCTTCTCTTGGATGCAATCTATCCATAGTCTGTCAAATGGTGGCATCTTCTCACGTGCACAAATGGTCCCCCACACAAATGGTTCCCAAGACTTGGGAAAACCATTCAATGCCACATTCACCAACTCTGTGTCATCAACTGCCTCACCAATGGCTACAAGCTGATCATGAATCTGAGTGATCCTCATGAGGTAGCTAGCAACTGTATCTGATTTGGACATCTCAACTGATCAGAACTTATGCCTCAAAATCAACTTCCAATTTGTATTTCTACTTTGGTACAAGCCCACCAAAACATCATACATCTCCTTGGATGTCTTCTTATTGGAAACATGAGGAATCAAGTGAATCTCCATAGAATCCAACAACATCCGCTTGGCATTCACTTCCTTCTTCTTATGAGCTGCCAATTCCTATGCATCGTTAGGATCTGGAATCACCATCTCAATGTAATCTTTGAGATCATTCTCTTCCAAGAGCAAAAAAATCCTAGCTTTCCAGGCCCGAAAATTTGTTCCCCCCTCCAACCTGTCCTCAACTCTAAGAGTGCTTTACCATTGTGTCCAGTCTTGAACAAGAACACAAATTTGCAGTAACAAATCTGCAACAACTTGCATCTCAAGAAGATGGCCTTCTCCCTCTAGAGCCTATGCTCTAATACCATGTCAAATTTTAAGCATTCAATGCATTCAATGTCAGCTCTAAAATTTACTTCCAAGTGACCGCAAACAGTAAATTAGGGTTGTTATCACTGAATAATTTTACACTAAAATTATGACAGAAAATTATAGCGGAAGCACAAAGATCAAAGAGAAATCATCCATGCACATGAGACACAAAAATTACTTA
>ML776741.1:1324873-1342097 GCA_009831015.1 Picea engelmannii | reverse complement strand
GACATTTTGATTATTATGGCATCTAACGATGTGAAGTTGTCACAACATTGATAATAATAAAAATGTGTAAGATCGTAAACATATCTTAAAAATTTTATTTATTCAAACTATAAATGTAAGAACACCACAAACCTAAAAAAAAAATTCAACATTTTGAGGATTGATTATGGTATCTAAGGATGTGAATTTTTGCATTTGCTTATGGTGAAAATTATGCACCATGCAAGTAGTCAATTAGTGCCTTAAGAAAATGCAATGGGAAAAGGCTTTTGAAATCCTTTTCTTAAGGCAATGATTGGCTATATGAATAGTGCATATAGCCTGTTGTCAAATTTCATGCTTGAAAATTTCGTAGTGTTGTCGTCTCACATCTTATGCGTCTCCCATCAACCACATTTTGCATCTCCCCTGACGTACAATGCATCATGTGTAGTACACATCACATGTGTGTTTGGTAATTGTATAGGCAAGTTTATTTATTTCCCTTTGATTATGAATGGACCCTTCGTTGTTCAATTCATTATGCAGAATAGTCGGTTGGTTTCTTTTTATTTTACTAGACAACTTGTTTCTTCTAATTGCGGCAAGCCATTTTGTTGTCTCATTCTTCATGCAAAACAATTGGGATCAATAGAAATAAGTAAATGTTGTGACAACTTCACATCATTAGACGACATAATCATCAAAATGTTGAAAAAAAAATTGAGTAGGTAAATGGTGTTCTTACAATCCCTTTAATGGTGAGTTGCGACAAGACATTTTGTTATTCCCTAAACAATGATAGTCCTAAATAAAATCAGGCTATATGCATCATGCATTTATCAAATCATTACCTTGAAAAAGGTCTTTCAATTATTTTTTCCCATTGCATTCTCTTAAAACAATGATGATGGACTACTTGCATGGTGTACACTTCCCACTTACCATGCATAGTGTGTAGTTTACACATCGACTCCCATGTGTTTCTTATGTATGTGGATGACACTTGTTTTGCATAAAGAATTGATGGACTACTTGCATGGTTTACACATCCCACTTACCATGCATAGTGTGTAGTTTACACATTGACTCTCATTTGCTTATTATTTATGCTTCTTATGTATGTGGATGCCACCCATTTTTCATAAAGAATTGGGTCTCAACTAAAGAAATGATGAACTACTAGCATGGTGTACAATCTCACTTACCATGCAAAATGTCATAATGTGTAGTTTACAAGTGAACTCCCGCTTACTTTTTATGTGGATGGATGCCACATGTTGCGCATAAAGAATTAGGTCCCAAATAAAACAATGTTAAAGCGTTGTGCATAAAGAATTGGGTCCCAACTAAAACAATGTTAAATCAATGATGGCCTACTTGCATGGTCTACAAAATTGGGTCCCAACTAAAGTAATGTTAAAGCAATGATGTACTACTCGCATGGTGTACAAGTCCCACTTACCATGTATAGTTTACATGTGGATGCCACCTTTTTTGCATAAAGAATTGTGTCCCAACTAAAGCAATCATAAGAAATAGGGAAACCAATGCATCTCTGCTAAACGCTTTAGGGTAATATCTTATCAGTGGCAATAGTCAACAAGGGTTGCAGGGCAGCTTAGTCCCTGCCAAGCCCGATCTTTAGTTTGATAATCTATCATGCAATTATTCTTTTGTAAATGCATTATGGACGAATCATAAGGTTTAAAGTTTGAAGTTATGAGATAGTTTTGTATTTGATATGACTACATGGGATTGAATTTTGTGCTCAAGATTTTTCGTTCTCAATGGTATTGGGGCAATATATCTCTGTCTTAAATAATTGTATAAATGTCAATTTTTGGTCTTCAACCAATTTTGTTTTGGTTTCAATCTTTGTATTAGAAGTATGTAAATATGCAATGTCAGTTTACTTTTTGTTTTAGCATCTCTTTATTGTTGAATTTTTCCATCTATTTATGAAATCTAGGTGGTGTAATTGTTTTGTAAAGATGTGAATATAGGTTGGTATGCTATTTCATAATATTAATTACTATGCTATTCAAAATTTAGTTAGTGATAAGTAATTACTATGCTATTTTTTTTGTCTATCTTTAGATCAACCAAATAGTATGATCTATATGTATATGTATCTTGCTGCTTTAATTTTTTTAAATAATTGTTCTCCACTATGATAATAGTCAATCTAATTAATTTAATTAGAAAAAATTATCTTTTAATTCAATACTATATATTATAGCATATGAAAATATAATAAATATTATAGTCAATAAATATTATTCTTTATACCTACTAATCCCTTGAAGAGATCTCTATTTTCCAAGAAATAATTTAGGAAGCTATAAATTACATTGCTAAGAAATAATTTAGAAAGCTATAAATTACATTGTTAGTGTAGACATATGATATCAAGCAATCTTTTTTCATTTTCTTTGTATTTATATTAGTAGTTTATATAAATGTTAAATTTGGATATGAATTTTGATCGAGGAAAGTTTATCCTAAAATAATATTTATTATTTGTTGACAAGTTCTTAAAAAGAATTAAAAAGCATTAATTGTCAATAAGAAAATAAAAAAATGTTATTTAAATCATGATAATCTATGTTTATTATAATTATGAATTTTGAAATTTAGTATTTTGATAAATGCTTTATGCTTTATTGATTTTGATGTAAATGTTCCATATATGAATCTCAACCAATATAAATCCCATTAATTGTATGTCCATTTCAAATCCTGCATAATAATTGTAGGTTTCATAATCCTGCATAATAATTGTAGGTTTCATGTCAAAATATGTGAAATGGAATTATGTGAAATGGAAATTGTATGTAGCATGTCAAATCTTCCATATTAATTGTAGGTTGCATGTCAAATTCTGCAAAATGGAATGGGGAGAAGCGAAAATAAATGACCTATTTCGATGATCACTATTCATCGCCTTGAAGTATCATACCTCTTTCTCATAAAATATTTAATTTCATGTCAAATCATGGACAGATCCGTGTCACATTTGTTATAAAAGTTTCAAAAATATTTAATTTTATGTCAAATCATCAACAGACCTGCCATCACATTTGCAATAAAACCTTCAATTGTTTTAGTACAAATCCTGACCCTAACATAACACTAACCCTAATCCTAATATAATAATAAATAATTAATTATAATAATAAATAATTAATTAGTTACAATTTAAAACACACTAATTACCACTAACCCAAAAAACATTCTTCCTCTAACTCAAAAGCTTAATCAGATGGTTGAATCTCAACTTTTGGGATACCACTTGCCAGAATGTATACATAATGACCCAGGATTATCAAGGATTTGCAAATCACCAAATTCATAACCCATAACATCTTTCCCACTGTGATTTGAGTTCGTATTTAGTCTTCGGTTAAGATTTTATGGAGTTACGTCGCAAGTATAGAAATACCATTTTCCTTTCCGATTGTCAATTGAATTCGTATTCAATCATGGGCGAATATTTTATGTAGCTACGTCCGAAGTATAGAAATACCATTTTCATGTAGAGATAATAAATAATAGAGTAAGCACAAAGCTGTTGAACTTTTAAAATGATACGATCCTAATAAATATTGTTTGTCCGTTATATTAGAAAACAACATGAGAATGATTCTGATATATAGAAAAGTTTAAAAAAATAATAATAACTCTAAATTATATATTTTATATAGAGTTATATAACTCTAAATTATAAATAATAACCCTATATTTATTTAGAGAAAAATAAATTTAAGGGTTTTATTTAATTACAGATAACTTTCCACATTTACCACACAATTTTGTTGCAGTGAAAATAATTTTTCTTTCATATACTATTTTATATCTTATTATTGATGAAATATTTTTATATTTTTTTTATTTTTTATTAATAATGTGTACATTTAAAAAAAAAAAAAAACATTATCATAAGATATTTTTATTATTTTTATTAATAATTTTTACACTTTATTATTATCCATATTATAAACAATCTCATAACTAAAAAAATTAATGAAATAAATAAAAATTTTGAAAATCATTATACAAACATAAAATGAAGCATAAGTTTAAATATTTTATTTTTTTTTAAGTTTTAGCAACTATTATTATAGTTTAACTATGTAATTATTGGTGAAATTGTAATTGTCATTTCTCACATTGTACTTTTGAATGTATAAATGGTTAATCTTCTTAAAAAACCCTCTTATGTCTCAATTATGTAATCTCAAAAAGTGATAATTACAATTTAACAATTTTTTCAAATTTCTTTTCATATTTTAAACAAAAACTAATAGTAATTAAAAAAAAATTAACCCGGAGTGCAGTAAACTTTGACAATTTTAATTTGGACGGAGCTCGGCTATCAGATTATTTTATCTGTCAAAAAAAAGCATACAAGCAGGTTGTCGTCTTTTGTGTATTAGAGAAACAAGAACCAAAGTTTGAATCCCAACCCTAACTTAGCAAACCACTCCTTCCTCTTTCCTGCGCCGCTGCTTTGCACAATGCCCCATGCCCACTACCACCTTTTTGCTCACACATTGGCAGACAAATAATTTACACCACTAGATGAATCCCAACATCCATCTAACCATTATGGTAATTTATGTTTTATTAACCATAATTAGGAACGTTTTTGGATGGTTATTCTTGAAGCGAACTTAATATCTTTAATTTGAACTAGTTCTTATTGTTTATGCATTATTAAACCTAAAGGATTCCGCACAATGTTTAAAGTGGATGAAAAACACACGAAAAAAGAAGTAGGGATTTTTTTTAAGATTGATCACATAATAGGATTTTTTTAAGATTTATCACAAAATATTTAAAGGTCACTTAAAAGGAAATCATGAAGAAAAGTGGGGATTTTTCTTAAGCTTTATAATGTTATAATTAGGTTTGAACTTTGAATTTTTTCATGTAAATAATTAAAATATTATTATTGTAGGTCATGTGTAAGCTAAATTTCTAGAAATTTTAAAGGTGAATTTTAATTAGTAAAAGTAATGAAAACAATATGATTTTTTTAAGGGATTAGAATTCATCTTTTAACAATCTTTACCAATATTCTAATGAGGTAAACAACATCCAAACTATTTCTACAAAGGAATAAGTTTTTTCAATAAATGACAGAGAATTTGGGGTTAAGCATTTCATAAAAGTGAATTCTATTGACATCGAATGATACCAAGAAAAATTCTTAAAAATTGGAGGGCCTATCACTTGAAAAAGAAGGAATGAAATGGAACCAGCTTCTCTCAAGCGAGGAAGCACCTGGAGGCCATCAAATCAAAGCCATGTTGCATTTTATTAAATCAATGAAGAGAACAATATATAGGATGATATTCGGTTTAGACGGTAGGAACCATTATTCGGTTTAGAGGAGTCTCCATTATTAACTAATCTCCATTATTTCTAAGTCTCCCATTTAATGGAAAAATGATTGGCATCCACACCTAACATCTCCTTAAACAATTCAAAGTTTATCTTCCCAAGAGGCTTAGTGAAAATATCAGCAGCAGTTTCACTAGTATTACAATACATTAAAGCAATGTCATTAGCCTGCATATTTTCTCGAACAAAATGAAATTGAGTATCAATATGCTTTGTCCTTGAATGGTTTTAACTAAATTATTTTCCAACTTGATTGAGCTCTGGTTATCACATTTGATTATCATAATTTTCCTTTGTTCTTCTCCAACATCTTGAAGTAGTATTATCAACCAAACAATTTCACAAGTTGTTGCACACAATGCTTTATATTCTGCCTCGGTGGATGAGAAAGATAGAGTAGGCTGCTTCTTGTTGCTCCATGAAAAAATCTCAGATACAATGCCAAAGGCATAACCTCTAGTAGATCTCTAATCATCCGAATTTCCAGCCCAATTTGAATCAAAGTAACCTTTCAGCTTAACATCGAATGAATCAATGTATTTAATACCATAATCAATTATGCCTTTGAGATACCTCAGTACCCCTTTTGCTGCATTCCAACGGTTTTCTAGAGATTTTTCTATAAACTGACTTAACACACAAACAAAATATGCTATTCTAGGTCTAGTTGTAGTGAGATAGTTCAAGCTTCCCACCATTTGTCTACACATTGTACCATTTACATCCTTTGAACCGCCATCACAATAAATTTTCATGTTTTTCTACATTGGAACATAAGAAACTTTACACTGATCCATTTTAAACTTCTTAAGTACTTCTCTGACGTATTTACCTTGAGACACAAAGGTCTGACCAACATTTCTCCAAACTTAAAGACCTAGGCAGTAATGTAACTCACCAAGATCTTTCATTTCAAATATGTGTGGCATCTTCTTCTTAATTCCACTAATCAATTTTTCTGAATTTCCTGTAATAATTAAATCATCAACATATAAGGAAATCAATACAACATGTCCCTTTTCATAAAACTTGGTATACATATTTGGATCACTTTTTCTCCTCATAAAAACCTACTGAAGAAAGAAGGAATCTATCTTCTCTTACCATGACCTAGTTGTCTGTTTCAGTCCATACAATGCTTTCTTTAATTTACACACTAAATGTTCCTGGCCATTTTTCACAAACCCCTCTACTTGAGTAAGGTAAACCTCCTCCTTTAACTCACCATTCAGAAAAGAAGATTTTACATCTAATTGGTGAAGCCTCCAATAGTACTTTGTAGCTAGTGCATTTAACATTCTTATAATGTTTAATTTATCTATTAATGCAAATGTTTCTGCATAATTAATGCCCTCCTTCTGTGATTACTCTTTTTCCACCAATCTCGATTTATATTTATCTATACTACCATATGTTTTTAATTTAGGTTTGTATATCCATTTACATCCTATGAGATTTTTATCTTTAGGCAATTCAGTCAATTCCCAAGTTTTGTTTTTCATTATAGAGTCATATTCTTCCTCCATTTATTTCCTCCACTCTTCATGTTTATTAGCTTCATTAAAAATCATAAGTTCTATGAAATTTGAAATAATACTCATGAGGGCATAATATTTATACTTTTTAGGTGGAAAAACCTGTTGTGAAGATCTTCTCAATTGGCTGGTGACTTATTCTCCATTTTGTGAAGATCCTTCTTCACTATTGGATGTATCCATATCACTGGTTTCCTTTTCCTATTGGTGCTTCTCTTCTTTGACCTCTTCATCTTCAAGAAGTACATGACATCCTTCATGACTATTTTCTTCATTATTTCCTTCTGCCTGCTCATGGAAAATTACATCTCTACTCGCAAACACTTTGTCAATATATGGATCAAAAAAATTGTATGCTTTAAACTCTGAACAATACCCTATAAAAATACATTTGATAGTTTTAGCATCAAGCTTCTTCGTGTTCTCCTTTGGAATATGTGCAAAATCCTTACACCTAAATAACGTCAAATAATTAACTATTGGTTTAGAATCATACAAGGCTTCAAAAGGAGTTTTATGATCAAGACACCTTGTTGGAATTTTATTATTGAAACAAACAATAGTGCTAATGGACTCAACCCAAAAAACATTTGAGAGATTCTTACCTTTCATCATACTTCATGCACACTCCACCAGAGTTTTGTTTTTCCTTCCTGCAACGTTGTTCTGCTGTGGAGTGTGGGGTACTATAAATTGTTGAATTATTCCATGATCTTTGCAATACTTGATGAAGTTCCCTAATATGTACTCTCCCCCTTGATCTGAGTAGATGATTTTAATGGTATTTCTTGTTTGTTTCTCCACCATGTTTTTAAATTCCTTGAAGTATTCAAAAAAATCACTCTTTTTTCTAAGGAAATAAACCCATGTGTATCTTGTGCAATCATCAATAAATGACAAAAAATAATAAGCACCACCTAAGGACATTTTATGCATTGGTCCACAAACATCAATATGTATAAGTTCTAATACATCTTTCTTTCTCCTATCAAAATTAGAGGGGAATTCATCTTTGTGCATCTCTTCTAATGCACAACCTTCACAAGAAGCATACTCATTCTTCAACATATGGAGTCTTTCAACCATAATTATTTTTTGTAATAACAACAAATCATGAAAATTAATGTGACCATACCTTTGGTGCCAAAGATTTTCTGTAGGCATAGTTGCAGAAGTCAATGCTTGATGTGTCTTGAAGAATTCGGCCTTAAAATTATGACCTGTAATTGTGGACACATAATTCAAGTTTTTATTTATCCCATGGATATACAAAACATTGTGAATGTGTCTAAAAGTACCATTCATAAGTTTTACTCGAATATCTCAATATCCCTCGATTTGATAGGAACGATCGTCTACAAGATAAATATCGGAATCGTTATGTGTTTATTTAAATTTTATATACCAATTCTTATTACATGTCATGTGAATTGAAGCTCCAGAATCAACAAACCATGTGTCAACATCATCAGCTTTAGCACACAGTGCAACATTAGACACAAACAATCTGAGATCTTTTGAATCAAAATTCAGGTTTTCTTCTGCAAAATGTCATGAATGTTTTCTATTTTTATTCCTAGCCTTATTATTTTTCTTCTTATAACATGGTTTGGAAAGATTCTCAATCCTACCACAATAGAAACACTTAGGTTCATTTATATTAGATGGCATACCTTGATTTTTCTTTGGAAGTGACTTCCTCTTACATGAATTTCCTCCTCTGCCTCCTTCCCCTAGTTTCCCTTTAGGGAATCTCTTATTTATCCATAGTGCTAAGTCTGAAGTCTGAGGCTTCAAATTCGGCTTCAAATTTGTGTACCTTTCTTCTTATTGCAGTAGTATACCTGTCAATTCCTCAAAGGTAGGAGGTTTCTCTCTTGCTGCAAGGCCTGTTATAAACATTTGATAGTCCTCTAACATTCCATTTAGGGAAATTGTGACAAGATCAATGTTTGACAATTTTTCTCCTATATCTCCCAATTTGTATTTCATGTCTTTAATTCTCCCAAGAAAAGTACTAACAGACTCATTTATATCCATTTTAATACTTAGCAATTTACTCTTCAAACAAAGAATATTATTTGTATTATTAGTCTCATACAAATCTTTAAGTGCTTTCCAGGTTTCTTTAGAAGTCTTAGCATCTTTAATGTGAGGAATTATATTATCTTTCACAAACATTCGTAATAATACCTTGGCTTTGTTCTCCCACTTATTCCAATCTTGGATTGTTTCTGTGGTCGCACCTGCAGCCACATCGGATCATGCTTCATCTCCTTTCGTGATCATCCATACACCATAACCTTCCATCAAGGTCTGCATTTTGAATTTCCAATTGATGAAAGTCGAGCCATCCAATTTATTGGCTTCACTGAGATAAGTTTCAGAAAGTGGATTCTCCATCTTTGCAAACTCTTTCACGCAGTAAACTCACAACAAATTCAAAGCAGTGATTCAAACACAAGAATGACAACTTTACCAGGGAAACAATCTAGACAATCTGGACGAGCAGCGATCTCCAAAGTGATCTAGATGAGAACATCGATCTTCATCAACACTTTATTTGTTACTAGGTGAAAAACCTCATCGCTGAATATTGGTTTGAGAGAATGTACCAAACCAATTTTTTTCAAGTTGAACTACAATGGCATTGGTTACAATTTCAAGACAACATAATGTTTTCACCCCTTGAATGGTGCAATATAAATTATTTTTATATGACCTTGGGCTGTGGAGATCGTTCCTCTACTTCTTTCTTTGGTGGCTTTATCAAATTGAGAGGAACGATGGAACAAGTTTAAATTTGTTTGGATGCCTCTTTGGAGACTTTACCAAAATGATTGAATGATGGAATGATTGAGAAATAGTGTGGTGGAACCAAGTGGCATGGATATCAATATTGCTTGGCCTACAGGCTCCCATACCAGACATTTAATAAACGATATTTCTTGCAATCATTGTCTTGAGCGGAGAAAAATGGAAAATGTCAAAAGAATACCACTGAATGTTCTTTCTCTCAGCAACACTCTATTTGAAGTGTACATTGATACTAAGAAACAATTCAATGCCCGAGTCACTGAGGAGGATACTAGATCACGAGCATACTTTCATAGAGGCTGCAAGCAAATGCAATATTTCAACCGATCCTCTTCATTTTCCTAGAAATATCCAAGAGACTTTCAATGCTAGAACCGCATGAATGTAAAATAAGCTCTGCAACACACACGTCTATGTTTATTCACACGACTGGGAACTTGGTCTCCTCTCTCAATGGATGGTCTCTCTCAACCAGACACATATATGTTTCTTCTCTCAAACAATAAAATATCTCAACAACACTCTGATACCAACTTGAAAAAGAAGGAATGAAATGGAACCGACTTCTCTTAGGCGAGGCAGCACCTGGAGGCCATCAAATCAAACCCACATTCCATTTTATTAAATCAATGAGGAGTACAATATATAGGATGATATTAGGTTTATATGGTTGGAACCATTATTTGGTTTAGAGGAGTCTCCATTATTAACTAATGTCCATTATTTCTAAGTCTATCAACATCCCTCACATCCACAATCTCTTCCATAAGACCTTGACTCAAAGCCTCATTGTACCTATTTTTAAAATAGGGGATTAAAACAATTCTTCTAACTATAGGATCATTATGATTAACCAAGTCATATGAAATGATTTTGGAAAACAAGATTAGTGTATGGATAGAAAGTCACAAAAAAATAGTTGAAGGACGGGCCATATTTAAGAGCTATCACTCAAGTGTGGACCACCTTGTTATTCTTATGATCATTGCAAAGGAGTTTCTCAATAATAAAATCAATCTCTTGTGTTGTTTTGTTCACTTCAAAAAACTTTTTGACACAATGCCCAGGACTAACCTTTGGAATAGGTTAGAACAGTTAAAAGCTCCTCTCAAGTTGAGAGATGTTGCGGTAAGATTGTACGAGAACATTATCGCCAAATTTATGAACACCGAAGGTTGGTCGGAAGAAATCAATTGTAATATAGGAGCTAAGCAAGGTTCAACAGCACATGCATACGTGGGACATTCAAGAATACCCCTAATTTTACTAGAAATAAATAAATACCTCCCAAAATTCTTTTGTTAGACACCCCTCCCAATAAATATTTCCAATTAAAAAAAACTATTTTTTTATTATATACCCCTAGTTATATCTCCCAATACCTATAAACCCTCTTACATCAAATCCCCTCTTAATACCACCAATACATTGAATTTATTTTTCACACTTTTAAAACCCTATTTATGAATGAATGTGATAATACATTGGTCAACAATGTGAAGCCTTTTTGGCAAGGTTTCCCCCTATCCCTTACCCTTTTTGGCATATACATTGACAAAATAGAGGGTTGTTTGGGAGAAGTAGGTTGTGTCAGCTTCACTCTCACTAGTATAGTCATATTCCTTCTGCTTTATGCTCATGATATTGTTCTTATGGCAAGGAGTCCCTGTGATCTCAACAAGAAACTAAAAATCATCAAGGACTTATGCGCTAGTATGGGTATGATTGTTAACACTAACAAAACAAATGTTAGGATAATTAAATCAAAAAATATCACTTACACTAAATAGATTCACTTACGCTAATTTCATGTATGACAACAACTTGGAGGAAGTGATTTGATGCAAATATCTTGGAATCTATTTTCATCACAAACTTAATTGGAAGTATAATATTGAGAGAAAGATAAATGGAGGATGAAAATATTATTATGGGCTTGAAAATAATTGTAATTCAAAGGAACTTTGGCTATGGGATAAGAAGAAACTCGTATTTGGGACCCTCGTCACTCAAGTTATCTTATATGGTTGTGAAGTCTAGGGATACAATGTCTCCAGAGAATTGTGGAGAAATATAGAGCAAATACAAAAGAATTTTCTAACTTATAATATCAAAATTAAAGGTAATATGTCCTATCATATCCTCCTCATATAAGTGATCATTTCCCCATTTGCGATCATGGATATGACTAAGTACTTAAAGTACAAGAATAAGATAAACAAAATGGAAGACAAGACACTTCCTGAGATTGCTTCTAATGCCAGCCAAAACCACTTGTAGCTCAAGTAGAGGTGGAATAAACATTCCAAGTCTTGGATCAATCATTGGGGAATAAAGGAAGAGGTTTGAATAACAATCATATTAAAAATATTATTGTATCTAAATTTAAGTAGAAATTATGGTGCAACAAATAAATGGAAGATAAAAGAAAATTAAGATATTATAAGGAGACAATCAACCCTAATTTAGAATATAAAAAGTATCTGTTTGTTTTGATTAGCATAAAGAAGAAAATCCACAATTTTATGACACTAAGGGGATTGAAAATGAGAAGAATTTTCTCTTAGAATTCCATGCATACACCCACATTAGATCTAAATTTCAAATATTTGAATTTGTCATTTTTGTGACACTAAGAGTGTTGAAAATGAAAATAACTTTCTCTTAGAATGCCATGCATACACTCATATTAGATCTCAATTTCAAATATTTGTTACAATATCGACCCTCCTAAGCTTTTAACTCATCAAAACTATTGTGATTTAGGTACATTTCTCTTAAAGCTTTTCAAGCACATAAATAAAATTTTAAAGAAAACCAAGTAATTTGTTTCCTTTCTTAAGTTTGAACAAATCAAATTTGGTTTAAGTGGACATTTACCATCATCATCATCATCATCATCATCAATAACATCTTAATAAATAAAAAATACATAATTATTATAATTTTTGATAATAAATAAAACCATACTTACTAGCAATATAATATAACTTTTTATAAAAACAATATTTTACAATCACAAATCACATTATTATCAATTAATGTTTATATTATTAATACAATCTACAATTAATAATTTCATTATTAATAATTATATATTATACTTTATAAATAAATAAATATAATATAGTTATTAAATACACAAAAAAATTTATTTATTATTACAAGTTAATGTTTAAAGTCTTGTTATGAAAAACACTAGGTTTTTCGATGTTGTGACTAAATTCAAACCTTTCACATAAAAAATAAAAATACCATTACTTTCACATAAATAATAAAAATACCATTACTATATACTAAGTAATGATACATTAATAAATCAAAAACACATAATTATTATAACATTCAAGCACATATTAAATAATAATTACCAATTATATAATATAATTTATATCAATTACTCTTAAAACAATTTTGTACGGTAACACATCATGTTCATATTAATTATTTTCTATAGTATTAATCAATATTTATATTATTGATATAATATAATATAATTATTAATAATTATATATTATATTATATAAAAGTTATATAATATATTAAAAATATAAAATAATATAATATAAATAATGATATATATTTTGATATATGTCAAATTTTACTAGTGCTATCAGATTTTGAGGGTTTCAATATGTAATGCGATCAAGGTTTGAAACTTGAGTTAATTGAGAGGAGGCACCCCAAAAAATATAATCATGTTAAGGGTTGGTATGGCCAAGGCAAGTGTGATCCCCGTGTGATTTTAATGACTTAGATGACCTTGTTGTTCAGCACAAACTATCAATATAAGACAAAATATTTTACTTTTTCAAACATTCATCAACCATAAGAAAACATCCACATATTAAGTGCAAAACATGAATCACAAGATTTACATGGAAACCCTTTTGGGAGAAAACCACAAAATATTTATTTATAATTCTTTGTATGCATCAATCTACTATTAAAAATATTTGTATTAAACAACCTAATGAATAAATCAATCCCCACTTATACAAATCCTAGTAGACACCAACCTACTTTTACAGATCTTCATAGAAACCAATCTAAACATAGCTACAGAGTTCTCGTTTTTGGGGGGCTCAAGTTTTTTACCCCCGTTAGCACCCCCTCCCTTTTTAGGTAATTTTTTGATATTTTAAATTTTTTGATACATAAGGTTTTCACTTTTTTGTTTTAAATGCTTGTTTTTTTCAGTTATTTTCAAATTGTTCAAATTTTAAATTTTTTATTGTTTTTTTATCTATTTTCAAACTTTTTTATTTTTATTTTTTATTTTATTTTTATTCAGTGGTGTTTTTAATGATATTTTCATACTCAATCCAATGTTAAAAATGTTGTACACCATTTGTTTATTTTAAATTAAGATTTTTCATGTAATTATGTGTCCTTAATTAAATTATGGTTTTATACTTTTTAAATATAGTGGAAAATATCATTTTTAACACATTGTTTTACCTTTATTTCAATACATAAAAAATAATTGTAATTAAATAATACTATTTTTAAATATTTACCAAAAATATATAATTCATTATTTTTTTATCAATTAAAAACAAAAACAAAAACAAAAAACAAAAAAAATTGAAATAAAAAATATATATCTAAAGTAATAAAAAATAGAAAAAAAAATTTAAAATATATATTTAAAGTAATAAAAAATAGAAAAATTTAAAAAACGAAAAAAATAAATAAATAAATAAAAAATTATAACCCCAACATAAGTATATAAAAAATCTCAAAAATTAACATTTAAACAAAAAAAATTAATATATTAAAAAAATTAAAATTTATATAAAAAAATATGTTTTATTATATATAAAACATATATATAACATATATGTTTTATTATATATATAACATATATATAATATTTGTTTTAATATATATATAATATATATTATATATAAAAAACATATATAATATATATGTTTTATATAATAAAACATATATATTATATATATTTTTTATATATAATATATATTTTATATATATTAAAACAAATATTATATATATGTTATATATATAATAAAACATATATGTGGTGTTTTTATATAATAAAACATATAATATTATTTTGTGTTTTTATGGTACGGTTTATGGGGTGTGGTATGATGTTCGACATTGTGTCAGTCCTCCCTGGGCCTAGCTTAAGTTTTTTGGGTGTCTATGGGACTTGGGCCAGGCCAGGCCCACGGAAGGGTTGCCGCAATGGCATCGGCATCGCATCAACCCCCTGAGGGCCTGGCGTAGGTCCCATCAGCGCATAAAACATATATATAATTTGGCAATGCAGCCCATGCCTACTATGAAGTAGACTGCAATGGCCCCCATGAAGTTTCGTCTGTCGTGTCTTTTCTGCTTTGGGTCTTTGTATTTCTTGACCTCCTTGGTTTGGAAGATGTGGGTACTGTTATCCCCGATATCTAGGGATAACTAGGAGATCATGTCTCGAGGCCCACATGGTCCTAGACATGGAGTACCGAGAGAAGGAGTGACTTGAGCATGGCCCTGGAGGGCCCATCTTTCTTCTTCTCAGATGAACTTGTCCTGTCAGCAGTAGCAGCTTCCATCACTATCGGCCTGGGCTTGCATCAGAGAGGGCTCTTGCTCCATAAGGTAATTGGTCCGAGGTATCATGGTATGTGTCATATTTGATCGTTATAACCTTCTTATATATGCATTAGGTTCCTTTCATTTCGGATGACTGCTTGGATCTTACACTAATCCACTTGACCATTGTTGGGGTGATTGATGGGGCAACTTAGCAAGCTGGTATTCATGGGTTTTGGTTAGCCACCAAGGGTGGTTTTCAGAGCCATCATCCGCTCCCACCATCTTATCACTTTTACATCTTATACCCCACTCATCCATCCCATTCCCCTAGTCTGGCCATTAGGATGACCTCTCAGGGTACATCTTGTCTTGTGGGAAGAAGGGGCTAAAGTCTCAGGGGGTAAAAGAAGTTGGTAAAAGATAAAAGCCATAGGAAATAAAACCTAGAGATGCTTCGCCCAGGGGATCCCCGAGAAGGCAATAAAAATCCTCTCGATAAGAAACCGAGGGACCCTAAGAAAATGATAAAATAAATAAATGCAAGACCTAACCAAGAGGATGAGAGGTCTCATCACGAGCCAGCCCATTATGTTCATAGGTATTTAGCAGTATGACATTGCCACCATCTAGTCACCAAATCAGGGAAGTGACCTTTGGTTGCATGGCCAAAGGAAAGGGGGTCTCATCACGAGCCAGCATTCTCATTTCTGTGAAGATACTAGTGGGTAACGCTGTCAGCTCTGGCCACCAAGCCAAGGCAGTGTCCTCTTCGTCAGACCTTGTAGTAAAAAAGCAATAAAAGAAAGATAAGGCAATAAAAGGGCTTGGAAAAAATGCAGCCATGACGGGTACATCTCGCCTCCTACAAAGGCACCCACAGACAACACCAGCCCTTGGTCTTACTATGACTGGGCATCCCTAAAACCATATCATCTCATTACACATGGATTGAATGATCCTTTGAGGAAACTTTCAGTCTTCTGTTGGTATTATCCCAATATGTTGTCTTGTTGGTTTCCTTAGCTTTGTATAGTAGATCTGTGTAATGTCTTTGAGCTCTTAGATGATGTGTTAGGGATTTCATGCATATGTTTGATAACTTTAATGATGAGATATGATTTACATTGCTATGATGTCTAGGACTGATGAGCCCATGGAGGGCGTAGTCTTTGATGTGCAGGACCATGCCCGGCGGACAGGTACCAGAAGATCGGTGCACATGGGGAGATGATTAGCTCGGACCTCCATGGGGCTAAATATCCCATCAGATGGTTGCTGGGATGGCAGAGGCAGTACAGAGTTGTGACGAGCCCTTGCATAGAGAAGAGATTGACCTATGGGGGACCAGCCCCTGCAGGTGGTATGATAGCTTTGATGGACAGGACGCCACCATAGTAGACTAGACATTCCTGGAGGATGTGGCAGCGTGTTTGGACCTTGTGGCACATGTGGCACCTTGCAGGAGGCCCAGAGGGGCCAATGTCTTGCCTCTTGGATGCTGGTCATGCCCAAAAAGGGCCAACGTCTCCCCCATAGGCGCTTGACGTCTCCCATTTTAACTCTATTTTGACATTTTTAGCATTTTAAGTGACAAATGATGAAATATTGTAAAGTTAGCCTTGTCGGTTGTTTTTAATGACCTATTTGTTAATTAAAGGTCATAGAGATGATATAAATTGAGGACGTTTTAGCCTCATTTGGATATATAACACAACTTACTCTCTTGTGAGAGACTTGCGTTTAGCTCTTGTCTTGGTTATTCTTGTCTTTTGGAGTTGAGGTGCTACACTTGGAGGATTATCTTTGGCATGTGCATGGTGCTTGTTATCATTGGAAGGTGTTACAACTAGGGTTTGATTATTCTCTTCATTGATTTGTAAGTAAATTTTGCATGCAAAACTTCTTTATTGAATGGTTGTAGGTAG
>ML776741.1:1288031-1311402 GCA_009831015.1 Picea engelmannii | reverse complement strand
GTCATACTTGTTAAAACCCTTGTTTGGCCTTAAAACGTTTTGACATTGTCATCTATTTGATAGACCTTGAGTTGTTGATTACATTCATAAGCTTGTTTGACACAACGTTCTTCTCATTGTCTTTAATTTTGACCTAATACTAGGGCTGACGTCACCCTAATTATGCAATAGTGACGCAGAAACAATATTGGTGTATGAGCATATTTATTGCATTGTGATAGTACAAAGATTTGATTTTACACATTGAATGCCAATATCTCTTGTGTATTTATTGAAGAAGTGACATAAAATATAAGTTTTTATTGCAATCATTGACTTCGTCAATAATTACTTTCATTAATGCTCATATGTATAAAAGATGGTCATTGATATTGTGAAGTACTAACCACTGCAGCACACTCTTTTAGTTTTATTTGCCTTGTCTCGCAAACAGGTGCCATCCAGTGGAATATCTTCTTCTTTTTTACTATCTCTTGGGCAGTAATCTGTGAACGGAAACCATCATCGTGATCCTTTAGACCTTTAGACCTTTCAGAACCCCATATTACTAGGGACGTCTCCCTTGGGATTAGCCACCCTAAATAGAAAGAGCTCCCCATCGAGGTGACAGTGGGTGGGGAAGCTCCTATTACACCAGTTTGAGCCTTGAATCCAAGCTACCTAAACCTTTCCTACAAACTGTGCGATAACAGGACTGTTTGCAGAAAAATGCAAATTTTCTCCATCTTACTTGATCTTTCGAGGTAGCGGACTCCTACAAATACTCAAAATTTAGTTTCAGAACTGATACCAACATTTTTAAAATTGAATCTACTTTCATTGGATATAATTTGTTTTCATTTTCGTTGTTTTTATCTAATTTTATTTAATTTTATAAAAAAATCACTACATAATATTTTTAGGTGAGATTATGATTCAGTGAAATGAAAAATCCATATCTCTAAAAATACACAGTGGAAAATTATGGAAAATTGGTATTCATAATCCTTAAAGTGTTATCTCCAAAAGGGTATTTTTAGATTTTACTTTTAAGTAAAAATTAAGATAGATGCAAGGTGTAGGAAAACATGTGTTTAAAATCTACAACGTTTTCAACTTGATCAACTTCAAAAAATTCTAGAAATTATAATATTCATCTGTTAGATTCAAAATTATAGTCCTAATAAAACAGAGTCTCTGTAGATTGTTGCAGTATATTTTTTTTCTTAAAAACATAAGTTTAATAATAGATACATTGTTGTGGGAAAAAATAACTCGGTATCATTCCTTTCATGTTTAAGGAACATACTGTTAAACAATTGTCAAATTAACATATCAAATCTTTATAATAAAAAAATTGAAAAATAGCCAATGGAAAGCTAACAAAATTATTCACAAGTTTTTTTTTTACTGTAAAGTGAAATTATAAATAAAAAAATACTTTTGTATGCCGGAAATTGAAGAACTTGTGAAACCACAGTTTCTTTTGTCATAAAACAGGCAAAAGTGTTACCCATCTTCATGATTTTCGATGGCAGTATTAGAATCAGAATGTTCGATGGTATTGTTAGAGAACTAAAATATGTCAGATATGTACCTGAGCTTCAATTGAATTTTGATTTCATTAGGGGTTTTATATTATGGTGGATATAAGTATGCAAGTTAAGGTGGAGCACTCAAAGTGTCGAAAGGCAGTTTAGTAGTAATGAAGGCAACAAAGGTTGAAAACCTTTATAAGCTGGCAGTCAGTACTGAAGTGGCATTTGAAGTGATATATGTATATTCTTGTTTATGCCAAAAGAAACAATGTCATATGAGCAAGAAAGAGTTGCAGAACTGTAAGTTTCTTCCAGACTTAGGATCTTTGTTTCTGATTTTCTGCTTATTTTATATCTCTGTTAGTTATGATGATGGAGAAAATGGATGTAATGTGTGACATCCTACTTCCCACAAGATCTTCATTAACATAAATATAGTTTGTAGGGAACAACGAGAAAGGTTAGTTCAAAATCGCAATAGTATATTTTTTTGCATGCGAAAGAATCCATTGTATGGCCTAATGGTACACATACAATTGTACAAGAGGTTTGAATCCTTCATGGTGAGCCAAAAGTTTTCAAGGGGTAAGTATGACTATACTATTAATAGTACATTCACTATCCTGATCACTGATGATATGCTCGTTGCAAGCCAAAGCATGGTTGAGATCAGTAAAATAAAGACTCAGTTGGATAGGACATTTCAGATGAAGGATCAAGGAGCACCCAAACAAATTTTGAACACAGAAGTACACAGAGACAGTATACATGGTAGGTTGTGGTTGAAGTTCAGTATGGACATTTTAAAACCTGTTAATATCCCTGTTTCTTTCCATTATAAGTTTTCTTCAAGTTTAGGTCATGTTTATAAAGAAGAAAATGTTATGTCTCATATATCGTGTGCCATTACAATAGGAGGTTTGTTGGATGCAATAAAATGGCTAAGAAGAGATATTTCGCATTCAGTTGATGTTGTCGGACACATGGAAAATTCAGGTGGAGCAGTGAAATGGGTGCTTCGGAGTCTTAGAGGCACAAGTGTCTCCTATAATGGTTACAATGAGTTAATTTGTCATCATTTAGATTCTGTAGGTATTTTGGATAGAATAAGATCTAACTTAACATATGTCTCAAAGCATCATTTTGAACATATGTCTCAACGCATCATTTTGAAAGACATGTTGGAGGTGGAGTGATCCCTAGAAAATCCAAACTAGAGCAAATCATATAGATGTGTTCATGAAACCAGTGTTATTAGAGAAGTTTCACTAGTGTTTAGTTTCTCTTGGCTATGTTGTATTGTTGAGATATGCCAACCATTTTCCACAATTTTGTGGATTTTAGTAGATTGAGTGGTTCCTCTAAAATCACCCATTTCTTGGATCCACATTAATGTAATTGCATGTTTCCCTATATAGGTTTTTACCACGTAAAAATTGTTGTTGTTGTTGTTGTTGTCTTTGTGTCCTATATAAGGTTTTACCAAGTAAAAATTGTTGTTGTTGTCTTTGTGTTGTAATTTGTGTGATTGCATCTGGTGCAATATTTGCAATCAAAAATCTGTGATTTTATGCTTCCACTACAACATCTAACATATCTCAGATTTATTATACACACATCTCAGATTTATTACTTTGTTTCTCATTAAACTTATACATATCTCAGATTTATTAGTACTTTGTCACTGTATGTAAGACTTATTACTCATCATCTAAGAACATTTCAGATTTATTACTTTGTTTCTTATTAAACTTATACATATCTAAGATTTATTATTACTTTGTCACTGTATGTAAGACTTATTACTCATCATCTAAGATTTATTTCGTGCTGTGTAAGATTTATTACTTTGTTGATGTGTATAAGATTTATTACTAATTACTCTATTGCTGTGAGATTTATTTATTACTCTGTTGCTGTGTATAAGATTTATTACTTTATTTCTGTGAGTGGCAAATCTAAGTGTGTATATCTTAAACTTATACACATCTAAGATTCATGACTTGCCGTTGCTGGTGTGTAAGAATTATTACTCTATTGCTACCGTGTGTAAGATATTACACTCCTACTGTGTGTAAGAATTATTACTCTGTGTTGGTGTGTGTAAGAATTGTTACTCAGTATTGCTGTGTGTAAGAATTGTTACTTTGTTGCTATGTGTAAGAATTATTTCTCTGTGTTGCTGTGAGTGGCAAATCTAAGTGTGCATATCTTAAACTTATACACATCTAATATTTATGACTCCATTGTCGTTTTTGTTGTGTAAGAATTATTACTATATTGCTTCTGTGTGTAAGAATTGTTACTCCGTTGCTGCGTGTAAGAATTGTTACTCTGTGTTGCTGTGTGTAAGAATTGTTACTCTCTTGCTGCGTGTAAGAATTGTTACTCTGTTGCTGTGTGTAAATCTAAATCTAAGTTTGTAAAACTTTGTAAATCTAAGTGCTTGTAAATTGAATTGTAAATCGAAGTGCTATTGTGTATAAGAGTAAGATTTGATACGTTGTTGTTGTGTGTAAATCTAAGTGCTGCTCTTTGTAAGAATAAGATTTGTTACATTGTTGTTGTGTGTAAATCTAAGTGATCTGTGTAAGAGTAAGATTTGTTACATTGTTGTTTTGTGTAAATCTAAGCTTGTATATTATAATCTGTTTCTCTGTGTATCTAAATGTGTAAATTAAGTTATATCATAACTAAATATAAAAATATAAGATTTATTACTCTTGCATAAGAGGATTAATTACTCTTATTAATATCATTAATATCACATTTGTTGCTTTGTGTAAATCTTGTTAAAGTTTCTGTTATTATTAGGTTACTTTCAATTTACTAGATAATAATAGCAAAGACAAGATCGTTGAGAGAAACACAATCACAAGAGTACACAAGCATTTATCCTCTGAAACCCTCAAGGGGAAGAAAACCCAACAAAACTTTATTAATATAGATATCCAATACAATGCCAAGATAATGAACCAAATAACAGAGAATATCCAACACTGAACAACATGCCTCTCTCTCTTCCTTCTTCCGGCAATCGGCAACTGCAACGTCCTTCAAAACTTGCGCACTAGATGAGTGAGTTGTGTGTGTGTGTTCAAATGAGGCATTGGCCTCTCTTATTTACACAATTCTGGCACATGTGGAAGTGTCTCTTCACTAGCAGGGCCGACTTCTTCTTATGGGTGGTTATAACCACCTTTAATATATTATGGGGCCTCTTTAATATATTTTGGGGCCGACTTCTTATTTAGCCTATTACAAATAGGGTTTGACCAATCCGCAAAAGGGGATTTGGTCAATTACAATGACATTACAATGACAGACATGATCAATCCACAAAAGGGGATTGATCTAATCAATAATAAATATATTTTATCTTTATCCACAAAAGGGGATAAGAATATTCTTTGTAGTTACACAATATTTTAACACTCCCTCTTAACAAGAAGGATATTTTTTATATTTTGACAGGTCACCGGATGTCAACATCAACTAGGTAGCGGCATCCACTGGATAGCATCATCAACTGGGCAACATCATCAACTGGGCAACATCATTGACTGGATAACAAGAGGAATCAATATCTTTCACTTGGTCATCTGTCATCATGATCATTGACTAGCATATCTATAAATCATCAGAAGTTTTGTTCTCTTTATCTTCACACAAAAGATACTCTTTCCTTCTTTCGTCTTCACGCAGAAGATACTTCTTTCTTATCTTCACACAGAAGATACCTTATCTTCACACAGAAGATGTCCTATTGAGTTTTGTCATTCCATTTATGTTCTCCCTTCTCTTGTAGTCATCTATCTCACCCATCCACTGGGGAGGACTAATACCATAGCTTCACTCCTAGTCATCCCACATGAACTACAGAAGCTAAGATGCTAGCCTGGGCAAGACTAGACTCCCTTTCCATGATCCGCGCAAGATCACAACACAAACCTCAATAGCCAACTAACCATTCCACATGGTCAAGGTTTGTGTTCCAGGCTACTCAATCCTTGGCTAGAGGAGAGTATTTGCCCACTGCCCCTTGGAGAAACATCCACATTCCTCTCTATGAGGGTATTCTAGCATGTCCCTAGAGCATCCAAAACTCAACACTTGGACAGAGGCCAACCTTGGAAAATTTCTCATTCCCCTTTTCTACAAAAGTCTCTTCCTTCTCTACGAAGGTCTACCTGTGGGATTTCTCATTCCTTCTCTACAAAGGTCTCTTCCTTCTCTACAAAGGTCTAGCTATGGGATCTAAAAGAATCTCTTATGGTCCAAAATATTTCAATGGTATAATACCATGCTACCCATCTGTTGGGCACCATCCATCTACTGGATAGCTTTCTTCTTGATCAAAATATCTGGGCACCATCCATTTGCTTTTCTAACTGCATCAAATCACGATCCTTCATTTCAAACTCGGAGACATGGCTCCCTCTTGCACCAAGCTAATAGCTTCTAGTCATCATCCTTGAAGTTTTCTTCTGTAATATCCTAGGTTCCTTCTTGAGTTCGAATATTTCTTTCTTTTTGTCTTCATACTGGATCAACCTCCTCCCTTTGCATCTATAAGAATGGTACTAAAGCAACCTGTATTTACCTACATCTCATCCACTATATCTGAGTATCCATCTTTTTCTTCATCTTGAATATTTTTGTTCTGCATCTTTAGGAGCCCCTTGCTCCTATATGAATATCAGATATTGTCTGGTCTTCACTGACTGTCACTATATCATACTTCCTTGTCGTGTTGTCTAACTTATGCAATTCACGGCATAAGTTCTTTCTTCCGAGACTTGTAAACTTACTTACAATATACTTTCTTTGTCACTCTCATGAGTGATCATACATGAAATAAATATTTTATCTCTTTCTTCATTCTCTTCTTTGATACTTCCTTCATAAGTCTATATAGACACTGAAGTAAAACGAGAATAATTAACATTCTCACAAAAATCTA
The DNA here is from genome assembly GCA_009831015.1 of Picea engelmannii. Lineage (NCBI taxonomy): Eukaryota > Viridiplantae > Streptophyta > Pinopsida > Pinales > Pinaceae > Picea > Picea engelmannii. The sequence continues at coordinate 1,304,922 of ML776741.1, read as the reverse complement.
ACTTGTAATGATAAAGTATTGAAGTAAACAAGATACTAGAAATAAACATGAATACTTATCTTTTGTTTTTGTGTGGGGAGGCTCCACGGACTCCACCATTTTCTATCTTTATTCAAATCAACTATCTTCAACTTAAAGTGCATAATCCTTAATTTCTGCTAAAGATTTATTTGAGGGAGAAGATTCATCTTCCTCTGCCACATGTGATTGATGCTTTCTTTTCCCTTTTCCTTGAGGAAAGTCATAGGAAAAGTGTCCCAAGTTTTGACAGTTGTAGCATCTGATCTTTGAAACATCTTTCTTCTTGTCTGGAACTCTTACAGAGTTAGCTTCTTTATTGTTCCTTCTGAAGGAACTTTTTTTATTTTTTTGAACTGTAAGAGCTTCCTCTTCGTCAACAATTAATCTCTTATGTTGGTCTACAAGTCTAGATTCTTCATGTGTGCAATCTGCCCATAACTTATCAAACTTGGATAACTTGTTTTTTGCACACACTCCTTGTACAAAAGGAATCCAAAATGTTGGAAACCCATTTAGGGTTGCGGTTACAAGCTCCTTGTCACTAATGAAATCTCCAATAGCTTCAAGTTGATCTCTAATCTAAGAAACCTTCATAAGGTAGGATGTGACAGATTCTGAGTTGTCCATCTTCATATTACGAAGTTGATTTCTTAGGGTAAGATTATGGCTAATGTCTTTGCTTTCATATAACCTGTTGAGTGCTTCATACATTTGCCTTGCTTTCTGTAGTTCAGATATATGAGGGATCAAGTGATCCTTCACTGAATCTGACATGATTTTATTTGCTCTCTTTTCATTCTTCTTATGCTTGGTCTTTTACTTTTCTTCATTTGGTTCTAGTAAACCCACTGTAACATGTTCTAGGAGATCATTCTCGTCTAGAATCACATGCAACCTATGCTTCCAAGATCTGAAGTTTCTAGATCCTTCCAGCATGTCTTCTACCCTCATGTTGGTAGCTATTCTTTCTTGTAGAAGAAACCCTAGCCCTCCGGGCTATAGAAATAATAAAAAAATCAAATTACTTGGATCTGAAAACTGAACTCACCAAAAGATGCGTTAGACTGAGGCGAGTAGTCTGGTGTGTTTAGATTTCAGAAAATCCAACTTTTACCCCTCCAAACTTGATCTGCAGATTTTTGGACTGGTGCTTCTGGTGCTTCTGGTTTTCTGGTACTTCTGGTACACTTGTACTTCTAGTTTTCTGGTACTTTGTGAAAACTAGGGTTTCACTTTCTGGGAAATCTAGCCACTGAAAAAGTGCACTGAAGATGCCAAAATGTTCCTTGAGGTAGGGTGCACCTTTCTAGATGGATTTGGGGCTAAAAAACTTCTTTAATGAAAAACCCTAATTTTCATGTACAACAACAGTGACTTTTTTCTTTTTCCTGTGAAAGATGCTCTCTTTAGCTTAGCTCTAATACCATGTTAAAGTTTATGCTATTATTAGGTTATTTTCAATTTACTAGATAACAATAGCAAAGACAAGATCACTGAGAGAAACACAATCACAAGAGTACATAAGCATTTATCCTGGAAAACCCTCAAGGGGAAGAAAACCCAACAAAACTTTTTTAATATAGATAGTCAATACAATGCCAAGATAATGAACCAGACAACAGAGAATATTCAACACTGAGCAACATGCCTCTCTCTCTTCCTTCTTCCGGCAACCGACAACTGTAGCTTCCTTCAAAACTTGCGCACTAGATGAGTGAGGTGTGTGTGTGTGTTCAAATGAGGCGTTGGCCCCTCTTATTTATACAATTCTGGCACGTTTGGAAGTGTCTCTTCACTGGCAGAGCCAACTTCTTATTCTGGGTGGTTATAACCACCTTTAATATATTCTGAGACCTCTTTAATATATTATGGGCCCGACTTCTTATTTAGCCTATTACAATTAGGGTTTGACCAATCCGCAAAAAGAGATTTGGTCCATTACAATGACGGACATGATCAATCCACAAAAGGGAATTGATCTAATCAATAATAAATATATTTTATCTTTATCCACAAAAAAATAAGAATATTCTTTGCAATAACGGAATAACGGACATGATCAATCCACAAAAAATGATTGATCTAATCAATAATAAATATATTTTATCTTTTGTTCCACATAGATAAAAATATTCTAAAAATATTCTTTGCAGTTACACAATATTTTAACAAATCTAAGTGTCTATATCATAGTATGTTGCTATGTGTAATATGACAAATATTTTAACAAATCTAATTGTCTATATCAAGTATGTTGCTATGTGTAATATGACATCTCTTGCCGTGTAATCTAAGTGTGTATATCATAGTCTGTTGCTAAGTGTGTATGTCATAATCTGTTGCTATGTGTATATCTAAGTGTGTATATTAATTTATATTATATTTTTTTTTAATTTATATTATATTTTATTACTCTTGGATAAGAGGATTAATGGCTCTTATTAATGACATATGTTGATGTGTGTAAATCTAAGTGTGTATATCATGGTGCTCTTTAAGTTATATCATAACTAAATATAAGACTTATTACTCTTGGATAAGAGGATTAATTACTCTTATTACTTTGTCATAGGATTTATTAGTCTTATTAGTATGTTAGTTGTGGGTGCATGACATAATTTATTACTCTTATTACTTTGTTTCTATGGTGACAGAATTTATTACTCTTATTACTTTGTTGCTATGGGTTTATAATGTTTGCATAACGTTTACAGACATACAATTGGTCATGAACAGTTTTTGTTATAAATAAAAAAAAATAGTATATCATTGTTACAATTTTTGAATTTATTACTCTTATTACTTTGTTGCTATGGGTTTATAATGTTTGCATAACGTTTACAGACATACAATTGGTCATGAACAGTTTTTGTTATAAATAAAAAAAAATAGTATATCATTGTTACAATTTTTTTCATGGTCAAATCTAGATATAACTGGTTATCCATTTTTTTTTATTATAAAAATTAATAACTATTCATTATAAAAATAAATAATAATCCATTGCATTATATAAAAATTAATAATAATCATTTTCATTATAAATGATATTAATAATCCATTGCATTATAAAAATAAATAGTCATCCATTTTTCCATTCAAAATAATAATAATTTGGATATTTGAGGACTTGCTCACAGCAAGTATGGTAAATTTGGTGGAGGTGGATTCACGCTTTCCGTTTTGATAAATTGCGATCTCAATTTTATCATGTGCCATTTTCTTCTTTAAAGAATAAATATTATGAAAATTAAAGAATATTAGAAGTTTATCATGTGCCATTTTCTTCTGTCATGTCTAAATATTATTAAAATTAATATTATTAAAATTAAAGAAAATTAGAAGTTTATCATGTGCCATTTTCTACTGTCTAAATATTATTAAAATTAAAGAATATTAGAAGTGACACTCTTTTAAATATTATTAAAATTAAAGAGAAGTGACACTTTACTAAGTAAGTGTCTATGTCAATAATAATTTTGGAACTCATTATTATTTTATTGTATAAAAGTAATATTACGAAGTATTTAAGAATATTGGAAGTGATGTATGTAAGGTCATTTTAGAGCTCCTTATTATCGAATATAAGGAACAACGAGAATGAATAAACAAATAATTTACATATGTTTCACAACAATAAGTTCCAGCAATGGGAACTACAAAAATAATATTAACATATATTCCATAAATAAGAATCAGCAAAAAAGCAATTACAAAAATAATATTAACATATATTCCATGTTGAATTACAAAAATAATATTAACATATATTCCATGTTGAAGAATATGTAAATTATATAATGATTACTTATGGATAGAACAATAAAAAAAAAACAGTTTCACAACAAAAATAGCACCAGACAAAGCAATGGGAACCACAAAAACCATATTAAAATATATTCCATGATGGAAAGTTCGTAATTATATAAAATACTTCCATATAATGACTAAGTTTAATACGAGTTATACATTAAAAATTCATACTCCTGAATGCAAAGCCTCAGGCATTCATATAGAGCCTGAACCTCAGGCATTCTACATATAGAGATGGAGACTGTCAATAAATTATAATCTCCGAAGTCTCAAACCCTAATTCATCTATTATCATTATTTAACCTATCAAACATTTAATAATAACAAAATACTAAAACATTTAATAATAAGTCTTCAGAATCTGTCTTAGAAGACGAGCCAAGGCAAGGCAATACACGGAAGCCCTTCTCACTTGTTCTGATCCCCATCGTTTCCAGTCCCCTCGCTTCCACCCAAAGGATGCTTCAGAACCTCCATGGCGCTCTGAGCAGTGCCCTTCACCTTTTCTCCAGCCTGCATAAATTCAATGCAAACTCCATTCATTTCCATGTTTCCATATAATGGAAACGAAAATAAGCTTTCAAATTCACGTTATAAAAACTCCATTTTCTAATAAAATAATCAACTAATCAACCTGTTGCAAGAAGGAGCCGGTTCCTTCTTTCCCCTGCTGGGCTTTCTCTTTGGCAGTCTGAGTCCCCTGTTGGGCTTTCTCCTTGGCAGTCTGAGTCCCCTGAGAAGCCTTTTCCGCTGCCGACTGACCAACTCCTTTGGTCGTTTCAGTCGCCTGAGAAGCCTTCTCTCGCGCAGCACGGGCTGCCTCAGCCGTCTTCTCTTGCGCAGAACGGCCTGCCTCAGCAGTCTTCTGTTTAGCACTCTCGGTCACTCCCTATAAAATAAATACAATATCACCACCACCAGAAACCATCAATAAAAGTAAAATCACCAACTGATACAGAAGTTTTCAGAACAGTTCAGACTAAAGAGAATGAAAATAAGTAACACAGATGGTGAACAATGTAAAAGCAGTTAGAAGAATCTCAGAGATATATAATTACTTGAGCTTGTCCAGTCTTCTCCTGTCCATATTGCTTTGTCCTTTCAGCGGCATCGGAGGCCGAGTCCTTGACTTGTCCAGTCTTCTCCTGGCCATATTGCTTGTACTGATCCGCCATCTTGGTGGATAATAATGGATAGATCGATTGACTTCTTCAACTGTATTTCAGTTATGCAATGTGCAATAATATGATAGCTCTGCGATGAGATTGCGTTGAAAAAAACTGAGCACAGGCTCCATTATAAATATCAGCGAGCAGATCACCTGATATTGACACATGTTTCCCTTATGTGACACCGCTCTGGACAGATGTCGCCCCGTTTTTGAAGGCGTGTCCCCCACGGATAGAGATAGATACGGAGGCATCAACGAATAGGACAAGCAGACGGTGGGTCGGGTCGTGCTCTCTACCTTTGCCTAAATCCTATTATATGCAATACAGATATTATTTCAACCGTTTGAACACCACACAAGATTTTTTTGTAAGAACAAATATTAATGATTCTCAATGGGTGTACCTAGTTTGTTCAAACTGTGTCCCTTAAAGGAGAGGAAAACATAGGAGGGAGAACGAAATCCCAAACAAAGGATAGGAAGTTTTATAGGAATATAAACATTTTCTAATGTCAATGATTGAGAAAAGGATAGGAAGTTTTATAGGAATATAAATATTTTCTAATGTCAATGATAGAGAAAAGGATAGGAAGTTTTATAACTAATGTCAATGATAGAGAAAAGGATATGTAGGATATATATGTCAATGGAAATGATTTAGTGATCTTTCCTATAAGAGAAAGAAAAGGATATGTAGGATATGTCAATGGAAATGAACATTTTCTAATGTCAATGATAGAGAAAAGGATAGGAAGTTTTATAACTAATGTCAATGATAGAGAAAAGGATATGTAGGATATGTCAATGGAAATGATTTAGTGATCTTTCCTATAAGAGAAAAGGATATGTAGGATATGTCAATGGAAATGAACATTTTCTAATGTCAATGATAGAGAAAAAGATAGGAAGTTTTATAACTAATGTCAATGATAAAGAAAAGGATATGTAGGATATGTCAATGGAAACGATTTAGTGATCTTTCCTATGTAGGATATGTCAATGGAAATGAACATTTTCTAATGTCAATGATAGAGAAAAGGATAGGAAGTTTTATAACTAATGTCAATGATAGAGAAAAGGATATTTAGGATATGTCAATGGAAATGATTTAGTGATCTTTCCTATAAGAGAAAAGGATATGTAGGATATGTCAATGGAAATGATTTAGTGATCTAGAAAGGGATATGTTAATGGATACGATTTAGATGAGCATAAATTCATCTTAAACTAAAATTTATCAAACATTGAGAGGGATCAAATTTATTAAGGTGCAATTTTTTTTATCATTTCATTCCTTGTCAAGTATTAATTCTTTCATGTTAAATAATAATAAAAAATACATCTTGAAAATTTTGATCTTTCTAGGTGTTTGATAGATAATATTTCATCTTCTCCATACTCGGTTGTAGATCACCTTATTACTCTTGGTGCAATTAATCGAAAGGTATGATTTAGATGGAGTATCAATGGAAAGACATGTGTTTCACAAGAGAAAAGACATGTGATTCACAAGAGAAACTATGTTATTTTAAGTGAGAGAGAGAATTTTTACATCAATTTAAGATTTAAAAAATGGCAATTACCTAATTAAAAAGTAGAGATTAGCATATATTCATTTAACTCTTGAGCTACTAAGTATAATTTAAAAAAAGATAAACTTTTCTCTTTACTTGTTGTTTATATAAATTTGCCGTGATGAGAACAATACAAAATTAGATTAATGAGATTTTTGTGGTTGGGATTTTCAGATGTGATCGGATTAGCCACAATTTTGTCAATAGATTGTTGACGTTTCGCAAATTAGGATTCATCTTAGGACTGGAAGCCTGGGTTTTAAAAGATGAGAAGAGATGGTATTAAATACTAAAGGTGAAGGGAAACCTAGGTGTCGGCTAGGTTTATTTAGAAATTTTTTATTTATTCTTGATTAAGTTTTTTAGGGTATTAGATTCTAATACAAAAATTAATTTATTAAACCTAGTCTTATTAATAACCCTACCTAGTTAATAATCATCCCAAATAAATAACACTTATTAAAATAAACAATCCTAATAAAGACTATTAAATGAACGCTCATAATTAAAACAATAAAAATATTAAAATCAACATAGTTTAGAAGAGTTTAATAATTGAACCTTAATAGATTCATTAATTAACATAAAAACTAGAACTTATGAACATAGTTAAATAAATTAAAATTAAAAAACATTGAATTAATAATAAAATACCCTAAAAAAATTAATCAAGAATAAATTAAAAAAATTCTAAATAAACCTAGTCGACACCTAGGTTTGCCTTCACCTTTAGTATTTAATACCATCTCTTCTCATCATTTAAAACATGGGCTTCCTGTCCTGAAGATGGATCCTGATTTGGTTCTGAAACATCGACAATCTATTAACAAAACTATGGCTAATCCGATCACTTCTGAAAATACAAAATCAATTGTCGGAGAGACCAAGATGCACAAATGAAACATAACTTTAAGTTGGTGAAGACAACTCTGAACTTCTAAATTTTTAGACTAGTGTCAACTAGTTGTCTTGGGTGTTCACTTTGATCTCCTTATGCCAATGGAGACAACCTCAAACAGTGGTGTCTCCTACTAACATAATGGTTTATTAGTTATGGAAGGAGCACAATTGTTAGTTCAATCTCCCCCTCCTCTTATGTGGGATGCGTTGTTTGTGTGAAACAATAGTTAGATGTCCCTATCATGTGGCATCTTGGAATCACTTCTAGGACTATAAAAACTCATCTCTTCTTGTGTGTTATCCCACATTGGTTGTGAGGGTTGGTCTTCAAATACATATAACTCTAAACATGCTATGATCATCATGTCAATGGAGGCAATGGCAAGGGAGTGGTGTCTCCTAATGGTTGATTGGTTGCAAAGTGAGTATGCATTCTTTCTCATCCTTCTCTTCCTCTTTAGTGATATACACTAGATAAAATCTTCCCTCCTCTTGTGAGTTATCCCACATTAGTTTTGAAATTTAGTTCATGACTTCATATAAGTCTCTCTAGTCCATAATCTCATGCATGTTGGACTAGATGCATGCAGTCCAACATGAATGGGGGTGGCCCACGTCCAAGCTTTTACTGTTTTTTTTAGACTATGTTATATGAAAAAAATTAAATGTTATAATTTTTTCTTCTTCTTCTTTCAATCATTTACATAGTTTTTTTCCTCAATTTATCTACTTTTTAATGTAAATTTAAAAAACAATTAATTAATTAACTAATAAATATTTTTTCACTTTTCGATCAAGGAGTCATTTTTAACTTTTTTATTCATGATGGTACCAATGGTCAAGGGAATGGTTTCAGCTAAGTCATAATTTTAACTCCAAAATTAAATTTGATTCTACTTGAAGAATAATTTTTCACTTGTCAGGGCTTGGATTTTGAACAAGTCACAATTTTAACCACAAAAAAGGGGAGGTGCCACTAGTAGCACCACCTTTTGAAACATATGCTGATTTTGGTGTTTTTGACCCCCCAAGAATGGATTTTTGGGCTAGACTTCTTATTTTGAGGTCATAGTTCTCGTTAAGTTGGTAACTATCTTGGAGGAGCTAGAGCAAGGGCCAAGGAGAACTCCAATCATGACTCAAGGTATTTAGTGATTGATGTACATTTTTATCCACTATTAATTATATATATCTACATGGTTTCCCCCTTCCAATGATGTTGTATCCAATCATATATGATAGATATGTTATGTCCTTGAGTAGATCAGATTAGATCTAGATTGGATTTGAATTTCCTAATGCTTGAAGAGGTTTGAGGATTGTTATTTTTTGTCTCCTTGTGTGTAGGAAGCAAGTTGCATGAGTTGGAGTTGGATCTATGGAGCTACATCGGTTGGGATACGTAAGGGAAAATGTCAGTTTACAAGGTTTTACGTTGTATTTTCTAGCTTGAATATGAACAAATCTAATAAGATCTAGTGAAAACCTTGTAGTGGTATATCCTATAGTCTATCTCGGGTCATAGGAAGATCTGAGGGAGTGCCCACATATCTGTAGGGGGGATTTCTCTAAAATAGAACTAGCGCCTCCACTAAGGAAGGATCTTTGCTTCTTCCTTAGTTTTGGATTACCTCTTGTTCTTTTCACTTTTAAAACTTATTATGTAGTTTTTTTCTTCATTGTCACTCACTTGGGGATTAGATATATCAAATATAAACCAAATCTAGGCACTTTTTTGCTGATTTTACAAATGGTCTCACTCTTCCTTTGGGTACCAGAGAAATCAGTCAAGAGATGCTCGTTGACATCTTGTGATTTTCTTCCTGATAGTCATGCTCTACAATATAATTGGGCATCGACTACCCTATAGGTGACTATTTTCAATTTTTTGGACTGTGTCTTCTCAAATCTATACTTTTCCTGAGTCTGTAAACCTATTAAAGGTCTGGTAACCTTCATCTAATCCTTGTTTGAGCCTCTTGTTTGTTTTTTGTGTCTTCAAGTAAATTTGAGATGTTTGGGTGTTTTTGTTGAGCTTGTTAGTTTGTGTGTTATTGGTGTCTGCAGAGTCGTGATCTAGGTAGCATTTACAACATGTCTTTCTAGATTTGGTAGTGTGTTTTTCTTCCCTTCACCTCCAATTTGTGTGTGTTAAGAGGTTTTGCATTGCTATATCCTTGTCCAAGTTTTGGTTTTTGATGGACACATAAACATTGGTGTGTGTTGGATTTCATCACTACCAACCCTTAGATTGAAGTACATTTGGGTCGTGACTACCCTATAGGTGACTTTTTTTTCAATTTTCTGGAGTGTTTCTTGTCAGATCTGTACTTTGACTAGGTATGTAAGCCTATTAGAGGTATGGTAACCTTAATATAATCTATTTCTAAGACTCTTGTTTTTTGTTTGTGTCTTCAGATAAATTTAAGGTGTTTGAGTGTTTTTGTTGGGCTTGCTGGTTTGTATGATCTTGTTGTCTGGTGAGTCGTGACTTGGGAAACATTTCCAACATGTATTTCTAGATCGAGTGGTGTGTTTTTGTTCCCTTCACCTCCATTTTATGTGTGTTGGGAGGTTTTTCATTGCTATATCTTTGTCCAAGTTTTGGGTTTTGATCCCATATAAACATTGGAGTGTGTTGGATTGCATCACTACCAATATCATGCATCCCTTAGTTTTTTAATTTTGTTGGTTTGATTTTCTTTTTCAGTTTATTAATCAGATTAAAGAAAAGAAAATTTTTCATTTCATAACTGTGCTAAGGTAGATATTTTGAGTAACTTGCTTCAAGATTGCGTTAGTATTATTAGTGTTGAGGATTTTGTTCATTTGCTCTGATTGTCTTAAGTGGTTATTAAGAGAGTGTGAGGTTTCCTTTTTGGTTTAAAAATATAAAAAAGAAAAATATGTTTTCCTTTCCTTAGATAGAGTTCATCGAATGCAAAATTTGCATCCCTTGCATACATACTTTTACTTCTTTTGGAATGGAAAAGTGTCAAAACATCACTAAAGTAGTATCTGTTTCTGTTGAGTAATCAATGACATAAGAAGAAAAAAAGATTAATTTAGTATTTAGGGCCTTGGTGTAGGATTGGAAACTAAATTCTCCAAGGCCACAAAACAAAAACTAGAGAGTCATTAGTGAGTGTATAAATCCATTGCCACAATGAGTGCTTTCCAGGAAGCTCCTCTAACATGGGAGTTAAGAACGAGGTCGCATTGGGGAAAGTAGAGTGATACCCCCTATCTACTTGTCTTGGTGTTTGTTTGACTACCTGGAATACTATGTGTACGGAGGTTTCAAAAGTGCCCACACCTCTCTAGGAGGTAGCACTTCTTGAAGCTTTAGGATTAGTTTCCCTACCCATTCATGTGGTCTGACTTACGATTGTTCACCATGTCATTGATTATGAGGTGGTAACAATAGTTCCCTTTCCTATCTATCTACAAAGGTGACTATGGGTGGGAAGTGTCAGCGGTACCTGGGGAAGATGTCGAACCTTTGTTTCACTTCCCCCATAGGGTGCCTATATTCACGAAGGTAATTACACCGATAAAATATATTACGTGTGGGTTACCATAACTATTCCTCACACGTTTGTTGGTCAAGATTTTGGGGACTTGAAATCCCCCAAAGGATTAGTTTTTGAAAGGCCCCCTTTATCCATTGGTTTTTCTTTTGAAATCTATATTTGCTAATGGTGTGCTCTGTGGTGAATTATATGTCTACTTCACCATAGTTTATTTATTTTCTCTTTGGATTAAAACAAATTTTTTATTGTGGTTGGCCAACTTCTTCACCAATGTCATATACCCTTTACTCATTTAGGAACGAATAGACCTTTTGGTGATTTCTTCTCAATTTTTAGCAATCCTCATATAATGTCAATCATGAGTGATTTATCCAATATGGTATGTGTTGTAGAAAATCTATAGCAAGGGTAAGCAAACTTGCATCTCTAGTGGTTGTTCTAGATTATAGACAAAAATGGGTAAAATGTAAATAAAACTTACTTTAATCAATGGATCCACATTCATTTAGATCTAACTCTAGGGTAAAATCATGAAGGTGGGTTATAGTTTTGTGAGAATCGAGTCTCCAAAATTCTTAGCAGCCTTTTTTCTGTCGAAAGACATGTTTTATCAGTCGAAACATTTTTCGGCCGAATGATTAGACATCAAATCAAAGGGCACCCTGACGACGCCCTTGACAATGTAGAAGATTTGTCAGACAGATTTTTTTTCGTTTGGTTTACACTTTTTGGCCGAAAAAAACTTTCGTCTGAAAACTTTGTTCGACCAGAAGATTATTTCGACCAAAAAATTTGTTATATATCCCCTGCTTCCCATCCATTTGAACGTTTTCCAAACTGTTTAGTCCTGTTGGTGGTGGTTGTTGTTGGTGGTGGCTAGTGGTTGTTATTGTTGCGGTTGGTGGCTGGCGACTGTTGTTGTTGGCATTGGTTGGTGGTTGTTGGAGGGTGGTGGTTATTGTTGTTGCTGGTGGTGGTTGTTGTTATTATTGTTGTTGGTGGCATTGGTTGGCAAGGGCTCCATCTACAGCTAACTCTAATATTTTCTCGGGTTGTTATGTAATTATTTTTTTGTTTAAATTATAGTTTTTAATATGGTCGGTCGATCGAATTTGACCTATCTATGCGGGCATGTCCATGTACATGGACATGGATGAATTCAGCCATGTCCATGTACATGAACAATAGGCCTGTCAATGTACATGGACAGGGATGAATTCGTCCCTTCATGACATGGACAACGGGCCTATTAATATTGTGTATTGTCAACTCAACTAGATAAATACATAATAGTGAGTGTTTCAATTATTTGTGGTATTGTTTTGAAATTATTTTTTTAGTGGTAATAATTTTATAGATAGTTTTATACAATTGTACATCTAAGAGGAATGAAGGAGTATTACAAAGAAAGGAAATACAAACCATATTTACAAAAATTATTATTAATTAATTTAATGAGTTAAAATCATGGATATTTGAATTTGGTATACAAAGAACTAGGATATGTGTATTGTGATATTTTTCGGGCATGTCCATGATGGACAGGGATGAATTTGGCATGTCCATGTACATGGACAGGGATGAATTCGGCCAAGTCCATGGACAGGGATTTCATCACCTAGTGTCTTTTTGTTAGAACTATTTATCACAACTTCACTCATTCCCTGAAGTGGACTTCACTTCCCACTTGCAATGATTGTTAGGAAGTCACTTTGACAATTTTGATTATGATTTCTCATGGTGGATTTAATGACTAGTTAGCTAAAAAAAACTTATGATAATTTGTTCTTTTTTGTTATCGTGAGAGAGGTTATCATCTTTAGCATAGTTGGTCTTTCCTTCCTAGGGAGTTTTTATTTTATTTTCTATATTTACTTTAGTTATACACCACATATTGCACCCACACACTATATTTTGTTATTTCACTTTTGTGGCCCTATCCATGTACATGGATAGGCCATGCTTAAAATGAAGTTCCATTCAATCATGTCATAAACTTTGTCAAAATTAATCTTGATGAAGAGAACTGTCATTTAGTAATGAGATTGTCCAAGATGAATTGACCCTAAATAAAAATTGTTTGTTTATATCTTACAATTCTTTTAGGAAATAACTTTGATTGTATTGGTTAGAGCATTACCTTGAACCTTATTTGCTACATCGATAGCGTGATTGGTTTCCATGCACCACCTATCGTGGCCTAATTTGCCCCCTCTCAAGATAGCTTGTTTAAACTTACATCACCTATTCACCCACACTATTCACACTTACAAATTACTTGCACATTTTAGCAATTTGGCTCCAATTAGGACATACTTTTATAAAACTAACAATGAATGTTAAAATCTCAATTCATGAAAAGCATATCCGAACTCAATGATTTAGCCTACAACTGAAACTTAATATATTATTAAATACCAATAAGACCTTCATATTTTCTAAAAATAAAACCATAGAAGTATAGATTAGGAGTAGAGACACATCCTATCCGAATTTAATATCAATCCAAATCATGCATGTAGAACTGAAAAATACTAATTCTGAAAATAAAAACCAGCTAACTTGAAATCTGTAATAATGATCACATAACTTCTCATTAACCTCAAAATAATGTTTACAATAATACAAAAGAAGAGAGAAACAATATTAGAAGGTAGATTCTCTAAATGTAATAGCCTATGGCTTACCTTACCAATCACTAAGTCTAATTGCCACCTATATTTGTATTATTTATTTAGGATATTAGTAATTTCGCCGAAAGGCGTATACCTATTGGAGATGGGCACAATTAATGATCTTTTAATCTTAAATTTTAATCTGATGGTCATGCATTGAAGATGTTGGCATATTCTTAGTCGTCCTCCAAAATCAATGAGTCAAATTTATTGTTGATAACTTCTTTGCATTTATAAATGCATCTGTTATCCTGTTTACTTTTTAACATTTACCTAATCATATTAAGAAATCACTATAACATCATATGATTGCCACGTTTAAATGATTAAATTTTGGAATTCTTCAACTGTTTGTACGTGGCTGAGATGTGGAGGGTTTGTTTTTTGTGTGGGATTTAGTCACTATTTGTGTGATGGGCTGGGAAGTTCGCAGTTTCTTCATGCATGAGCCTGGTGTTTTCACTGATTTTTTTTTAACGCGAGAGTTTTTATTTATTGGTCGTTCGGCGTTCACCAACCGCGAGTTAACGGCTGTGCAAGTATATCCTCAAGTGATGACTAATGAGTTAGTTAATATTTCCTAGCTTATTCATCATGCATGATTTTAGGATCTAGAAAAAATCTCTCTATGAGATGGTATCACCCATTGTACTCTAAATATGTACCATTGATGTGAATACTAAAAGTGTTGGTTAGTGATCATTTTTTGTCATCTTGTTGTTCTTATCTATATTTTATGAATTGGTATCATAGTTTCTTATGGTCTTAAGGGTGTGATGTCTTCATGGTATTTTTCCATGAGTGATTCGGAATCTAATTTGATGGATGATGGATACTCTTGGCATGTCAAAGCAATTCTAGCTTCTCAAGCATGATATGATCTGTCTCCTCTACTTTACGAGATCAGTAACAATTCATATGGAACATAAAGATCTGTTTGTAATCAACATCAATCACATTAGCAAACTGTGAGGTATCTCTGATCTGTAGTATTTGGGTCTCATAATAATTGACATAATTAACATTTGCATCAATTTGCACCAATGATCTACACAGTGATAGTGATCTATTGATCTGTTGTAAACACACAATATATAGATGTTCCACTGTAGATCTTTAGCAATTTTTTGTTTAACTTAAAAATGGCGATTCGTCACAATTTTTTTCATTTTCACAAAGGAAGCGAATGAATCTTATGCAACACAATCGATGTCATCGTTTAAAATAGTTGTGATTATAATTTGAATCTCCATATCACTGTTGCACCTTACAAATATTGTTGTAAAGCTGTGAATTCTCGCTATTTCTACACAACTCCTGAGATGAACGGGATCTACTTGAAGGCAGGTTGTGAATAAAACCCTGGTGGAATGCTCTCATTTCCAACATCCACTCTTGTGATTAGTCGCGGGCTTCATGCAAATATGAGATATTTTTAGTGTTTAGTATGTTATCCAATCAGATGATGCATCCACAAAGATATTTCCCAACAAAAATGCTCAACCATCTACACCTACAGATTTCATATATGCAGTCTATATCCACAATGAGAGTGTGCAGCGAAAGAGAATGAATTGGCGGATACCGGAGCAAATACTATAGAATTTTGTAGTGGCGCTTGCCTATTCTAGAGATCCAGAGATCTGATTCCAACAACGCGGACTGCATGATCTACAGTTTTGTCAGAGATTACGATCACTTCTGTGAGATTTAGATCTTAATCGTAGTATTTTTTCATGGTAGAGGCCGCAATCATAGTTTCTTAGAAGTTTTTTTTCATATATTCAGAATTGTCACAGAGGAAGAGATGAACGGAATGCCAAGATGTTCAAGACTAAATTCTCCAAGGCCACAAAACAAAAACTAGAGAGTCATTAGTGAGTGTATAAATTCATTGCCACAATGAGCGCTTGCCAGGAAGCTCCTCTAACATGGGAGTTAAGAACGAGGTCGCATTGGGGAAAGTAGAGTGATACCCCCTTTCTACTTGTCTTGGTGTTTGTTGGACTACCTAGAATACTATGTGTACAGGGGTTTCAAAAGTACCCACACCTCTTTGGGAGGTAGCACTTCTTGAAACTTTAGGATTAGTTTCCCTACCCATTCATGTGGTCTGACTTACTATTGTTCACCTTATCGTTGATTATGAGGTGGTAACCATAGTGCCCTTTCATATTTATCTACAAATGTGACTATGGGTGGGAAGTGTCAATGGTACCAGGGGAAGATGTCGAACCTTTGTTTCACTTCCCCCATAGTGTGTCTATATTCACAAAGGTAATTACACCGATAAAATATATTACGTGTGGGTTACCATAACTATTCCTCGCACGTTTGTTGGTCAAGCTTTTGGGGACTTGAAATCCCCTATAGGATTAGTTTTTGAAAGGCCCCCTTTATCCATTGGTTTTTATTTTGAAATCTATATTTGTTAATGGTGTGCTCTGTGGTGAATTATATTTATACTTCACCATAGTTTATTTATTTTCTCTTTGGATTAAAACAATTTTTTTATTATGGTTGGCCAACTTTTTCACCAGTGTCATAGACCCTTTACTCATTTAGATGAATAGACCTTTTGGTGATTTCTTCTCAGTTTTTAGCAATCCTCATATAATGTCAACCATGAGTGATTTATCCAATATGGTATGTGTTGTAGAAAATCTGTAGCAAGGGTAAGCAAACTTGCATCTCTAATGGTTGTTCTAGATTATAGAAAAAAATGGGTAAAAGGTAAATAAAACTTACTTTAATCAATGGATCCACATTCATTTAGATTTAACTCTAGGGTAAAATCATGAAGGTGGGTTATAGTTTTGTGAGAATCGAGTCTCTAAAATTCTTAGCAGCTTTTTTTCGGCCGAACTCCTAGTTCTTTTGGCCGAAATACATGTTTTATCAGTCGAAACATTTTTCAGCCAAATGATTAGACATCAAATCGAAGGGCACCCTGACGACGCCCTCGACAGTGTAGAAGATTTGTTAGACATATTTTTTTCATTCAGTGTACACTTTTTGGCTGAAAGAAACTTTCATCCGAAAACTTTGTTCGACTGAAAGATTATTTCGACCGAACAATTTGTTATATATCACCTGCATCCCATCCATTTGAACGTTTTCCAAACTGTTTAGTCCTGGTGGTGGTGGTTGTTGGTGGTGGTGGTCGGTGGTTGTTGTTGTTGCGGTTGGCAGCTGCCGATTGTT
>ML776741.1:1247023-1259289 GCA_009831015.1 Picea engelmannii | reverse complement strand
TTGATGGGAAAGAAACAACTTTGTTTATTGAAGACGATTGCAGTGATGGAGAGGACATAACTATGGTAAGTCGTGGAGAGGTCAAAAATGTAGTAAATGAGGGTGATATTAGAGAATCCTCTATGCTGGAAAAAATAAATTTGCGCCCAAATACACGCAGCAGGGGTCGCAAAAGGACCTTTCTCACCCCAGATGGAGCAAAGGGTGGGAAATCCAGTTATCGTCGCCCATCATTCTATTCACAATCTATTGCCCAAACAAAGAGGACACACACATGCACTATAAATAAAAATAGGTGTGGACTCTTCTTGCTGATACTTTATAATATCTATCGAGTTTTTCACATTTAAATATATTGTTTTTTGTTAATGGATTATAATATCTATACTATGTTTAAAATGAAGTTATTTGTTTTGTATTCAAGTATTTTTTATGTTTCTTTGATAGGTAACACTTGCAACGACAGGTAACAAAAGAGGGGGCAAGATGCATATACAACACAAGGTTCAGTACAGTGATGGAATTTTTGAGCTTTTGGATAAGGAAGTTCATATCTACTTCTGTGTATTGAAGGGCATGATGCTTGGAATTCAGTATACCTTAAAAAGAGTTGCAGAAGAGAGACGATAAAGTTGGGATGAGAGATTTTCATTGCTTAATAAGAATAAGCAGTGGCATGTAGAAGTTTATTAGTCATTTTGTAGAGCTCAACTTCATCCTCCTGGGGAAATTTCCATTAATCCTTGACCGAATTGATAGTTATTGTTTTGTGTCTTTTTGAAAATATCAATCTAATATTCTATATGCATGGCTCAACTATATTTGCTTTGGCATCACTATGTGGAAGTTGTGAAAATTATTTGTATATATTAAAGTTTTGACCATATAATTGCAGAGGGCACATTTTTTGCATTCCTTGCTAATGTTCTATATGCATGGCTCAACTATATTTGCTTTCGCATCATTATGTGGAACTTGTGAAAAATATTTGTTGATATTAAAGTTTTGGCCTTACAGTTGTAGAGGAACATTTTTTTCAT
Organism: Picea engelmannii; assembly: GCA_009831015.1. NCBI lineage: Eukaryota > Viridiplantae > Streptophyta > Pinopsida > Pinales > Pinaceae > Picea > Picea engelmannii. Next base: position 1,258,249 of record ML776741.1, on the reverse strand, counting down.
TCATTTCTAATGGCCTTAAGGTGTTTTTTGCATTCCTTGCTAATGTTCAAACAATTGCACCCAACTAACCAAAAAAAATATTTTGGGTCCACTACAAAAATTTGGAATTCTCATAGACTCGATCTCACCATTTCTGAACTATTTCTGAAATCTAAATAGCAAGAGGCCCTCAGGGATATTTTGGAGGAGAAGGAGGTCTGGTGTTTATGATGCTTTTGCTGTGAATTGTTTCCATATTTTTTTCATGATCACTGTGAATATTGCAAGGTTGCATTGCTCATTTCATAGACTACTTTGTGTGAATGTTGTGGCTTTGCAGTGTATTTCTTTTCCAATATAATTGTTTTGAGATGATGAATAGATAGTATTCAATAAATTATTGTTGCGGACTAATTTGTGCATTTACTTTGTTCATGCATCGCTAGTAATTGTTTTTCTTTGGCAGCTAACTGTTTCCATAGGCTGATATTTCCATCTTGTCTTTTTACAGAGGGTACTACAAGTGCAACAGCGTAAGGGGTTGCCCAGCAAGAAAGCATGTGGAACATTCTTTGGATGATTCATCCATGATGATTGTGACATATGAAGGAGAACACAACCATTCTCAGTCCATGTCTGAAAGCACAGGATTGGTGGTGGATCCATGAGGATTTTTGCAGATTGATTCATGTGAAGGCACAAAATATTTTAACCCGTGGCCATTGTTTGTGTGCAATGGGCCACTTTCTATGGAATGCCTTGAAGAACCTTTATAGGGAAGCAACCAGCTGATATCGATGCTAAACTTTTTGTCATGGCCTCTAATGAGGTTGTTTTGGCAAAGCTGATCTCGTTTGCATAATGTGATAAAAAAAGATCTTTGTGGAGGACTTTGGAGGACTATTTCATTGTCCAAGATATTTAAATTTTGGTTTACATGATGTAMAGACTATGAGACTCTTAATCGAATAGAAGAGCATGAAAGAGTTCTCTAATGGGGAAAATTTATATTGACAATACTGCCATTTGGTTGTACATTACTGATGAAATTTCAAATAACCTAGATCATGACTTTGTGTTCTCCGATATGAGTTCTTTGCAGTGTGCACTTACTAAATCTCGTTTGATTTTGCTTAAAGGACAAAGATAGGAGAACTTCTCTCTTTAACTATAGATTTGGGTATCCCTCTCCTTGGATTCAACCTTTTCCTCCTTTCTCAACAGATCAATTGAAAAATCCCTTCATGCTTTACATGATAATTGAACTGTTTAGGTTCAAACACAATATGTTTTATTTGATATGGATAGATGTTAAGTTTTATTTTCTACCAGTATTCTATATCCTTCCATAGTGACTGGATTTGCATATTGTTTTGGGCATTGTGGAAAATCCTATGAGTGTAACCCCTGATAAGATATACATGTTTTTCTAGATTTAATTCCAACAAAACTACAAGGTTCTGATAACATATGAAATACATGGAGGGTTTGAAATTCTCTAAAATGATCATGTTTCAGAATTTCTGCTCAGTATAAAATAGTGTCTTGCTTTTTACAAGGTTGAAAAATAAGATAACATAACTGTCTAAAGTAACCTTCTTGCTTCGTTACTCTAACCCTAAAATTAGGTAGTCTTCTTTTTTTATCCATAAGGATCTCTGAACCCCTATCTCTCCATTATCGTGATTCCATTTCAATGTGGGCAGCCATCAATCTTGTCCAAAGCACACATTGTTCTAGGGCTGTATACCTGGCAAGGTTTGGACCTAGGTTTTTTTCATGGCAACACCCATCTTAACCAGTAGACCACAGCCTGACAAACTTGGTATACCACACTTGTTTGACAAAATTAAGTTTTCCTCAAGGGGACAAGAAGGAATGATGAGGCTGTCCCCAACACCACTCGTCTCACTTCAGAATCAATGTATACTGATTCATGGGGATGTGTCTGCCAAATCAGATATTAGATATCTAATTTATGCAATGAAGTATTACAAACCTGACTTCCGACATTGCTGATCTGCAACCATAAATTAAGATTTTGTGTTAACTTTTGTCAAACCAGCAAGGTAAGGGCTCAAATATGGAAATGCAACTTGTAGATCTAAAACAATATTGCTCTAAAACAACAGATATATATTTATACCAGAAAATAAATAAATAAAATGTGTTTGAAAAACTTGGTCCCAATGAATGATGCTTAGTCTACAGGCTATGGATTCATCTTGATACAAATGTGAGTAATAGAAGAAGGAAAGGAAAATTTGTCTTGCGACATGTTCCCTCTTGGCTCCTTGACTTATCACACACCCAAAGATGTTTGTCTTTGTGAAATATCACAAGATGTTTGTCTTGGCTAAGGGTAAGTTTGAGATGCCAAGGGAGCGACTTGGCTTGTTGTAGAACACTTTCCTCACAAAGAGGGAGTGTTAGAATTACCCTGCGTCACTCAGATTGTGTTCACCTTCGGTAGAGATGCACCTATAACAGATCCTTGTTCCTCTTGATTCTCGTGCACAACAGTGTGGATGTGGGTGCGGTAGGAGCAACGACAAAAAGGCACTTTAATGAGGATGAGGAGGCAGAATAATGGAGAGAGTGCATCATGCCTACAACATTCATGCGCAAGCCTTGGATGATTTTCAGCTTTAGCTTTTTGTTCTTATTACACTATTCCAGATCTACCTTTTACTTTATTAGAAGGTTACTTATTTTATCTTTTTCAGAATTAGGAAAAGGTGCCAGCCTTGGGGAGTTTTATATAGTTAACTGAGGTGCATGGATTGGAGGATTTTCTAGGATTAGAACAGGTCACTCTATTCCAGGAAATCTTCTCATGCAGGGTGGGTTCATTCTGTAGGCTAAATTTAGGGTTTAGAGTTTTTCTTCTAAACTTTAGAACTCTATTTTGTAAAACCCTTGCCTTCTTCATTTGTAAAAGAAGGCAGAGTGAGGTAATTCAGTTTTGTTTTGAGCTAGTGATTAGCAAGCTGTGTAATATTTTCTTCTTTTGAGTTAATAAAAAGTGATGTGATTGGTTACTGCAATTTTGTAGCTTCTTGTTCATATTTTCAGAGTTACGTGTTTTCAGATTTAGCATTCCTATACTTGCAATTTTGATAAGTTAAACAGTTTAAGTCACCTAGGATTTTGATTAGGAGTGCAGGTCTGTTACCGTGGTCTGAAAATTTAACATTCATATCCATTCAAGTTAGCTAGCAGCAAAAGCAGAATTCATTGTGACGGAGTTTTAACTTTTAACAATGCAGAAGCCTGAAATACATAAGAAGTATATAAAGTGCATTACTTATTGTGTTTGTATTCCATCTAGTGTGATTCTGTCTAGGCACTATATCCCAAAACTTATTAGGAAAAGCTATGAGGAATGAATTTCCTTGTGAAGATGATAATATTTATTTAAAAATTGGTTGCCTGTACAAGGATTCCTTATAATTGTTGGGTTGAGCTACTTTTGTAAAGTTGAATTGTTGTAAGGTCTATGTCAGACCCACGGCTTCCAGTTTGCTTTTAGTGGATAAAATTCTCCATATTGTGCATTCAAAAAAACTTTAGTCCTACTCATAAATATTCAATAGTAGAAAGTCTGATTGTTCTATCCATTTGCAGGCAAGGTAGCTGTTGATGGGAAGTTCAAGCATAAATTTGATATGAAGCCTCACGCTAAAAATATTGATGATTACCAAATACCTAAATGCTTCTATCACTGAATTACAATTGGAAATTGGCGTGTTCAAACCTAGGTTAACATTTGGCTATGAGACAAATAGAAAAAAAAAAAGAAAAACCAACCAGGCATTACCCACATTTCCATTGTGGGCATCTATGGAAATCCTAAATACCTATGGTTGTACCTGTCTCAACTCTGGACTGCCCATAGGACACTAAGAGTATGAAACTCTAAACGAAACAGGGGTGTTACCTATTTTCATTTCCAGTTGAGTTAAAATACAGGGACATGAAACAGTTTAAAAATCCTTTGTATTTCTTTTGACAAATGTGTAGGAACTTCTCTGGCAAACATAGGAGCTTTTACCATCACCCCCTTCCAGATGCTTCGTCGGATTGTTATGTGGAGGGTGATTTCGAGAGTACCCTAGGTTTTCAGGACTTCTAAGAGCAAAATCCTAAGAGACTATGTGATACTCGAAAATGGGCCAGTGCAGAATTGTTGGCAAGAATGAGGGTGGCTAATTAGCATGAAATTAAGTTTTTGTCTGAGCTTCACCAGTTCAAAAAATAAAAAACCTTTTCATGGAGTCTATGATAAAAGCACCAGTTGAGAAAGGTGGCTTCTCACTATCGGAGTAAAGGTGCTCCTGAAGGCTTCCATTGGGCATGAACTCATACACTAAGAGTCTGTGATTGTGGTCTGCACAGTACCCAATCAATGCAAGCAAGTATGGTGAATGGAGACAGCTCAGAACATCAACCTGTTCAAACAAAGAAGCCATAGCACGTAAAGTCTTCAGCTTATAACAGAATCATTGCACCTTGAATCATTGTTTAGATAGAACTTTAGGAACTTGGAAGCTTTGAGAATGTTTAATGCTTTTAATTTTCTAAATGAAAGGATGAAATTACCAAGACACAAACAAATGGTAAAGTTGTCTGAGGAGCATTTGGATAAAGTCCTCCTGTTTATGAAAACATGTTGTCAATGAGTCCGAGTGACACTGCAGTTTGCATTATTTGAATTAAAGCTTTCCCTTTCCTTGCATATGACGCCTTCTGGAGTAAAGACTGAAGAGGTATGTTATTTTTAATGCTTTATTTTTTTATTTTCATTTATGGTAACGATTTAGTAACAACAATTTGCTAGGTTTTTAAGAAAATTATTGCATTTTGTACTGTTGGTTTTGATATTATGCGTTGTCTTAGGATATGATTTATTCCTTGGTAAATATTTATGGTTTGTTACTCAATTATGGTAGGAGAAATATGTGCTTATAACCATAATTAGCAAAGACGGAATGCCCAATGAATATGTTTTCTGCTAACTACATTGATTTTATGTCACTTTAAATCCTGCTTTTACATCTTATTTATATGCTTCTCGTATGAATGGCAACAATCTCCCTGAAAACTAATAAAAAAATTTATGAAGTTGTGAAAGTTCCAAAGTTTTCCCCATGTGAAATTTTTTAAAGCTGACAAATGGACTTCTGGGAAATGAACAGAGGTATGAAAAAATGTCAAGAGGGCTGGAAATTTTTTCTAAAAGTTGGCTTCCAGAGACTTGTACAGTCAAGGCCATTGTCCTCGATTCTTCATGCTTGCTCGATGTTCCGGTGAATGTTTCAACTAAAACACTCTCTAAGCTTTGGTTGGTTCGAGAAGCCACGTTCTAACAGGACAATCGATGATTCGGGGAAGGTTCGGGGCTGAATTCTGTGGATGTGCGAATGATGTTTAGTTGAGTTATTACGAGAATTCTTTTCTGGGTTTCTGAGAATATTAGAATGCAGACTCACATTCACGTTCGTGAGAATATATTTTTCTGGGTAGATCCCTGATAAGATCCGGACAAATGCTGAGTCATTGTATTTCCGGTGTTTTTGATGAAATGTTCTTTTCAAATGGGCGCCGCAAACAGAAAAATCTATAGTGCGATGTGGGTTCCGCAAATAAATTTCTTTCAATCGTCGTGGTAAATGCTAGTTCTTGAATATCTTCGTCGTGAGTAAATATAATTTAAAAATGCGGTAAAAATGTTTAAAAATGCGGTAAATAGAGTTTTAAAATGCGGTAAAAATGTTTAATGCGGTAAATAGAGTTTCAAAAGCCACAGTGAATGCAAGTTTAAAAATGCAGTAAATAGAGTTTTAAACGCCGCGTTGAATGCAAGTTTAAAAATGTTGCAGTAAATAGAGTTTCAAACGCCGCAGTGAATGCAAGTTTAAAAATGCGGTACCTTAGCGGTGAATGTGACTCACGTTTTCCTTGTGTACCTTAGCCTTAAGACTGTGTGCCTCTATTAGCCCCTTGTGACCCCTTATGAAACTGACAAATTTTTCATGATGTGGATAATGCAACCACACGGTAGGGCATAACACTACATTATGCAAAGCTATGGTGGGCATACTCAAGATGGAAGCATATGCCTTTATCGCTTTCAAATCTCAAATTGGTGTCATTTTGTGGTTGTTATGGTAGGGTTTCTTTAGAGCCTGGCCTTTTCAAAATTTACCTTTTGCATATATGTCATTCTATTAATATTGTATGAGAAGAAAAGTATCGTTTTGAAAAGAAGGGCTTTAATGTCTATATGATGTATATGTATTAGTGGGCTTCCTTCAATATATTAGTTTAGTTTAGAGTCTATAGAATGTGTACTTCACTATGTATTTCTTATCTTGCAATGGTTTTTCAAATGTGGAGATTTGAGAGGAAGATTAATCAAAATAAGAAGAAGAGAAGGAGATTCACTATCATAAAAAATATATATATATATATATATWTATATTTTTTTAAGTTTTGAAATTAAAAAAGAAAGATACAAATAAAAATCTATTAAGATTCATGAATATGTGACAGTTAATATATAATAAGTAATATTACTGGATAGTTCAATATACATGAGGATTAATTGAATCAATCTAAATAAAATGTGGGACAATGTGACACATTTAGAAGTTACTAGTCACTAGGAGTTGTTACATTGTTGATTAATAATTTTTTGATACATTATTTTTCTTTTGATATTCAACCAAGGGTTYGGACCCTCACAATGCAAGGGTTGGAGAGAAAACTACAAGCAACGAGTAGAAAAAAAATTTGTTGTACTATATGTGATGTGGTTAAATAAATTAATCAAGAAATAATTCATGATAATGTGAGAGTGGGTCACAATAAGTAAGAGAAAAACACTGCAATAAAAAAAGAGATCAAATTTCATTATATTGACCAATAAATAAAGCATGCTCACTAAATTTTTGGGCACTCATGGTGATTGTAGTGATATCATATTACTTGTTACAAATTGATTTACTCTTTTCTTTAGACCACTAATCCTCTAACCCCACTTCATATGGAGATCCCACTTCATATAGTTAAGGGGATAATGCTTTCTTCCTTTTAAGTGCCTATGAATTGTTTTATAAGTTGATTGCTGAGAAAAATACATTGAAAATAAATAGCTAAACATTGAAAGTACATAGCTAAACATTTTCCTGCGACCTCTATTGCAATGTCACTGATCTGAATTTACACTGAAAAGAGAAACATAACACCCCATTGCTTTCTTACTCTGGATGGCTGAGCCAATTCCTGTCATGTCAATCCTGTAAAATAATGCAGTTTTTGTTTTTCCCTTTGGGGTTTCCATGTAAAGTCCTCTATGCAATGTGTGGTTAAAGGTTGTAGCTTAGTGAAAATTCTTATGAGTGATTCTGATAACATAGGGGGGGTTAGAACATCTCCTCTGGACTTATGTCTTGCCTTAGAGACTAGGGTAAAATGCTCAAACACTGATCTGAACTCAAAAAATGTTGGATAGTGGAGATAAAAAAAATTCAACTTTCAAATTTGCAGAAAATGATTATGTTCCAGAGGGCATAGTTCCAGAGGTAGTTCTAGCGGTCATAGTTCCATAGGGCATAGTTCCAGCGGCGTAGTTCCAGAGGGCGTAGTTCCAGTGGTGTAGTTCTAGAGGGCATAGTTCCAGAGGGCATAGTTCAAGTGGCATAGTTCCAGAGGGCGTAGTTCTAGAGGTCATAGTTCCAGAGGGCGTAGTTCTAGCAGGCGTAGTTCCAGAGGGCATAGTTCCAGAGGTCATAGTTCCATAGGGCGTAGTTCCAGCGGCGTAGTTCCAGCGGGCGTAGTTCCAGCGGCGTAGTTCGAGAGGGCATAGTTCCAGCGACATAGTTCCAAACGGCGTAGTTCCAGTGGCGTAGTTTCAGTGGTCATAGTTCCAGAGGGCGTAGTTCCAGCGGGCATAGTTCCAAAGGGCGTAGTTCCAGAGGGTGTAGTTCCAGTGGTGTAGTTCCAGCGGTCATAGTTCCATAGGGCATAGTTCCAGAGGGCGTAGTTCCAGTGGTGTAGTTCCAAAGGTCATAGTTCCAGAGAGCATAGTTCCAGAGGGCGCTAGAGGGCATAGTTCCAGTGGTGTAGTTCCAGAGGGCGTAGTTCCAGAGGCATAGTTCTAGTGGTCATAGTTCTAGAGGGCGTAGTTCCAGTGGCGTAGTTCCAAAGGGAATAGTTCTAGTGGCGTAGTTCCAACGACGTAGTTCCAGCGGCGTAGTTCTAGAGGGTGTAGTTCCAGTGGCGTAGTTCCAATGGTCATAGTTCCAGAGGGTGTACTTTCAGTGGCATAGTTCCAGAGGGCATAGTTCCAGCAGTCATAGTTCCATAGGGCGTAGTTCCAGCGGCGTAGTTTCAAAGGGTGTAGTTCCAGAGGGCATAGTTCCAGCGGCGTAGTTCCAGAGGTCATAGTTCCAGAGAGCATAGTTCCAGAGGCATAGTTCCAGAGGTCATAGTTCCAGAGGGCGTAGTTCTGACGGCGTAGTTCCAGCGACGTAGTTCCAAAGGTCGTAGTTGCAGAGGGCGTAGTTCCAAAGGGCGTAGTTGTAGAGGGTGTAGTTGCAGAGGTAACAGTTCCAGAGGGCGTAGTTCTAGAGTGCGTAGTTCCAGTGGCGTAGTTCCAGAGGTCATAGTTCCAGAGGTCGCTAGAGGGTGTAGTTCCAGCAGCGTAGTTCCAGAGGGCACTAGAGGGTGTAGTTCCAGCAGCGTAGTTCCAGAGGGCGCAGTTCCAGCAGGCGTAGTTCCAGAGGGCGTAGTTCCAGAGGTCATAGTTCCAGAGGGCATAGTTCCAGAGGGCGTAGTTCTAGTGGCGTAGTTCCATAGGTCGTAGTTATAGTGGCGTAGTTGCAAAGGGCGTAGTTCCAGAGGTCATAGTTCCATAGGGCGTAGTTCCAGAGGGCATTGTTCCAGCGGGCGTAGTTCCAGAGGGCGTTAGAGGGCATAGTTCCAGTGGCGTAGTTCCAGAGGGCATAGTTCTAGCAGTCATAGTTCCAGAGGGCGTAGTTCCAGCGGCGTAGTTCCAGAGGGCATAGTTCCAGTCGCGTAGTTCCAACGACGTAGTTCCAGCGGCGTAGTTCCAAAGAGCGTAGTTCCAGTGGTGTAGTTCCATCGGTCATAGTTCCAAAGGGCGTAGTTCCAGTGGCGTAGTTCCAGAGGGCGTAGTTCCAGCGGTCATAGTTCCAGAGGGCGTAGTTCCAGCGGCGTAGTTCCAGAGGGCATAGTTCCAGTGGCGTAGTTCCAACGACGTAGTTCCAGCGGCGTAGTTCCAAAGAGCGTAGTTCCAGTGGCGTAGTTCCATCGGTCATAGTTCCAAAGGGCATAGTTCCAGTGGTGTAGTTCCAGAGGGTGTAGTTCCAGCGGTCATAGTTCCAGAGGGCGTAGTTCCAGAGGGCGTAGTTCCAGAGAACGTAGTTCCAGAGGTCATAGTTCCAGAGGGCGTAGTTCCAGCAGGCGTAGTTCCAAAGGGCGTAGTTGTAGAGGGCGTAGTTCCAACTGCGTAGTTCTAGAGGGCGTAGTTTCGGCGACGTAGTTCCAGCGGCGTAGTTCCAGAGGTCGTAGTTCCAGAGGGTGTAGTTCCAGCGGCGTAGTTCCAGAGGGCGTAGTTCCAGCGGCGTAGTTCCAGAGATCATAGTTTCAGAGAGCATAGTTCCAGAGGCATAGTTCCAGAGTTCATAGATCCAGAGGGCATAGTTCCAGCGAGCGTAGTTCCAGAGGGCGTAGTTCCAAAGGGCGTAGTTCCAACAATGTAGTTCCATAGGGCGTAGTTCCGGCGACGTAGTTCCAGCGACGTAGTTCCAGAGGTCGTAGTTGCAGAGGGCATAGTTCCAAAGGGCATAGTTGCAGAGGGTGTAGTTGAAATGGTGTAGCTCCAGGGGGTGCTAGAGGGCGTAGTTCTAGCAGTGTAGTTCCAGAGGGCGCAGTTCCAGCGGGCGTAGTTCCAAACGACGTAGTTCCAGAGGTCATAGTTCCAGAGGGCGTAGTTTCAGTGGCATAGTTCCAGAGGTCGTAGTTCTAGTGGAATAGTTGCAGAGGGCGTAGTTCCAGAGGTCATAGTTCCAGAGGGCGTAGTTCCAGACGGCGTAGTTCCAGCGGGCATAGTTCCAGAGGGCGTAGTTCCAGCGGTCATAGTTCTAGCGGGCGTAGTTCCAGCGGGTGTAGTTCTAGAGGGCATAGTTCCATAGGGCGTAGTTCCAGTGGCGTAGTTCCAGCGGTCATAGTTCCAGAGGGCGTAGTTCCAGTGGCGTAGTTCCAGAGGGCGTAGTTCCAGCAGCGTAGTTCTAGTGGCATAGTTCCAAAGGGCGTAGTTCCAGTGGCATAGTTCCAGAGGACGTAGTTCCAGAGGTCATAGTTCTAGCGAGCATAGTTCCAGAGGGCGTAGTTCCATAGGGTGTAGTTCCAGTGTCGTAGTTCCAGCGGTCATAGTTCCATAGGGCATAGTTCCAGAGGGCGTAGTTCCAGTGGCATAATTCCAGAGGTCAGAGTTCCAGAGGGCGTAGTTCCAGAGGGCGCTAGAGGGTGTAGTTCCAGCGGCATAGTTCCAAAGGGCATAGTTCTAGAGGCATAGTTTTGTATTTCCAGCGGCATAGTTCCAGAGGTCGTAGTTCCATAGGGCGTAGTTCCAAAGGGCGTAGTTCCAGAGGTCATAGTTCCAGAGGGCGTAGTTCCAAAGGGCATAGTTCTAGTGGCGTAGTTCCAAAGATGAGGAAGATGATCTACTCATTAATGCAACAAGAGAAGCTGAAGGTTTGGAAAATGAAAGGAATAATGATGAAAATGCAGAAGGGAAAGAAAGAAAAAATGTTGAGCAATAATCAACCTTGTCGACAGCTTTAGAAGAACAACGTGAAGATCCACAAACATTTTCAGAAATCAATGCAACAAATGAAATTCATGAGACTGTCCACAGGAAGGAAAATGCTTGGGAAGAAGACACAATGATACCTTCAAAATAATTGCATGACCAATCACATACAACAACAACTGAAACAAAACTAGAGGAAGATGCTATAGCTATCTATGAAGTGGAAAAGGATGAAGCTAAGGAAATTTAAAGTACCAATGCGGGAAATGCACAAGAACCACATACCCTAATTTATAATACATCTTAATCATTAACATTCAACTTCTCACTGGACTTATTTGCTGGCAGGACATTGATACAGAGATAAAATTGTAAATATAAAAAAATAAAAACATAATTTTGTATGT
>ML776741.1:1217989-1231639 GCA_009831015.1 Picea engelmannii | reverse complement strand
ATCTCTCTACCTGAAATGTAAACAAAACTGACCTCAGCTATCCTCCACCATACTAGAACTAAATTAAGATGAAATTGAATCAAATGTTTTGTGCAATCATGTAAGGAAGCAATAAGCCATTGAAGAAGCAATAAGCAACTAACTGCAGAGAAAGTCAAAGTCTAGCATGCACTGAATAAGAAGTTGCTTGTAATTGTAAAATAATGCTTGAGTTGAGCAAGAGAAAAGTTGCCCTGTCGCCATCTTTTGCAAGGGAACTGCTGACAGCTACTCTGCACACAATTTGCATTTGTTAATCGATCGACCAACTGGCATATACAATTCATTGGCGTAGGCTAAGGTCCAGGCTGCCCACTCCACCCGCTCCTCCCACAATGAACACACTCTGCCCCTTTTCAAAAATGGCTATATCGAAGCCCTGCTGTGCAGTCTGAAGCGCAAGCGACAGGCTCGCCGCTTCCTCAAACGATAAATTAATTAGCAGGAATGGTAGGTGGTGAACTGATGGCGGGCTTTGGATTTGAATGGATGTGCATGATGGGCGTGGATATGGATGGTGGTAGATGGGCCGGAGGGCATGGGCGTGGATGATGTATGGATGGTGGTAGATGGGCGGAGGTGGTAGAGGGGATGGGGCGTATGGACGGGTAGGCGGTTGGAGGGCAGAGATGATCGGCGACGAGAGTCAGACGGGAGTCCGTGAAAGGACGGCCAACAAAGATCGGTTTCGTTTGGCCTTTAGCCTACGCCTACAAAAAGAGATCAAGTAGATCTCCAACTTCGATGATATCCAACGCAGATTCAACATGATTCAATCAAATAATTTCATATTGGATCACCATCTCTCATATCAACGCACATAGGAGGAGATTTATAACAATCTGGTATGTGCATATCGATTTTACTATTCCTCCTACACAAATGATTTGCCTCTCAGGATTCGGTTATGCAATTTGTCCTATTAGATTTCAGGGGTGATTTTAAGAACCCCTAAATTTATATATATAATAAATGTGAGAATCTCCATGATACATAGGAAAAAATGAAGGCTATTTTATCAATTATATTTTTTTGGCAAATCTTTTATTCAATTATATAATCTTGTAAAATCTTGGCGAATCTTTCACTGAATTATAAAATCTTGGCGAATTTTTCACTGAATTAAAACCCATATATAATAATAGGGAAATGTGTTCATTAAACTGTAATATACTCATTTTACATATTTGGAAAGCTACATAGTCTTTGATGACTAAGATCCCTCATCAGAGTGGGTTGTGGAGAGTCAAGCACCATCATTTGACAATGAATACCTTTCTTTGATGGACTTGGACCCATTCCACAGTGAAAGGATTTGAGCATTGGATGTATATCACTACCTTCAAGGCCAAGGGAATCAAGCCAAAATCCCATTGTAGAATCTAGTCATGTTGAGAACCTAGAGGATACAGATTCAAACGATTTTACCATATGATCAAATTGTAGAGTCTAGAGTCTAGACTATGGTTATTCATTATTACTATGCTTATCTTTGGACCCTAGAGGCCATTTAGAGCCTCTTTGTTGATGTATTTTGGTTCAAATATGTATTCAACTCAATCATATTTTGATTATATGCACCCTTGCCATACACATGAGAAACTTTGCATATTCATGTATAATGGTTTGGATTCATATGGATACACGTGAATATATATGTTTTTTTCAAAATTTAAATATTTTTTTTGGTCAACCAGTTTTGTGGTCTGGTTTTTTTCCAGTTCAGATCAAGGTAAGATTTTTGGGGTCAACCAGCGCAATGATCAGTCTAGTTCTAATAACATTGTTGTATATTGACCCTTTTTGTTCATGATTTGACTGGTTTTGGTCGTATATGGGTCCAAAAAGTAGAATAGTTGACAATTCCTAAAAATAACATTGGTAGATAAAGGATTAGCAAAATCTCCAAATCCACAACATGCCTAACAAGATTAAATATGGTTAATTTTAAAGACAACAAATATACACACTATGCTTCATATTTATTTTTTCCTCCGAGTAGCCTTTTGATTTGGCGATTCTTATTTGTTATACACTTCATCTATTCTGACCCTTAAACCCATGCCATCTGGAATTAAGGTAAGAGGCAAAAACTCTTATAACTGCAAAAATCAAAAGATAAAACCAATATGCTCCATATTTAATTCTTATGATGTTTTGTCCAATCCTCTTCATCCTATAACTAAGTTGTAACAGACAGAAAATCCATCAACAAAAACAGTGTTAACTCTCATTCATTCAATACTTCATGTCAGAGAGATATACAACCCCTGCATACATATGCAGTGAATGATTGTAAATTATTTCCAATAGTATATGTTGTAGAGTGAGTAGTTGTGATGTGACATGAAAATTGAAAAGCATGTACAATAGTTTAAACAAAATTTGTATAAAACATGGACAATTGAAGATGCACAAAATGGATTGCACCCACTAAATTTGGCAAACACTCCTAAACTTAAACCCATTACTAATTATTGAAGAGTGAAATACCCAAAAAAAATGGTCATTACAGGTTTAATATTAGCCTTAATCTTAACAAACCCAAGAACTTGCCTCAAGCAAAACTCAAAACTCTTGCAAATTACCAAAAACATTTAAATAAATGTTGATCCACATTACACATAAATAATCAAAATCATACAAAAACTATGCTAACGATCACACCAAGGATTAACGTAATGGTTTCATATTGTAAAGCTCCCATGCAATTGTTCTACCTTATTGCATGGGCCTTTCTATTGCTCCAGCTAACCAATATCAGGAGTAATAAAATTAGGAGTTCTATGGATTTTACAGAGTCTCTGCATATATAGGATGGCAGGCAATAACATTTAAAATGAGGATCCATTCATAAATATTATGTAAGAAATTGATCATGTAGCCTTAAAAACAAAGAGAGTTTGGACTTCAAAGTAGGTCCATCATAATTCCTTTTGTTTTGAAGTGATTCCTATCTCATCACATCTTTACATCATTTGATAGAAGCACATCAATATACCATTCTTCCATCGTGCATTTTAAACTAAAAACAAGTAGAACATATAATCCATGATTGAAGCTTTCTGAAACAAGAGATAATTGCATTTCTCTTTGTTTATAAAGTATTAGTGATTTCATCCAAATAGATTATTGTGCATCTCATTAAGATGCTCCAGTGATGCAATCATCCATTGTTGTGATTATGCATACACCTATTGTTTCACAGAATCTAGATACACGATGCCAGTTCCAAAATCATAAGCATGAAGACTATCATGTGTGCATCCTGCTTTAGGAAAAACCTCGCTATCATATTCTTGTGCATAAGCCTCGACTTCCTTTAAACTCAATTGAGGTGCTCCCATCTAATTATTTAAGTGAACCCCACTGCCAAAAGAAGTAGCAGCCTATTGTTGAGCATATGTTGTTTCTTGCTACTGAAGTGCCTCAAATGTTCAGGTGCTTGAGAATATTATGGTAGCATTGGATAGAGGTCTTCAGGATCAAAGACACTCTTGCAAACCCAAAAACACCACCTGACTTGGGTTTCCATGTCATACATTAAAGTCGGTGTAAATGCGACCTTCAATTTTAATTAGAAAGTCAGTTGGCAATATCTAGAGCTTGTCAAGCAATGAAACCAAGGAGATCCAAAACTTTGCCAAAACTGCCAATGTCATCTATCTGGATACAAGCAGCACATCAAGAAGCATTGTTTATGGAATCTAAAATTCAACCACCATATTTATGAAAGTATAATTGCATTAGAGGAATGTCGGTTTCATTTTAATAGGTTTCCTATGACGTACACATAGGAACCTAGTGCATAGACCATTTTTCTCTTCACTCAGCTAATTAGAGCTCATTTCCCTTTCTAAATAATCAATAAGTCTTTTCAAAGAAAATACAAAATAAACATAATAGATCCTAAAAGATGAAGATGATCAAGTCATGTCAAAAAATGAAAGGAAATAAAAAAATATTTCCTTGATCATCAAACATATTAAAAAAATAATCATAATTATGGAGAACACATTGAGTGCCCACAAAATAACTAAAGGCATATATTAAGCCTAAGACCATATGTTTCTCAAATAAATGTCATGACAAAAAGATGAAAAACATTTTTTTACTCAACAAAGGTCTTTAACTTTAACCCAAACCCTTGACTCGATGAAAATTAGATGAAGCCAATCATTCCATAACAAAAGGTTCAGTCAAACATCAAATGAGAACTAGAAGTATTCAAGGGCCTAACACATTTTTAACCAAAATAAACACAAAATTCCAAACTTGACAAAATTCTCCAAAATGCAACAAACAAACAAACCATTAAAATTTATCAATATGTTAGAGAAAGACATCAAAGGAATTTCATCTACTTGAATGAGCCCATTCTTGCTTAGCGGAATTCTTGTTAAATTAGGTATCTACCCTTTAATAATAGGACACTATCTATGTGAAGAGATAGGTCCCATCTTCATCAAATTCCAACTTCATTTCCTGTCACATACAAGAAAGAGACAATGTAATAGTTAAATATCAAAAAATCAATCTTAAAATAACTTACATCAAGAAAATGTGGCTCCAAAGTTAAAATGAAAAACACAAAATATAAATTATAGAACCTATTTTTACCTGAAATGCATCCTCAAATTGACATATAGTAATCTTGCTATGATAAAGAATTTCCGACCTACTCCAAAAATAGAGGAAGACTGTATCACAAGATTCACATCATCTGTTCTATTACATTCACTATTTCTTGCACCACCAATGGAACACATATACCGAAATAAGTGTTCCCTAGGCCCTCATATATATTGGATTAGATCAAATGTTGCAATATATCAATTTCTCAGTTCTCATCTTGGTGCTCATTTTCGTCATTCTTAACAAGACCCTCTCCAGATGGACTATCATTATGAGCCTCCAAATAATTATGTTTTGTATCAAGTTCATTAGAGAAACTTGTTATATTGTTTTCTCCCCTTCTATCATTATCTGATCGCCAAAGAGTTAGTGCTCTTTCATATGGAAAATTGGAAATGTCATACTTTGTTACATATAATCTTAAACATATATCCATATGTTTATCAAGCTTGTTCCTCATATTTGAATTCAAAAATGGTAGTGCACTAAACATTCTCGCATCCTCCATTGATCCCAAAATCATGGTTTGACACAAATCCGCTAATTTGAAATATTCGGATATGTTTTCCTGTAAGTATTGTCTAGCAACTAAAATAGTCCATAATCTTGTTATTGCACCATATTCTAGAGGATTCTCTAAAGCGCGAAATTGATTCCACATTGTTTCAGCGAAGTGTGTGGCTTGTTGAAACAATTTTGATTGATCCAAAATACCTTCAACTTGTTCTCCATGTATCTCAACCTTCTTGCAAAAGTGGTCCCCTAAAGTATTTAATTTTGCCACAAAGTCACATTTTAAAGTAGGTTGACATTTTAAATTGTTGCAATATTCAGGGTACACCACAGACATGGCCTCCAACAATTCATCTCGAGGGAATCGTTCTCTTATCTCCGATGACAGTGACTTTGCAATTTCTATCAAGTTGCGTCTCACTGAAATGACAACATTGTCGAATAGGTCTCTTGATGCAGGGCGCTCTTTGGTGGTTCATCTTGTCTTATCAATATAATGAAAAGGAACCATATACCCACGCACTTACATACATAGTATCCCTTTTTCATCAAACTTCAAATAATTTTCAGTGTTTTCTATATCAATCATTGTAGTCCAATTTGTAAACCGTGGACCTGCGAAAGACTCTGGCATCGTATACAAATTATCCAATGAAAGGCATGCAAATTTTCTTGCATTTGTGTATTCTGCAATATACATTGTGTGACTTTGAGACATTTTCATGAGGACATTCATTTCATCTAGCATAGGAAGAATTCCAACCAATGTTAATAATTTCTCTATGTTAGCTAGTCGAAAGAGAAGATCTTGAGCTTTATCTACACTGAAGCGATGTTCATACATCACCCCTACCAAGGACTGGTACTCACTAAATAATCTTTGATTTGGTCCATTCAATGAGATCCATCTTGTATCAACATCCTTTAATAGATTGTTTCCATTTGTAACACCGTCGGAAAAAAAATTTAACTCTGAAAATCATTTGGGACTACCAGAAAAATATGCATAAGCCTTTCATACAAGATCTTCAACTTTTGAAACCGATGGAAACTTTCTTACTATTTTAAATGCAAGATTCATCCTGTGAGCCATACAATGAATACTCAACATATACGGTGAAGCTGATAGTTGTAGTCTAACACAAAGGCCATTCCTTTGTCCTTTCATTACCGATGCTCCATCTGCTCCAACACATTCCAACTTTTTTGTGATCATTAAAGGATCCATACCACCACTTTCCTTCAAACTATTATTAACAAGTTCATAAATATTTTCAGCTGTAGAATTCTCCATCATTTTATGAACCCCAAGTAGAAAGGAATGCCTAATATGGTCATTAACCATATAAATACTCATACAAATCCATGAAGTGTTATCAATAGCTGTAACCTCATCCAAAGACAATGACACAAACCTAGCACTTGCAATCTTCTCTTTCATATCATCCTTTTCTACTTGAGCTAGATATTTTGCCCATTCCCAACCACTCGTTAAAGACCAATGAGAAGATGGAAAGTTTGGCATTTGAAGAAAAGATAGATATTTCATGTAATCTTGATAATATGTCATAGGACGCCCTTTAGATAAGATGTGAAATACAGTAGTTAATTGAATTATCTTGGATAACAAATTTCTTTCCAACGTCTTTTCAAATAGAGATGTGATGGTTCCTCCACCTGCCTTGAGTTTTTGCTTACTTATTAAATATTCATTATATTCATCATCATATTTGACATGTCGACATTCCTCGAAAGATTTCCATCTGACAATAGATTTCTCCTCGCCATCTACAATTTTCTTTTCATACACCTTTCCTACATGATTCTCAATTGTATCTAACTTCATCTGAAATGTCGTTGGTGTGCCAAGTTTCCAACTACATATATTTCATCTAACTTTTGGTTTCTCTTTCTCATTTTTTGGAGGTAATAGATCAATAATGGAAATTTTGAGACCCAATCTGGTTGGAAGCCTCTCCCTATGTCCCATTGGCCCTTTTGTCTTTTCCGTGAATTGGTTGTGTTCTTTTCCAATGAAATGTTTTCGACATTTGTGCTGCCAATTTCTGGTGAAAATGCATTTATCTCACTTTGATCACCAGAGGAACATATTTCCTTATCTATTATTTGGATATTAGATGCATTCTCACAAGAGTTGACATCTCTTTCAGTGATAGGATTCTCAAAAGAGCTCGAAGCATGAAGAGAATGTGGATCCTTGGATTGAGGCCTTCGAAAGTATGATGATAGATCATTTTGTCTTGATCTTTTCTTCCCACGATTGGTGTTTGACATCTCAATAAATATTCCACAATTGAAATTTCAAATTGATTTAGAAGCCAAAAGTGAAACCTACAAGAGAAATAATATAAAATTAGTAAAATTCCTACCAAGTATAGAATATTCAATTTGAACGAAGCTAGTCTAATACTTTTTCCCAAATTTCTCCTCACATTGTGATATGCTTCAAGACCTAGAAATACTGCAAAGCTTAATGGATATAATGAAAAGAGGTGCAAATCCATACATTAATATCTTGTGGATTAGGGATTAGGGAGTTGTATCTTGTGGATTAGGGATTTTATCATTAAGTACAATTTGGGAGGAAACATTTTGGCATCATTTCGAGGGATAAATCCCATTCACCTAGAAATTTGAAAACTATGCTTCATGATACATTTGTAAGAGTGTTGTATTGAATACCTTTCTTCACATGGTGACTCCATGAAGGGACAAAGCCTTTGTTTGTTACATATTTTGAAGACATTGTTGGGGTGAACATATCTAGATAGCCAAGGTTTATTGGAGTGATGCGAGGGAGAAGTTATGCGATGTGGTTGAGGACCTTAATCTTGATAGCTTGGTAATGGGCAGTAGAGGCCTTGGGAAGCTGAAAAGGTATGTATTGTCTACAGATTCTTCACAATTATCCTTTTCAATTAATTGTTGGATAACACACCAGTGCAGTACCCTATTGAAATATAGTAGGCACTGCATTTGTAATTAACTTTTGGATAGCACACCAGTGAAGTACCCTACTGAATATATAGTAGGCACTGCATGTTAGTGAACTAAGTTCCAATAGGGAAAAATATATGTAGGGGGTTTCGTCGTGGCTGATCTCAAGCACCCTACTATTCCAACAAGTTTGGCTACCATACTTAGGTACACTTGAGTTAATGTTTGATTTCTGATGGTTCAATTTTGTATTGCAGGGTTTTCCTTGGAAGTGTAAGTAATTATGTTATAAGCAACGCAAACTTCCCTGTGACTATTGTAAAGGAACCTGGATTCAAACCATGAATATAATCAGTGCTTCATATATGACTAAATAAAAAGCAAAGAAACCTTTTGAGTTATCTTGTTCGAAAGGCACTGGGATTTGAGCATTACCTATGCCATTTTGATTTGTCAATTGTAATTGGTAAGGTTGGGATAGATATGGTCAGTAAATGATGACAACACTCAATTCCTGTGAAGTTCATCGCAGTTTATAGTTTTAATATATTTTGGTATCTCCACCACAGCCAAACTAGTTTTTATAGTTTGGCCAAAACTTGTTTGTGTTACTAGTTGATCTGATATCTTGATACTAGTTTGGCTGAGGCTCCTTTTGTCATAGTGTATTGGTGCTTATTTATTAAATGTATTTATTGGTATTAGTATGATAATCCACAAGGTTATTCAAGGTGCTTAGGATCACCCCTTATCACCGGCTAAGAGAAGGCTCTAATCTTATGTGAAATATACTTACCCTTTTTCACTGCTTTTCTTGCTTGCTTTGTGTAGAGATGAATTTTAAGAATAAGAGGAAATGATGGAAAAGAAAACAAAAATGATGGCATATTCTTGACGAAATAATCTCAAACGAAGAACTATAATTTACCATATGTTGAGATGCTATAGTGAAATACTGTTTATACAATAACTTTTGAAATGGTAATAATGGAAAGGTGAGATATGCATACTAGACAGAGTATTGTTCCATTCTTTGTGGGAGAAAGGTTGGATACTTAACATTGTTTTTCAATATTTGGATGGTTCTCTTGCTTCTTTGGTTGTAAATTGATTGAGTCTTTGAAAAAAATGTTTTCATTTCATCACAGTAGCATGTAATATCATTTTTCCAATTTAGTTGACGAGAGAAAAAAAGATGGCATCTAGCATTAGGAACTTTAGGCAAGGGCATTACTTGAGCTCAGAGGCACCCACCTTACAGGGTTCTTGCACCCACCTTCCATGATTTTAACCTGCTCTACCTATCAAATCATGGTTCTTGCCTCATGTTGAGTTTGAAATGATCATCAATAGGGAGGGAAACCTAATGGTTGAGAGGCTTGCCAAACTTTGATTGTAAATTATTATGTTTCCTCGGTCTTACTTTGCTCTCGGAAATTATTATCGACAACGGAGACTTTTATTTTGGAATCTTGAATTGATAGGTAATAGATTAAAACTATGACAAAGCTTCGCATTGGAATCATGAAAATGCCATGATTTTAACCTACTGTACTTGTTAAATCACAGTTTGAAACAAGAAGTCCGCAAGAGAAAAAGGCTTGTCTAGCCAGCCTTGGTGACATCCAAAAATGTAGGTGAAAAGATATGATAGTTACTGATACCTCCATTAAATTGTGTGTAGAAATATATAGAATCAAAAAGAGCATCCAAGCATACAGTAAAACTCCTAAAGAATTGTTCTAGCAACAAATTCTTGGCTCATATAATCAAAAGAATAAAATTATTCAGAAAGACCTAGAAGTATGGTATTTTATCATGCATTCGAAGAAGGGAATCATAAAAGGACAAAAATCCATAGCAACCAAGGCAATTGAAATATGGGTTTCATGATTCAGAGTACATCAATTTGCAATGGAACAACTTTAATGCAAACAGAGTAAATAGAAATCACCTGAACATGATCATGTGTCAATCAATTGCACTAAGAATCACTTCTCAGTGTACATGCCCTATTATAAGTGACCTGCATTACCAGGAATTTGGCACTGAATATCATAAATCATGAATGAGATTCACCGATCAAAGCCTAGATACTTAAATGCCAATCATTAAGGGGCTAAAACCTGGATCAACAAGCACAAAATTGTTTTGCATAAAAACCTATTCTACATAATTGAGTCCATTGAAAAGGTTAGTATATCTATGTACCAAATGATATGCATGCCATTCCCTGCAAGGATTTAACTTTTTGGAGTAATATGAGATTACAATAGTAGCATAGCTTCCTAGGAAAAACAAACACACAAAAATAGCTTCTACACTGATATTCTCTTTAGTATGAAAGGAATAAAACAAAATCTACCATTAATGCATTTCATACTATAACAGAATTGTCCATTACCACGTAATCGAGTCTAGATATCAAAGTGACTAGTTGAAAGGATTCTACATAATGTCTTTCTTCCTATTAAAACTGAAGGCTAATTGATGCAAATTCATAACTATATTTTGAGTTCATTTCACCTTTCCATTGGAAACATAAAAAATTTGCAAGTTTATATTCTATAGATAATTTTATCTTAACATGAAAAGCCATCTCGTGGTTGTAGGAAAAAGTGTGCACCTCATCAAGCATGGCCATAAGTTTTGCCTTATTTATTTGAAGTTCTTTTCTTTATACCATACTGAGCTCAATATTATGGGAAATATCGGTTTCTTAAGCTGAATTTAAAAATCTTGTACTTGCCTCTGTTACACATTATTTATGCCATCTTCTTTAGCAGTATTCTCTTTGTCGGCAATGGTACCAAATAATGCCTGTGATTTATGATCTTTGGCTGACTCAAACTTCCCAAACTTGCTAAGATTTACAAATTCAACCTTGAGGGTATTTTTTTATGTCTCAAAGTATATCAACTTCAAGCTTTATTGTAGCCCTCTATTTGAAATATTATTCAATGCATATTTTTCCATGAACAAGGGTACAAGTATCAAGGTTGTATAGGCTCAATATAAGGAGTGTTGCAGTAGTCTTTCCAAGAACTTGTAAGGAATAAATAAACAGAAAATAAGGAGGCTGATAAATCATCTTCATCATGCACAAAGAGGGTTGATAAATCACCTCCTATAAAATCTATTATGCAGACAATGAATTTGTTCATTTATGCATTTAATCAAACAGTCGTCATGCAAGCTTGTATAATCCCACCCTCTTAAATTCTAGATTCAAAATGAATCATTTTTAGGTGTTGTAGATTCATCCTCTTAGACTCTTACCATGCTAGAGGATATGTGCACTGGCCGGGGAATTTTTGCGGCATGACAAGACTGTCATAGGGGTCTATGTTTCAAGTTTGGTTGAACATGATTATGCATAGCAGGATGAATAAGAATCAATCCAGGCAAGTATCACAGAAATTAATTGATAGACCACCCTAACCTCTAAGCCAATACACAAGCAGAGATGATCCTAGGCGAAATTATAAGAATGTTTGCAAGATGCTTTGAGTTATCCCCTTCAAACTTTCTAGTTATCCTACAGGATATTACCCATTTCAGACTTAGAACAACCAGAGTTATGAATTTTTATCACAGCTCGTATATAATTTTTGCATTTTTAGGGTTTCCAGCAGTTAATCGATAACATTGATGCAAGTCTATTGTTCTCAAGTTTGATCCCTGTCTCATCCAACATACTTGTGCGCCCTAGGAGTGAGTTCTCCCTTTCTAGAGGTCTGAAATTGTGAGTGGAGGACGTCCCTATCCAAAATAGATCTAAATCAAATATTCATTAAAATCTCTAGATATGTTCCTTGCGAAAGTTTAGTTAAAACGACAAATGGGATGGATGTAGAAGTGAGTTCCAGTGCCTTATTTGGGTTCATTGGGCTATGGGGTCAATTGGGACACTCCCAGGAATCCATTTTGGTTCAAAATCATAGCATGTTGATCTGAAACCATGCAATCCTTGCTGCCTTAAGGTTCTGAAATGTTTTTGAAGATTACAGAAGTAGATAACCTTCACTCTAGCATGAAATCTTGAATTTTTCCAAGAAATCTCTTTAGATCTGCAACCAAGCTTTGAGAAACAGACTGTTGCAAGAATTTTTTAATGAAGAAATACAAGAAATGAGAACGTTGTGTTGCCCATCTCATGTTAGAAAATGAAACATATCCATAGCCATCTCTCAGCAAGAGTTGGAGCAGAAAATACCCTAAGTATGTGCCTCCGTCAAGCATCCATGAGACAAAAAAATGAAACCAAAACAAAGAATATAGATTTTGGCGGTGTTGTAATTGAGTTCAAAGGAATGGTATCTTTGGGATGCAAACTGAATGAAGAAAGAAAAATCTAGTTCTGCAAACTTCGTGAAGGCTCTAAGATACCTACCATCCCCACACGAGGAAGGTTAGTAACCTACTCAAACCTAAAGAATTTTTTTATAAAAAATGAAGTTGCAGGGAACCACAAGCTTTTGACAACAATTCAAGCAACGCATGTGTGGCTATATTGAAAATTCAATGCTCACCTTATTCATGGAACTAGAAATGGAATTGGCCTTTTGCCACATTGTCCCTTCAAAATGTTTCTCATCCACCAACTCATCTTGCTCTGTTTCTCTACAATTTTATGTGTCCACATAATAATGAGCATCACTAATTGAATATGGACATAGTTGCTACTACAGGTGTCCCAGTCATGTTGTTGAGTGCTTAATGCCTTTTTATAACAAGGGTATTCAAGATCAAAGATTTAGAAATACTCCTTGATATTTGGTGTAGAATCTATCAATGGGTAATATGTAAATTGTTGTATACAAGGGAACTCCTAGTTATTGATGTCCAAAATTGACCAAAATTTAAACTGTAAACTGTTGTAAACAAATTTTATTGATGTCCAGAATTGACCAAAAAGCTGACAATGGTGTCTGTAAACTCCAAGACCTAGTATTCGAATTACAACAAATGGAGCTATATATTTGAAAGAAAATGGTGATACCAGAACATGTGGTAGACTACTTGAAGGGAAACCGCCTTTTGAGGTATGATGCATCTCAAAAATGTTTGAGAAATTGGTAGAATCAATTGGATCATTGAACTGTCAAGTGTATATTTCTCAAAAGTGTAATGATGAGTTGAAGTGAAGCATGTATGAAACAGCCATATCAAGGAGCACTCGCGTCTATCCTTTCTTATTCTAAGGCACCCAACAATGATGAAGATGAGGCCAAGGTAGATAGTCCTCTAAGAAAAACCCATAGAATATAGGTTTTGAAGTCAATAGGGGGAGGCCCATGAGAAGCAAGGTAATGATGAGTCATTGAATCCAACATGAGGTAGAAAATAAGGTGTGGCTGACATAGAATGAAAACAAAAGGTAATGGGGAAGGAAATGAGAAGTGTACTGAAGACTTTCCTTGTTCATACAATAAATGCAAGAATCACCTAGTAGTGACTGAAAGCATTCCACTAGGAATGGTCAATTATTGGGAACACATATTT
>ML776741.1:1177048-1217931 GCA_009831015.1 Picea engelmannii | reverse complement strand
AGGAGGATGAAAATGGGTATACAAAATAAACTACAAGTCAATGGATCACTGGATAATCATGAAGAAATATTGGTATCCAAGGGCTAAGCAAAGAAACAAGAAATCAACTATGATGAAACCTTCATGCCATTAAACAATTTAAAATTCTATTTGAATTGTGTTATCTCTTATATTACAATTTTGATGAAAATTACACTGGATGGATGTAAAAAGACATTCACTAACTTATATGTTCAGCAAATAGAAAATCAGTAAGCACCTCTCTGAAGCTATGGCTACACCACTTGTTTGATGGAAACATAGAGAAACCAAATCCAGATATGATAGTTTGCCAATGTGGTCGAGCCTCAGCATCGATCCACGAGTGGGGTCCTCCTTTGCGAGCGAGGTCATCCTCTTCTATTGGAAGGCTAACAAAGGCGGGGTTATCCTCTGCGAGTGGTGCCTGGGCCAAACCTGGGAGTAACCCGTTACCCAACAGAAGAACATCGAGTAAAATACTAAAACCGTAAACCTCAAGGCCCAAAGGGGAAATAAGAGGTAGCAGAAGAATGCCGAAGAGTAAAACCGTAATTTGTAAACCTCCATTCCGTCAAGGACCAAAGGGGAAATTCAAATAAGCAAGAAGATGTAAAATGGGGAATGCATTTTAGATCCCATATAATTTATACCATGTGGGAGGGCCAAAAATCTCCATGTTCTTTGGAAATCAGGAAAAGGGAAGATTGAAATCGGGCAAAGGGAATATTGTAGCTACCCAGTGCCCACTACCCACTACCCATACCACAAAATTGGGGCGAAATTAAACCATAAACCCCGATTTTACCAAATGCCAGGGTGAAGAAGCTATCAGAAATTCCCATACTTCTAGAAATTTGGCTAATGGAAGCTTGTCCCTCCAAATTTCTGGGGCTAAATATAATTTGTTTTCCTCAATTCCTCCTAAAAACATGGGCTAACCCTGTACACGATTTTTCCCCTAAAATAAATTACGGGCTAATGACATAAGTTTTAAAAAATCACTCTAATACAAAAAATTCGCCCAATAAAAAATTGGAGCCCCTTAATTTCGCCCATGAGCGAAATTTCTCCCCTAAAATCATCTATGCTAGACTTTGTCCTCTTCTGAAAATATTGTACATCAATGGATCTATTATTGCAGCCACAATATTCCATTTTGTTTGCATTTAGATATATTGATGTTTTAGATCTGCAAAATTGAGTGACATATGAGTTATAAATAATATTTTATTAAAATATTCTTTATGAACAACTTTTGGAGTGATAAGAAGTATTTTTAGAGTAAAATAATGGTTTTTCACTTTTATTGGAGGGAAATATTGTATAAAAGAAATTGTCAAATTTTGACAAGTTTCATTTCATTGAAAGGATAGATATCTTGACCACTCTAGTTGTATCAAGAAAAGAATTATAATAAAAAGATATTTTTCTTGGTGTTGAAGTGTCCTATGTCCGCCCAAAATTGAATAAGGGGATCTTAGGAATATCTACCATTGTGTGTGTGTGCGATTGTGATTGTGCTAGTGGATTATTTTATCTTTGAAGGAGATAATTTGTGTCTAGTCTTTGACACATCTCATTTGGAAAACAAACACACACAATTAATGTCAGGAAAGTACATGCACAATCAAGCAAAGTAATCAAGAAGTAGCAAAGATATAAAATTATCAATCATATCAACATTGCACACATGAAGCTCATAATCAAGGTTTCAAAGAATCGACAATGAATTCTAATTTGAAGATCAATTCAGCTTCAAAACAAATGATTATACATCAAGCAATATGCAAATCAAGTTAATGAAGCATTCAAAATTGAATATCATTTGCTACTTGCAATAGTTATTTGTAAGAGTGAAATCAAATTTAAATTGAGTTGAATTGTAATTTTTGGGTGCTTTCTCAGTTGAGCCCGACACCCTCTAATTTTTTAGTCCATTTTTCAAATGTTGTGTCTGGCAATGAATCATTGTAAACATCATACTTTGGGATGCATTTTTCGATGGTAACCTACATCCTCCACTTCATGGAAGCAAGTTCAAGCGAACAAATTCAAAGGAGTGTGACAAATTCAAGTAACTGTGAAGTTCAAGCAAGCGATTGAAGTGAGTGATTTGCAAGTAATCCTTGTTTTGTCGAGTCAAATTGTAATTAGGATCTGCTTGCACAAGGATACCTTATTTAGTGTTTTGAAATGGCTCGAAGTCTCGAATTATTAGAGTTTTTGAACACTCTAATAAACACCACTAAAGAAAACACAATTATATTGAACAAATCAACCCTTCAATCAGTTTTAACTTGTTTGCAAGTGACGCAAGATAAAGTTAGACTTCTTCAATCTCAATCCCAACTATTGAATGATGAGTTGATAGATCTCAAAAATCAACAACCACTGAAGTTTTTTGAACTAGTTTTTGTTCAGAACAACCCTCTCTATGATGTTGAAGATGATTATGATGATGATGATGATGTTTTTGATCAACATTCAGTGAAGGAGAAACTCAGTAAGACAACTGCAGATGCAGGAAAAAATGAAGATATCCTTGAACCTACATTTCAAGAGTTTTCTTTTGAGTTCAGTGAAGAAAATATTTCAATGATGCAACAACATACAGTAAATCCACTTCCACAGATTTCAAACTAACAGGTTCATAATACTCTTTCCAATCCCATCATTAGACCTTGGGAAGAAATCATCTACAACAAGAATAGAATAGGACTAGGATATGAAAAGGAAGTTACCTTTCATATTCTTGATTATTCCATACCAATCCAGTTCCAAAGTGTTGGATTCCTTCAAGAAGCTTCAACTTCACCTGTTCAAGTTCAGCATCATAATGTGTAGTGTCAACATTGTAATCGAGTTGGTCACGTGGAGAATCAATTTTTTGATCTCCATCTTTTCCAGCATTGTGGCAAGCATAACCATTCTTCAGATAGATGTTCAACACTAAAGAAACCTGCAAGATTGCAGATTCACTATGAGTGGATTGATCCTTGGTAGTGGTCATCAATAGCCAAGCGATTATATAAGTTGTACCATAAAATTCAATCTCGAGTAAAGACCAATATTGTAGCACATAACATTTGTGTACCTCACATAAGTGGTCCCCTTATGGCATAGCTTTCGAGCATGGCCCTCACGGGATGATATAACATGTGGTTGTTTCCATATGTTCACTTTGTGTTGTATACAGATGGAACAAGTATGGTACTCTCTTGAGCCTAGAAGGGGAGAGTACAATTATGTAACTCTTTTGTACCTTAAGGGGGGGTAGTTCCAAAATCAAGTAAATATGGTCCGAGAAACCACTTGTGGTCTCTCCTTTCAGTTGAAAAAGGGGAGAATTGATGATGGAATTGAAGATGGTTGTCAGACCGAAAGTTTCGACAACAAAAAACATTAAATATACCATATCGGCATCGAATTTTTGATATGGGAAATTGCATTCTGTACATGACAGAGTTTGGTAGAATTATGGTTCAATGACTTGCAATTGAATCATACACATTACATGATTGGTATGTTGTTGGACGCCTAAAAGTGTCAAAATTGGTTATTGTTCATCCAAAAAACATCACATACATGGTATCAATTGGTCAGTGGTTATCCCATACCACATATTCAAAGAGAACTTCAGTGATACAATGATAGTAGAGTGGTGATACTAGATGTTCACCAATTAGCAAAAGACATCAGATTCTTCTAGCTCAAATAATTGGAAAAATGATCAAATTGTCAAGCAATGAGGGAATGTTCATATATTGCAGTTGTTCACTTCCATATCTCAGTTCTCTTCCAGTTCATTTCAGATGAACCATTCGACATCCAAATTGGCGATTTTTCAGGAAGTTCTTCATTGAGGCTCAGATCAGGAGTTTCAGTATGAAGACTTGGAAATAATACCAGTTTATACTTCATTGATCGTATTATTGATCGGACTTGTGATTGAGGGGGGGAATGTTAGACTATGGCTTACCTTACCAATCACTAAGTCTAATTGTCACTTATATTTGTATTATTCATTTAGGATATTAGTAATATATCCTCAAGTGATGACTAATGAGTTAGTTAAGTTTTCCTATCCTAGTCATCATGCATGATTTTAGGATCTAGAGAAAATATCTCTATAAGGTGGCATCACCCATTTTACTATAAATGTGTACCATTGGTGTGAATACTAAAAGTGTTGGATAGTGAGCCTTTTCCGTCATCTTGTAGTTCTTGTATATATTTTATCAAAATGGGTGTGTTTTCTCAAGTCAACTCGTCCGATAACTAGCCATGTTCCCATCTCAAGAAACCAAGTGGTAGAAGAAGACAAGCAACAAATAAAGAAGATAACAAAAGACACTCTTAACTCTCCTAAACTAACACACTATCTCTATTAGGAAGGTTTCCCCACATGAGTGTCTCACTAAAGTTTCATTGGCATGTGTCAAGTGAATGGGGGTAAATTTGACTTTTCCTCTTTAGATAAGGCACACTTGTGCAGGAGTGAGGTGCACTAGTGGAGTGGATTTATCCCCTAATTAATGCCCCCAATTCATTATTAAATGTCATTAACTCACTAATGACTAATCACTAGTCAAACAGTGAACTGCATTCTAAAAATAGATCTACTAAACATAGATAGTCTAAAAATAGAGAGTCCCAAAAAATACGAAAATGAAAGATTCCATCAACGGTCTAAAAATAGATGATCCTAAAACTTTGAAAACCCTAATGTTTAGTAGATGAAGGAAATCATCCGGGGAACAAGCTCAGATAAATGAAAACTAATAGTCCCTTTCTATGAAGAATGTGTTTTCCACCAAACCAAGCTTGTCTCTTAGCATCTTGAACTTTCTCTTTGCTTGGGGCTTCGTCAAAATATCAACCACTTGTGATTCTATAGGAATGTAATACATAATGAATTATCTCCTCCATACTCTGTCTCTTAAAAAATAATATCGTATCTCAATGTGATTTAATTGATCATGGAAGACTAGATTCTCAGAGAGATTAATGCAACTCTAATTATCATAATGAATAATAGTGGGTTGTGATGTCCCAACGATCAACTTTGATACCAAATTTTGAATCCAAATTGATTCACAACTAGATGGAGCTATCAGGTTGAAGAACTTAGTACGTGTTTCAAGTACTAATCACCCAAAATGGAATAATACTACCAAAAAGTGACACCTTAGTTCTTAACATCCATCAGTACTAGGAAACACCTTCCCCTAACAAGGAGTAGTATCTAACCAATAGGAGACCCCATCCTCCTCTCATCCTTCTAGTTTTTCCTAGGTAGGAGATCCATCATTCTAGAACATATAGAGGAACTAAAAATTATAGGTTATTTATTCATGTTCAACTACTTATTACTTACCTAAAGGGGATTTCCTCTTCTCAGAGAGATGTGGGATAGAGCCAAGTGTGAGTAGACCCCCTCTTGGTACAAAAGACCTTAATTCCCTGGACAAGGAAGGAAATTATTTCAGTTCGATACGTCCATTTACTAGCTAGGTTCATTATATGCTTGGTGGTTCCGGAGACCAGGACTCTACCAGGTCTTAGGATACTACCCCACATTGTGAACCTCACCCCACTGATGATCAACCCAGATTAAGTGAATCTCTCCCCTCCCAAGTTGTCACAAAGTCGATTGCCCCTACCATCTTTGGAATGGACTAGTGATCCCCAAACCGAATGATATTACTCAGCCTTGACCATATCGATCGGAAAACTAGTAACTCTATTACTACTTGAGACATAGTTTTTCATATGGAGAAACTGGATGGATGAAGACTCACTCACTACTAAGATGATGAAGATTGTTGGGAAACCCAAGCTACAATACCAATATGTGATAATCAGACATATATGAGACTATATAAACCCTTTAAACCCAGACATAAATTATAATTGAGATATTGTTCCTTAAATAAGAGATGTCTAAGAGATGTCTAAGAAATGTTCCTTACGACATGTCCTAAGAGATGTCTTGATAAAATTTTGTTACTTAAATTATTAAATATTTATTTCTTTAATTCAAAATCAAAGGAAAGATATTAATAACACATGAATAAAATATTATTAACTTGTTATATGTTGTAATACAACTTTATCCATATACTTTACCTCCCTAGTGATAGAAACCAACTTCATTGATATTTTCATGTTTTCCCCTGGTAGTACTTCCCTGTATTACTTGTAAGATTCAATTAACAAATTTACAATTCTCATAATTATTTAAATGTAAGGGTAACTTCTTCCTTTTCATTTTATGACAATGACAACTTCTTTCTAACACCTCCATAGATCCCAATATTTCTTGAAATAGCAATGTGCATCACCAAATAGTTAGAAAAAGAAGATATACTATAACAAGCATGGGGAGCAACTTATAGGATATAAAATATTGGAAGCAACTTACATTATTTAATAGTTTATTGTCCAAGTCCTTCAATTGAATGTTAGCTGATTCTACAAGTTCTAATGGTTGAATCTCCACCTTCTCTAACCACAAGTCTAACCTTATATAAAAAATCGGATCAACTTACATGATATAAAGAGTTGGAATCAGTTTACATTATTGAGGAGTTTCTTCACCAAGTCGTTTGATTGAAGGTTGAACGATTATGGAGATCCTAATGGATGAATCTACACCTGATATAACCCCATGTATATCCATATGCCTCGCATGGGTGATCATGTTTGGTTGCATCTAAACATACAACATTTCAATGGTCACCAACAACGCAATCTCAAACCATTGTGATATGGTCCATGTACATCTTTAAACATATTAATGGCAATGCATACCATTGGAATTTCCTCCCTAGTTGGGAATCCATGATGTTAGACGCCTAGCCACCATTTCATGAATATGCCTTATTGGATGTGCATGCTCATTGTACAAGACAAAAACAACACCATTAATGTATTTTTGTTCATCAAAGATCTCTCACCACTCGAGACAAATGGTATTCACAATAATCTTTCCAATAACAATTACCCTAGCTAGTAGAGAAATTGGGGATACTTTGAATCTAAAAGAGGAGATGAGAAATCTTGTATACATATGATAGATGGATGTATCCACTCTATATCCTATCCATTAATGAATTTAAGCATGTAAGCTTCAAATCCATGCATTTATGTTCTTTCATTAATAATGGATTTGTCAAGATCATTTAGGTTAGTTATTTTTTACTATGTTAATTTTCTTATTGTAACCATTGAAATACAATTGAAGAGAGATTTTTTTGTTGTCTCAATTTTTTTTCCTTTTATTATGGAAATAATTTCTAGAAATTCATGTTACCAGACCTTATTATATGCTCCAACATATTGCCTAGTTGACTATTGATTGGCTCTTCTATCTCAATCCAAGATTTACCCAATCTTTCATGTGTCCTATTTGAAGAAGGTCATGGGGTAAAATTTTCAAAATTAGACTACCCCTCAAGAACTTATTGATGAGGGTTCCATTTGGTTACAACCAAAGACAATACTTACCACAAGAAAATGTTGATTGCATTGACCAAAATTTAAGAAGTCTTGATACAATGGAAGGATAGATAGATAGCTAATTCTAGTTGAAAATAAATAATGATTTTATAGTATTTTTGACAGATTCAACTTTGGCAATAACACTATTGTTGAAGGCGGGGGGAACATTAGGTCCCTACTCCTATACACATACTTAGACATACTTAGGAGTTCGTAATTAATGTACGATGTCATGTTTTTTGAATAAGTCCCAAAAGGTACTTAATGGGTAGTTACTCAATGTAAAGAGACGTCTTTAAAGACATCTCTTATTTGAGGAACTAGATCTCAATTATAGTTTTTCAATAAGAGATGTTCTTTAAGACATCTCTTATTTGAGGAACCCAAACATAAACTTTATAATTCATCGAAAATATAATTCCTTATTTGAATGGACCATGAAAGTAAACTAAACCAAATGATTCCAGAATCCTAGATATTCATAAATATGTGTATTTTCAATCCAAAATAAAAAATTATGGAATGTATGTCACTTGTTTAAAGAAATCGTAATGGTATGCCATATTCGATTATTCATTCATAATCGAAATTTGACATTTTCCATTTTCTAACTTTTGTTTTTTTTCTTGATTGAACCTCTATTAAGTTTATTTGTGTTGCAACTACCAAATGACTATATTGACAACTTATGACATTCCACTGATAGTCTTGAAAGTGAACATGACTATCGGTTTGATGGGTTTCTTGAAAAAAATATCCTTTCAATACGATGGATCATCTTTCATATATAAAACCGATATCATCAAAATCTTCTAATAACCTCATCTTTTGTTATGTCCATCTCATCAAATAATATTTCACGTTTTCAGTGTTGTCTACAGGTGCAACCCTGACAAAGAAATCTCCTGCAAATAATTCGATATGTTCCAACAATCAGTTTGTGTTAGATTAGCACACATGCACGTTCCATTAAACTCATCTACTATATATAAATTTTATATATTCAACTTGCAAGTACATCTACAAGTTGTTTAAATATTTAACAAATATATTTTCAAACAATTGAAAAATAAAAATTACATTCTCTAACAAGATTAGAAACTCTATCGCCATCAACTGTCACTATAGTTTCATTTGATTCCATCTCATCTGATCTTGCAAGTTCCATTTTCCCTTTTATATTAAGTTCAGTATGTCTCCAAGCTTTAACATATTCTACATTTTCGTTTTCACAAATCTCTATGGATTTTGTGTCCTCTATGCAAACTGAACAAAAACAAGATTCATTTATTCTATCAAATGCAAACACATTTTGAAAGAGATTTTTTTTAACTAAATGCACTTTTTGTGTCCCATGTATTGTACTAGATTCATATGGGATTGATCTATTTACATCTTGGTTTCCAACATACCAAAAAACCATGCACAAGACAAGAACTTGTTAACTTGAAATCTATCAAGAAAATGATTGAAGATCATATAAGTTTGAACACGTGAATAAAAATATCTTGTGCACATGTATATACACACACCTGTGCACATCCCTTGATGTATTA
The DNA here is from genome assembly GCA_009831015.1 of Picea engelmannii. Lineage (NCBI taxonomy): Eukaryota > Viridiplantae > Streptophyta > Pinopsida > Pinales > Pinaceae > Picea > Picea engelmannii. The sequence continues at coordinate 1,208,851 of ML776741.1, read as the reverse complement.
TTTTCATGTATTAGTGCCAGTTTTCACCATTCAACAACTTGATTAGCGGATTCAAATCGATTGGCATGAGGGTTCATCTGATACCTTAGAAGTGCTCATTTTACACATGTCCCTGTACCATCGTTCTCTCCTTTTACATGACCAGTCTCAAAGAAATTCCAACAATATGTAATTTTTATTTCTTATGAAGATGCCACAACCAATAGAATGATCATGAAGATTTGAAATGACCCGCAGATCCATTTGACCATATCCAATGTCAATCAAATCCGATCCCACATTCTTTCAATGAATCATAAAATTTATCAAAACAATGTTGTACATAATGTGTATTGTGTGCTCGATCATCACTTATATAAAAGTGATATTCTTTAATAACATGTCGATTGTCATTGGTTATTTCTATGCTATCAAGACTTCGTTGAGAATGTCTATATAGAATGTGGACAAATATAGTGACTTGATCAGAATGATAATATTCACTCTGTATTTATTTTTGTGCAGCGAATGTGTACTTCTCTGTAAAATCAACTGTGGACAAAATTGTCCCCGGTGGAAACACTTCACGAGATTGTTTGAATTGTAGGTATTTCCATCGAGCTCTATGTGAATGCTTGGTGTATTTATAAATTTATTCCTCAAACTTCTTCAAAAAATCTATCACACATATTTTATCTACTTTCAAATCAATCCTTTTGGAAACAACATTTGAAGAATGTGGATCCATGTTGTTGATATATTCATATCTCTTCCAATTGAATATTATATTAGAAAATGATTGATCATTCATATCAATAGGATACTTTGAGTGAAACAAACTTAGATTTCCACAACGATCATATTTATTTCCACCAAGAAATTTTTTTTGGTAAAAAAATTCATCACCTTCTCTTTCACATATAATTTCATATATAAAAGCACGGAATGTGGAAGGAGGAGGTGAACTTGGCCATAAATTTTTACCAAAATCAAGAAACGTGTCATAATATAAAAAGAAAAATGTGAAGACAGTGCACCTATTTGTTGCACATCATTGCGCCTATTTCGTACGCACTAGTGCTCGAGAGATTTTATATGATGTGCACCGTTGTTTTCTATTTTTTTTTTAAATAACTCTACAACGATGCACCATTGTCTTATTTATGGTGGCGCACTGGTGCGGTATAGTCTTATAAACGCACCATTAAAAAACATTCTTCTAAAATATCCACCTGCGTACCTTCGCTAGTGACCTCCGCTACAACCTCCGCTACAAATGGATTTTTGGGATATTTTTATAGGGGCTTCCGCAAAAACCTCCGCTATAGGGTCTTTTCCTTGTAGTGATTTTATTCTTTGCAGAAATGTTGTGGAAATCACTATGGAGCATAAACTAATCCAATTTTATGTCAAAGATACTCAAATTTCTCTCTTGGAAGAGGTTTAGTGAAGATGTTTGCAATATGTTGCTTTGTCCCAATATACTCCACCTTGATATTTTTCTCTGTAACCTGTTCCTGTAGAAAGTGAAACTTGATCGGAATATGTTTGGCCTTGGAATGCATCACTCAATTCTTGGAGATATTGATAGCACTAGTATTGTCACAGAATATCGAAATAGGTTCATCATACTTTACCTATATATCTTGTAGAGTTTATTTCATCCAAAGAACCTAAGCAAAACATGTTGGTGTTGCAATACTTCCAGTTTTTTTGTAGACAATGACATTGATGATTGCTTCTTATTTAACCAAGATACCATACAATCACCTAAACAGAAAGCTACTATGCTAGTACTTCTTCGATCATCAATGCTTCTTGCCCAATCTACATCTGCATAGGTGACCATAGTCAAATCATTTTCTTTTGGATACCACAATCCAAACTCCATTATTCCTTTAAGATATATGGAGATCCTCTTTACTGCCATAACATGAGTTTCCTTCGGTGCTTCTTGAAATATTGCAACTTTTCCAATGGCTTGCATTACACCTAGTCTTGAGGATGTCACATAGAGTAGGTTCCCAATCATTAATCTATAGAGTCTCTGATCTGTTTTTTTAGATTCATCATCTTTTCTCAACTTGAAATAGATTACCATAGGAGTACTTACTGGTTTGCAATATTACATTCCAAACTTCTTCAACATTTCTTTGATGTACTTGGTTTGAGAAATGAAAATTCCTTCGTCTAGTTGAGATATATGAAGTCCCAAAAAGAATGTCAATTCACCAAGTAGTGACATTTCAAACTCATTCTACATGTCTTGGGAAAATGTTTTACTCATCCTATCATCATCACTTCCAAAAATAATGTAAACCAAATATACTTCAATGATAAGTATGTTGTTCCTAACAACCTTCACATAGAGATTTCTATCTGCGTTCCCTTTTATGAATCCTTGTTGTTGTAAATACCTATCCAATATTGCATACTAGGCTTTAGGGGCTTGCTTGAGTCCATATAGTGATGTATTCAACCTGCAAACATAATCTCCCTTTTTTGATAGAAAGAACCCTTTTGGTTGTTCGATGTAGACTTCTTCCTATAATTCACCATTTAATAATGTTAATTTTACATCCATATGATATAATTTGATTCTCTTGGGACATGCATAGACCAAGATTAGTCTGATTGCTTCCATTCTTTCAATAGGGGAAAATGTTTCTTCAAAATCTACTCCTTCGACTTGAACATATCCTTTGCATATTAATCTTGCATTTTTCTAGTTACATGTCCATCTTCATTTAGTTTTTTTTTTAACACCCATTTCGTACCATTTACATTTTTTTTTATCGGTCTTGGAACCAGTTTCCATGTTTCATTATTCTCTATTTGATTTAGTTCTTCTTCCATGACCTTGACCTAATGTTCATCATTATTGGCTTCCTCAAAACTGTTGGGTTCAACTGTGGATAGTAGTGCAAGGTGTCTCTATTATGGTGTATGTAGTCGTCTTCTTCCTCTGGTCTATATTCCTGCATTTTTATCTCCAATAATTTGTCATGGTGGATGATTCTTCTTAACCTGATGGTTAGGAGTGTTGGAGGGAATAAAAAAATCGTGTTGGTTGTTTTCTTCTTTTTTTTCTTCTCGCTACTTCTCCTCTTGTTGTTTTTCTTCTTCTTATTCTACCTCGTCTTCTTTTAATTATTCTTATGCTTCATGTTCATTGGAATTTATTGTTTTCTTATTTGATCTTTGGCACATCTCCTTCATCAATATTTACATTTATAATTTCTACTATCTTCTTGAGTCTCAGATTGTAACATTTCTATGCCTTTATTTTTCTTGAGTATCCAACCAATATCCCTTTATCAACTCAAGAATCAAATTTTCCAACTCTATCATATTCTCTTTTTATGTAGGATTTTCTTCCAAACACTCTGAAATGATTGACCTTTGTTGGTCTTCCCTTCCATAACTCATATGGAGTTTTTTCATTGTTACTTCTGAGCATCCCTTTGTTTGAGATATGTATTGATGTGTGAATTGCTTGTACCCAAAATATATTGCTAGACTTCGAATCTTTCAACATGGTTCTGGCCATCTCCATGACAATATCATTCTTCCTTTCAACAACTCCATTTTGTTGAGTTGTCCTAGCTATATAACCATAAAAGAAATAAAATAAAATGCATACCAACTGCAAAATGTGGTATAAATATGTAAAGAATGGGATGAATCTCTATACCCAATGGAAAGAATCAAATAAACAACACATGTGAAGAAACCATTGAAAACAAGAATCCCCTGGTGGCCTTTCCATGGGAGGGTTATTCTTCTCTTCTGAGTGTGTGGAAAATGGCGTGGAATCTGCTCTTGGATGAAAGTAACAATAGGAAATGGAGCCAAAAAATCACTGGAAATGTTGGCATCATTTCAATACTCTAAATGAAAAAAACTCTATGGAAATGGAATGGATATCTTTATTTTATAGGAAAAATAATGGTTATCCTTGATATGATCAAAATAATAAAATATATTGTTTGACCAAATCAATTCTTATCCACTAATTGATTTTTACCTTTTATTTGAGTAGGGTAAAGAGGGAAAAAGTCCTAAAAGGGGATTATGACTTTAATTAAGTGAAAATAACATTAGGAAAAGTGTTTTCAAAAGTTATCTAAGGGAAAATGGTGTGAAAGTGTGTATGATCAAGGGATACATGGACTATGATGGTGCATATCATTAAGGATTAATGTTATGTATCAAATGCTTAATATATCAATATAAACCAGAAGTATACACGATGTACAACAATGTGAGCATGGATCACAACTCCAATATACATAAGAGAAATGAGTTACACAATACCTCCTTAAATAACAGGAGAAAATCTTCCAAATATCCAAATTCATTCATACATCACAATCCATATCTCTCAATAATGAATACATGATCTCTCTCTCTCTCTCTCTCTCTCTCTCTCTCTCTCTCTCTCTCTCTCTCTATATATATATATATATATATATATATATATATATATATATATATATATATATATATATATATATATTCACAGACTACACATGAGGCCCAATTACTATTTGGCCAACCCTATTACATATACATTTACACATTACATGTACGTTTATCCATATTATATACATTTAACCCCATATATTTCCCCCTTGGATCATAACATAGTACCTTCCTTCAAAAGGTTTTTTCCTTAAAGTTTTGCGATTAAAGGATTCACATGTGATGAAACCAAGTAATATGGTTTTTTATGCTCATTTTTTCTTCATTCCATTGATGATGATCTGTCCATCCAAAATCAATTGTTTTCAGTATTAATCCTTGGTGGTTAGTTGTTTCATAATTTATTTTCTTTGATTACATGTATTGTTGTTGTAACTTCTACAATTTGTAGTAGTTGTTGGTCTTGTATAAGATTTTTGAAGAGTAGTTTTTCGATGCCTTGTTCCATGAATATTGACAAGTACTCCATCTTATTCCTTGATAATGTTGATATCGAACGTATTGTCTTAATTGAAATCTTTCTTGGTAATGAAGGTGTTGATATGGTTTCACATTTGACAAGTTTCCTTCACTCTACACATGCATTTCATATATCTTATTTCCAGAGGAAATGGAATCATCTATCCTATTTCCTTGGTCTTTGATTACTCTAGATTTGGATATAATACCAGCATATTTGGCATGTACATATTCTAGATGAATTTCAACTTCTTCAAGTATATTCTAATGACCTTCTTGAATCTTGTCGTGTTTCTCCTTTTAAAGCTGCAATGCCACCCCATTTATCAAAATTTGGTGTCCTTCTTCAATTCTAGATTGCATTTCTAATTTTACCTCATCGGTATTTAGGGATTCCTCAACTTTATTGCAAACTTTCTCTTCAATTCTTTTAGTAGATTATTCATCCAAGATCCTTGTTTCTTCTTGATTTTGATAATTCTTATTTTCTTCTTTCAATCTCTTAACCTAATCTAGTATTTTTTTTAATATGGTTTTGTAATCTACATATCTCTTCATCTTTATTTTTCAAATATTCCCTTGAATCATCATTTTCCCACTTTGCTTTCCTACTATTTTCTTGATTTAATTTCTTAACCTCCTTAATGAATGATTCATTAAGGGATTGCATCTTAGCAAACTCATTGTTCTTATTTGTAATACATTTTCTTAGCTCTTCATTATCCTTTTTCAATTTGGAGGCATTTTGTTTTGATTCCTTTAATTCCACTTGAATTTAATGCATCTCCTCCATTTTTTTTTTAATCTTTGATCCATTTATTTGAGAAGAGTTATTCAAACTTTTCCCATGTGGATTAGAGTCTAGTATCTTCATCAAATTTTCCCTAAGTATAGTCTAGAGTCTAGTAGAGTCCTTCACTCTACAAATGCATTTCATATATCTTATTTCCATAGGAAATGGAATCATCTATCCTCTTTGCTTGTTCTTTGATTACTCTATCCTTGGAGATAATACCATCATATTTGGCATGTAGATATTTTAGATGAAGTTCAACTTATTCAAGTATATTCTAGTGACCCTCTTGAATCTTGTATTGTTTCTCCTTTTAAATATGCAATGTCACCCCATTATCAAATTTTGGCATCCTTCTTCAATTCTAGATTGAATTTCTAATTTTACCTAATAAATATTTAGGGATTCCTCAACCTTATTGAAAATTTCCTCTTCAATTATTTTAGTAGATTCTTCATTCAAGATCCTTGTTTCTTCTTGATTTTGATAATTCTTCTTTTCTTCTTCCAATCTCTTAACCTCATCTAGTATTTTTTATTATTATGGTTTTGTAATCTACATATCTCTTCATCTTTATTTTTCAAATATTCCCTTGAATCATCATTTTCCCACTTTGCTTTTCTATTATTTTCTTATTTAATTTATTAACCTCCTTAATGAGTGATTCATTAAGGAATTGTATATTAGAAAACTCATAGTTTTTATTTGAAATATGTTTTCTTAGCTCTACATTATCGTTTTGCAATTTGGAGGAATTTTATTTTGATTCCTTTAATTCCACTTGAATTTAATGCATCTCTTCCATTTTTTATCCTTGATCCATTTATTTGAGAAGAGTTATTCAAAATTTTCCTATGTGGAGTATAGTCTACTAACAATGCCAATGGGGATGAATAGGAGGGGATAAACCAAACTAGACTCTAGACTCTAGACTCTACTTTGGACTCTAGACTCTAGAATCTACTCCAGAATCTAGACTCTAGACTCTACTCCAAACTCTAGAGTAGAGAGAGTAGACTCCCTCTCTCTCTAATAAACTCTAGACTCTACAAACCCTCCTAATAATTCCAATGGGGATGGATAGGAGGGGATAAACCAAAATAAAACCCCTTCTAACAATTCCAATGGGGATGGATAGGAGGGGATAAAAGGCAAGTCTCACCTGAAAATTCCAATGAAGTTGGTCAGGCGAGATGGAAAAAGGGAAGCGACCTCTCGAGAATGCTAGTGAAGTTGGTCAGGAGGGGATAAAAATGGAAAATCCCTCTTGATATTTATTATGAGGTTGGTTGAAGAGGAAAGAAAAAAATGGGAATCCCTCTTGAGAATAGGGATTATTTTAAGGATGAATTTTTTTTTAAATGTATAAACCTTGGTGAATCTTACTAATCCTTCATATGCCAACCAAAAAATGTTTGGCGATATTTTTGTAAAAATAATTAAATTTCTAAGGATTTTATATAGTTTGTATAAAATTTTGGAAATTTTTAAGGTAAAATAATTGTATCCCATATAATTTGGGTGAATCATTTTTAGAATAGCGAATATGTTTTTGGGAAAAACTATGGAAAATTATCTCATGAGCGAAATTTAGCCCCTAAAATCATCCCTTCTTGAGAATGTTAATGGGCTGGACAAGAGGGAGAAAAACTGTGGAATAATCCTCCTAAAAGTGATAATTAGGCTAGCCAAGAGGACTAAATAAAGGAAAGGCTTCCTAGAAATGCAAATAAGGCTAGATAGGAAGCAAAAGAGAAGGATCCTTCCTGATAATGTCGATGAGGATAATCAAGAATGAATTCAACTATGATAACAACCCTCCTAGTAATTCCAATGGAGCCAACAAAGAGGGGAAATAATGATTCCCCTAGTTAAAGGGATAGATGGTATGCAAAGAGCATGCCCCCATCTTGGGAAAACCATGGTAGAGAAAAAAAAATAATGATTATCTATGAGGTAATCTTATCTCAATGGTAAACAAGAACAAAAATGTTATGGTCATTAAGTAATGTGACCAACTGAAGTAGCATTCCATGACCAATGGGGAGAAATAAAACTCTTCGTGCAAGAAAATGGCTTCTATATGAAGTGTTAAACTTAAAAAACTAAACATACTCTTTGGAATATCTAAAAACTACAATTTTGATGATACAAATGGTTCGTCAATAGGAATCCTTGTGAACCTGCAACAACAAAAAGAAAAATGGGCCTTTTCTATCAAATGAGTTTCCCTTCAATTTTCCATTCATTGTTGCCAGTGGTTGAGGATGAACATGGAGAGAAGGAGGAAGCCCTAAATCTTGTTGATATTGATATGGGATATTCGACTGATAAAAAATGGTGGTTCGAGTCTCAGGTTGGTGGTCTATCTGTGCTCTTCATTTTTTTCGGATTACTTTCCTATATTAGGGGTTTTTTTTTTAGTTGTGGCACCTTGGCCTAATTTTGAGGTCCAATGCACTTTTTCGGCCAAAAAGGGCATTGGAAAGCATAGGAAAAGGCAAGATAATGGAATTGGACAATGCACTAAAAGGGGACCAATATTGGTAGGTGGACCCTAGTCTAGTGTGGGATAAAGAGGAGACTCAAATGTTGATTTCTTGTGATGAAAAGGACCTAAAGAAAGGTTCTTTTGAGTACGTATGGAAGATTTCAAAGTGATATAGAGAGAATGATACTTTGAGGATATTCTAGCTCAGGTGCAAGGAGATACGACCATGTGAAGGGCACTAGCACAGTACAGGTTGCTCAAGTAATTTGAGAATATTCTAGTGTGAGCAAGAGAAGGGATATTGTCAAGCATGGTGGGGTATTGGGATCTTGATTATGGTGCGTTTATGGTCCATGGTCATTTTCTGGAGATAAGCATGTAGGACATATACTTTCTCATGGGGTTACCCCAACTAGGTGTGGTGTTGGATACTCCACCCATGTTGCCTCAAGGTAGGAAAATAGAGGAGTTCCTATATCTCCATTATATTCTTGGCACACATATTCATGATTCTCTAATCTATGTGAGGGACATATAGAGATTAGAGACCCAATAAGTGGCTACAATGATGATATGGATAATAGGGAATCACTCTCTGCACAAGGTAATTGGAGGACAAATGTGTGTGGTCAAGAGGGTGTTGTAAGGTACCCACTTTGGGTGGGCACAAATAATTTTGAAGGTGCTCAAGAACAAACTGACAGCATGTCGAAGAGCAAGAGGAGGGAACTATATCCTTGGGATAGTATTGTGTTCCTTATTCTTTGAGTACATTTCAACACTATAATCACATGTGTATGTCCATGATGGGGGGCCTCAGGAGCGCTAGATGCACTAGTGGGGTGATTTATTGCAGAGAGGTAGGTGTGGTGCAATTGAGAATGTGTTACTGTCTGAGTTCTTCCAACACTAGGATCACCTCCTGATTGTGATTAAGGAATATTTGTATTCATGAATGAACTATCGAGTGGATCCATAACTACCTTTACCAATGGATCGAGCATGGGGACGTGATGGTAAGGCATATTGTGTATATTTTTGTTACATCTATTTACTGCATGATTTGAAATGTGTCAATATATGGTACTGACAATATATGTGTGCAAGTTTTATATATAGCATCGGTGAGGCTAGTGAGACAGACGACAACTAGGGAGGCTAGTGCATATGCCAATCCTATACCAATGGGGTCTAGTGAGGGGAAGTATATGCAGGCAAAGATGGAGGACCTTCACCGAAGGTTGGAGATCTTGTTTATTAGGGTAACATAGAATGGGTTTCATACCATGGTTGACCACTAAATATGTGCTTGCGTTGGGGCGTGATATGAATGTCGTTCTATCCTACAAAGGGTAGGGGTAGTAGGCTAGGTGGTGCAAGACATCACGTTAGGGGACATTATTCCTTTAGCATGGATTACACCATCCAATGGGGATGAGTAGTAGAGGGTGGTTGGACGCCCCCCATTTTTTTTACTTATTTAGCATGCGATGGACATCCTCATTGTATAGTAGAGTAGTAGAATCAAACTTATATAACTTGTGTTATTTTTGTGGTTTTATAAATATATAGTATGTTGATGGACACACACACACACACACACACACACGTGTGTGTGTATGTGATGATTGAAAAATGTACAATGTATGATATATATTAATTTGCATGTATGATAGTGTAGAAATGAATGCAAATGGCTATATTTGTGTAGATGCATGTGCTAAATTCTAGTCTAAGTTGTTGTTTGCAATGTTGTCTACAAAATGATTGTGACTTATAAGTATGTGATAAAATGTAATGGATTCAAATTATCACACCAAGAGTCAAACACACAAATATTTCATAAAAAAACATGGGTGGCACACACGATACACATCATTCAACTAAATTACGAGATGTTCGCTCGAATATAAATAAATATGAAGGTGGTGAATGAAATAATCAAGGGAATCAACTAAAAACCTATCACTACATCATATTATCCCTGATTGTTGGTGGTAGATCCAATGCAAACACCACTAGAATGGAAGAGGGTAAGCATGGGGGTAAATAAGGCCTAAGCTACCAAGGCTAGATTCTGGGAAGAACGAATCACACCATTGGCATAACCAATGTAGAAAGAGGATAAAGGGTCCATATGAAAGGCACAAGAAAATAACAAGTTATATGCAATACATGCAAGGTGAATGCAACCAAAACATCAAAAATATAATTATACAAAGAGAACAAGAAACGAGGTTCTCACAAGGGGGTTGTGAGGCACATCTCTAAAGAAACGAATCCGTTGGGACACTGATATCAGGGGATTGGAAACATGGGAGATGTGAAAGACATGGACATTGGGTGGATATTCAGGAGGACCAAGCTCAATGGAAGTGGTATGACTGGCTTGTGAATATGGCTTCCAATGAGATGTTGGATCTTTAATCATCAGAGTGGCGACCTATGCACGAGAAACATACAACTGGAAGATATCTTGAAAGACACCTTTGTATTGAGGAATGCAAGGAAAATAGTGAGAATAATGGCCATAGTTCTCTCATAATGCACAAGGGTGGTTTGTACGAAAATAATTTATCCGTTTAGTGGTCGGTTCAAGGAGTTGAATTTCCAAAATTGTAGTGGAAGAATCAATGTCAAGGTCATCATAATTATAGATCTCTTTCAATTCTATAAGTCATGGGAAATGAAAGGTAGGATGGTCAAATAGCTCACATAAGGAACAAGGAAAAACAGGCTTCTTTGAGGTGGTCTAGGTGGATGTGGTGGGGTTGGGAGGGTTTTAGGTGTCTTTTCCTTTGGCCTTAATTTCAAGATTTATTAGTTTTGAGTTGGGGTTCGGGCGGGGCCTATGATGATCGAGATGGGATTTGGGTAGAATCGAGTGAAAGCTCAGGTGGGGGGGCAGGGGGAGGTGGAGGTGCAAATTGTGTAGTCATTTGTGGAGTATTCGTGAATGGATTGATAAAATTTATCATATTCTGATTGGAATATTGCTTCAGGATGAGTTTCTTTAGTGGGGGAAACAATGGCATAGGTGTAAATAGAGGTGGAGGAAATAATTGGCAAAGAGGCCATAGAAGGCCACGATTCTCAATACATTTTGAGGTTGATCCACAAGAACTAAATCAACTTTTCCAAGATGAGTTTTTTAATCTAGTTGGCCAAGGAATTCTGCAACCTAGGCCTGAGAGGCCTCCTTTCCATCCACACAAAAATTTCTCTAGTATTTGTGTTCCCCCTCATGTTTCTATGCAACCAGAACCACCTGCCAATGATGGCTAGAAAGAGATTGTCCACCAACCTGTTGCACATCATAATGGGCGGCATACAATATCATTTTCATTACCCCCTCCTCCACTGTCATTTAATCCAAATGCACAAGTTGATCACATTGTTTCACCAGCCCAATATTCACATGAAATCAAAAGGCTTAAAACCACTATGCCAGAACTAGAGATTGACAAAGGGAAAGAAGTGACCAATTCCCCTAACTCTTCTGAAACTTCATCTGAATCAGTGTCCTCCCATCTCCACCTCAAGGATAATTTATCCCATGTCATCAGCGAAATCCATCCTCAAGGTTCCAATCATGCTAAAGTTTCTACAGAAGGCAAAACAGCAGGAAGGTCAAAAGAGAGCAGTATTGAAAAGAGACAGAAAATATGGTTTTTAATGTTGTTAATGCTATTTTTTTTTAGGACCATCTTTTTATTTTATATGATAGAATTTTGGACAACAAATACATATTTAGACAAAATTTTGGACAACATGGATATAATATTATTTTTGGATATAGTTATGTTTTATTTTTTTATATTAAAATATTTGACTATTAATATGAGGATGGGAGTTACAAGGCAGATGTTTGAATTAAATTTTTGGGGTATTATACTTCATGTTTGGATGAATTTTAAGGAATTGAAAATGGGAGTGACAAGGGGTCCCACCTATTTAGTTATTATATAAAAAGACCCTTATCTATATATTATTATTTATTTGTCTCAACTAATTAGTTAAGCTAATTAATCTTAACAAAAGAAAGGTAGTTGAACTACCGTAACTTATTGAGAAAGAATAAAAGCTCAATCAATTGAAGAGACAAAAGGAGGAGAGAACAGAAAGAGAACCTCTGATATAAGGTCTACTCAATACTTGTGAGATACATCTTTTCTTCATTCATTCTGAGTTTACTAGAAATCTATACCATCTTGATGACAACAAGATCTTATTAAAGGAAACAGGATTCAAAACTGAATCATATCTTTCAGCAGCTTGTTTCTAAAGGTGTATGATTTATATTTGGCAGTCAGTGTGTTCTTGTTTGTTTATGGATTATATTTCATGACTGATAAAGAATATTTTGCAGAGTATTTTTTTATGGTGCCCATCAGAGACTTCTAAATTTTACTTTGGTCCCGCCCTCGCAGGATTTGTAAAGAGAGTTTTTCTTTGTGTCTCGGAATGAAGTTAATATAAAAATGATATTTCTGATTTTAGTATCATATGTGTATCTTAATGATATTGTTCAGATTTTACTTTTATTCTTGTTTCTTATCCATGTACACACTTATGTGTATCTCTGCTTCTTTTCTTTTTCAGAGTTATATATAATATATAAAATCATCCTTAGTCCCTAGTACATATTACCTGTGGATTAAGATATTGTTTTGAATTAAAGGATATAAACTCTGGGTAACATTCCCAACTATCTTTCCTTAACCTAGCATATATGAAAATGATTGAGTAAGGTTCTTCATACCTTTTCCTCAACTAATATCAGACCACTCGAATCTATTTTTGGCACCACTTTGATTGGAGGTCATTTTCCTTTGGGATAGATGGGATTGGGAGAGTTTATCCCTTCCAAGGCCTATAGGGTAGCCAATATTATCTCATTCATCTTTGATAAGGCCAAAGGAAGAATTTTTAAGCAATATCTCAAGATACTCCCCATTCCAGGTGCTCCAACATTGCAGTGACTATAGAAAAACCATTGATTATGGACATCAGGGAAGATCACATAGCTCTAGCCTCAACAGAAGTGGAATTTATGTAGGCCTCTGAGAAAAACATCAAACATATGACTAGAGAGATAGAAGAATATAAAGCTAAGATAAAAAGTATGGAAGAAGATGTGAGATACTACAAAGGAGATAGAGAAAGTACTTTTGAATTCAAAGCCTATGTCGGTGAATTACAAGAGGAGTTGAAGACCAAATTAAAACAATTCTACACGAACTTGAACTATTTCCTGGATCAATCTAAGCAGTTGTTAGAAATGTCAAGAAAATTCAAAATAAAAAAATGGAGAGTTGTAGAAAAATCATCTAGTCATGGATAATCTAAAAAGGTGGTCAAACGATAACCCCAATGTGCCTCAAGAAATTCCAAGAATGATTGAAAAAGAAAATAGGTTGAATTATGCAGCAGTCATCAACTATCAGAACAAGGGTAAAGAGTTGGGAAAGGATATATCAAATTCAATAGGGAATTGTAAGCACTTCCATACTATTATAGAAAAATTGATTGAAAGATGCAAGTTGCCTAAAATTGTAGACATGGGCCAGCCAAGACCGACAGAACAAATCATGGCATATCTAGAAGCAAATTTTAATTCACTAATATTCTCCATGGGGATGGTTGAGAGAGTCACTAAGGAAATGTTAAAAGAACACATAGCAATGCCTTCTAAAAATAAAAAATTAATAAGTTCCTTTTCGGTCACATTGAAAAAAGGTATGGACATCATGTCCCAAGATGCAACCACGTGTGATGTCACATTAGAATATTTTCTCTTTAGGAGAGTAATAAGAATTGCTTCTTGTCATGAAGTATGGACTGCATAATTTAACCATAAAGCTAAGGGACGATTGTAATATTCATGATTTAGATTTCTGTGGTGATAGTTTTCTTTAGGTTGGTTTGAAATATCCAAAGTAGTTTTTTCCATTGGTCGACGTTATGGATCCATAAGAGAATCCATCTTCAGGACACAAAGATGAGGATGAAATGAGATGAGTATCATCTTAGAAATACTAAAAAATGATGAGTAAAACCCAAGGATGTCGGCTATAGCTACAACAAAAACCTAAAAAATATAAATGAAATAAGACTAAAGAAAGCAATTAAGTTATAATAATAATAATAATAGTTAATAGTTATAATAACCTAGTAATAACAATAATAATAGTACTAGGGTTTAGAATAAAGGAGAAACCTGGAACTCTATTAATATATTATTAATTATTATAATAAATAAATGATAATAATATTTCTCTTAAGGGAGAAGAACCAAAATTAAGGGGAAAGGAAGAAAGAGCAAAAAAACTAGAGAGAAAATAAAACAAGCAAAAAGGAGGAGAGAGCAAACAATCAATCAGGAGGCCCAAGGACAGAGATTAAAGGAAATAAAAAAACACCAAGAAATCAAGGAAAAAGGAGAAAAATCCTAAGGAGGCTAATGTTGAGGGAAAAATTGTTATGTTTTACATGTTTCTTATCAAAGGAAGACACTTCTCACTAATATCCAAATCCCCATCTATATTCAGTTTGTTGGGATGCTTAATAATTTCCATAGCTTCTCTAATTCGACGTTTGAAAAAATGATCTTCTTATGTCAGGATCTTGGTGTTTTCTAAGCACACGTCGTGTTTGGTAGTGAGGGAGTGTTCTTCTAATGTTGAAATGCAAGTTGATTCATTCATAATGTCATCACCATGATCTTTAATCCTATTTTGAAAAAGAAATCGTATTTCTCCAATGTAACATCTACCACATGAGCATTCCACCTTGTAGACTTTGTTAAATATGGAAAAACCCAAGACATGACCCCCATCTTTACCTGTTGTTGCATAAGTATAGTAGTACTATGTATTGACATTGGTCAATGTTGTCTTTGACCGATCTCATTTTTTGTTTGATGGTCTCTGATGGCTTGAAGGTTGTTCTGATATCCTTCTTTTTCAATACTTTGGAAATCTTTTCAATGACCCATTGAATGTAAGGGAGATAATCATTTTTACAAGAGGAATGGTTGTTGAGGTTTCAAGGTTCACTATTTGTTCTTTCTAGGGATTTTCTTATCACACTATTGATGTCCTTTCCTTTGTAACCTATGATTTTGAAGAATTCAGATAGGTGATATTTTTCTTGTTATAGGTGCTCTTCATAAGAGATTATGATGGCCCTTGTGGCCAAGGTGTTAAGTACTCTCATCTTCTAGTTTGGGTGGTGATGAGAGCATGCATGAAGATAATTTTTTGTATGGTTTTTCTCCATATATACTACATGTCCTAGGTTCCCATCCTCTTTTCTGCTAATTAGCACATCCAAGAAGGGAATTCAAACATTATCCTCTAATTCTATTGTAAACTTGATATATCTTGAAAGATCATTTAGATGTTGGAAGAAATTTTCAAGTTCATATTTCCCATGGGGCCATAACACATTACTATCATCTTTTGGGTTGTTATATTATTTGCAGTGAAAGTTGAGGTGGATTGACTGATAGTCAAAGTTGAACATATAGGTGGTCTGAATGAGTAAAGATGAATTCGAGGTGGATAGACAACAATTCAAAGGTTGAGGTTAGTCGACTGGGTAAATTTGAAGTCTAAGGTAGAGGTGGTTCAACTAAGTAAATATGAATTTGAGGTGGATCGACA
Source organism: Picea engelmannii (assembly GCA_009831015.1). Classification (NCBI taxonomy): domain Eukaryota; kingdom Viridiplantae; phylum Streptophyta; class Pinopsida; order Pinales; family Pinaceae; genus Picea; species Picea engelmannii. The sequence continues at coordinate 1,192,977 of ML776741.1, read as the reverse complement.
ACAAGTCGAAGGTCTAGTTTAGTCGTCCACGTAAAGTTGAATTTGAAGGTCAAGGTGGTTCAACATGGTAAAGACATTGATAGCAAGTCGAAGAGGTCAACCAACAAGAGGTCGACAGGAGGGTGTATGGCGACTGACTGAAGACCAAATGAAGGTCGACTTGTAGTCGACGGTAATCCTACTTGGTAGTCAACTGTAACAGAATCCCGAGATTTGTAGGATTTGTAGTCAATGATATGCATGGATCTGTAACCATTTTTGGGCCTTGTTTATTTAGGGTTTTTCCTTTTGTAAATCCTTTAAAGAATGCATGTTGTAAGGCCATAAAGGTTAATTAATGAATCTTGAATATTTAGATGATGAATGGATAATCACAAAGAGTCTATAATTTAGAGGTTATTGGTCATGCAAATGTAAGCCTAATTGGCTATAGGGTTGTTCTTGTGTAAGAAAGAGGGTATTATTTTGATTATTTCTTAGGTGTGGACCAAGGTTAGACACGTAACCTTTTATTCTGAATGAATAAGAAAACAAGGAGCAAAATGCTCAAAGAATGTTGGTTTTCTCTGTTTGGGTTTCTAGGGTAAAATCTTTGTGTATGGTGTGCTTGTTGTGTCATTTAATTTCTTGACTAAAATATTTCTTCCTCTCTTCTGCTAGGTTTAGCGTGGAAGTTTGTCTGATTTCCTGACATGTGGTATCATATCTTGGTTTAACAACCTTGGATCTGAGCTAAACCCTAGGTACAGTAAGATTCGTAAGTTAGAAATATTTAAATATTGTGCTAAAGATTGTGTTAAAGAATGGAAAGTAGCTTGAGAATAGAGATCGAAAAATTCAATGGCCAGAATTTTGAGCTTTGGAAACTTAAAATTGAAGATCTCCTTGTAGATCGAGAAAAATAGATAGCAGACTGTCCAGGTACCATGCTGGTAGGTATGCCTACGGAATAATGGGAGAAACTTGAAGAAGAGCAAGAAGTATGATTCAAATTTGTCTTGCAAATTCGATGTTGTTGAATGTCTTGCCTGAAGATTCAACCAAGAAATTGTGGGACAAGTTGGGGAGTTTGTACCATTCAAAACATTTGGTAAATAAGTTGTTTCTCATAAAGAAATTGTATCTTCTAAGAATGAGTGATGACATTTCAGTGACTGAGAATTTAAATGAGTTTAATACCATTCTAAGCCAGTTATCTTTTGTGGATATTAAAATCATTGAGGAGGAGAAATGTATTAGCCTTTCATGATATTTTCCGGACTCTTGGAATAGCTTATTCATTACTATATGGAGCAATACAACCACATTAGCACTAGAAGACGTGGTTGCATCTCTATTGTCGGAATAAATGAGAAGGAATAACATGGAAGGATCGAACAAAGATTCTTTAGTGGTGAGAGGTCGACCGATTGACAGAGATAAAGGAAAATTATATGGTAGAAATTCTAAGTCGAAGGGTAGATCTAAATCTTTGGTTCAATGAAAAAAAATATGCTAGGAATCTGGTAAAGTTGGGCATTACAAAAGGATATGCAATTCAAAGGCAATGGAAGTCAATACAAAATCTGAGGAGAATCAGTTGACTAAGAGAAAGATGACTCCAGATAAGGGAGGAAATGTGTACCTAGCGTCGACTAGTACACAGTCAGATCAAGATGTTTGGTTGATCGACTTAGGAGCATCATATCATATGACACCAAACAGAGAATGGTTTTTTGAATATGAACGATATGAAGGAGGAGAAGTGTTCTTGGGGGATGACTCGACAACCAAAATTTTCAAATGGGGAAGAGTTAAACTGATACTGCGGGATGGGAGGAGTAGAGCCCTTCCAGGTGTGCTACACATTCTTAGTTTGGAAAGAAACCTGATATATGTCAGTACAGTAAGATGAGTGATGTTGGTGTGCACACTCTATTTCATAAGGATTAGTTCAAGATGGTCATAGGTGTGATGGTATTAATGAAAGGAGTTTGGATTGGAACCCTATACAAGTTGCTAGGGAGTGTCGACCCGACTAGATGAAACAACATTGTTGTTCCTGAAGTCGACTCAACTTCGAATCGACTTGAATTGATTTGAGTTGAGTTGATTCAAACCAACTTAGCAAGTCATCATAAAGTCAACCCGACCATGCTATGGCATGAGAGGATGGGACACATTGGAGAAAAAGGACTTTGACCTATGAATAACAAAGGTATGGTTGAAGACTTTCCTGAATGTAATTTATAAGTTGACTTTTTTTAACATTGTATATATGGAAAACAAAGTAGGGTGAGGTTCCCATCTAGAGCAAAAAGGGAAAATAGGATTCTAGAGTTGGTTCATAATGATGTGTTTGACCCTATTATAGTTCCTTCACTTGGTGGATCAACATATTATGTCTCTTTGATAGATGATTTTTCCAGAAAGACATGGATATATTTCCTGAGGAAGAAATCATAGTTTTTCGAGAAATTCAAAGAGTTTAAATCTCTTGTAGAAAACCAAATATATAAGAAGATTAAGGTGTTGAGAACTAACAATGGTGGTTAATTCTATGGAAAATAATTTGATTAGTTCTGCAAGAAATATGGCATAGAACACCAAACTACCACACCATATACCCCACAAAAAATGGATTTTCCGAAAGAATGAATAGAACATTGATGGACAAGGAAAGAAGCATGATCAGTGGTGTTGGGCTCGCACAAGAATTCTAGGCGGAGGCAGTTGACACTGCAAAATATCTATTGAATATGTCTTCTTTGTCAACGCTAGTTGACACGACTCCAGATGAGGTATGTTCAGGTAAGAATCCTTCAGTTTCACTTCTCAAATTACTTGGTTGCGATGCATTTGTGCATGTTCCCAAGGAAAAGAGGAGAAAGATGGAAAAAAAGGTAGTCAAATGTATTTTCATTGGATACAAAGAAGGAATGAAAGGATATAAGATATGGGATCCTGCATCAAGGAAAATAGTGTACAGTCGATATGTGGTCTTCAAAGAATTTGAAGTAAGTGTGAGCCTAAGGAAATTGTTCAGAGTGAGAATAAACCTGAGACAATGTGGTTTGAAACAAGGAATGAAGAAGATCATTAAGATGATTCGACTGAATCAGAGGAAGAGGTGGAACAACTGACCCTTGTTGTAAGGAGATCAAAAAGAGTAAGAAAACTAGTCAAAAGGTATAGTCCGCCTGACTTCTGATCTGCATTCATATTAAATTCCATCTACAATGAGCCCAAGTCAGTCGGGGAGGCAGTCGACTCAAGGAAAACTCTGGAAGGATGCCATGGTCAAAGAAATGGAATCCTTGCACAAGAATGAGACATGGGAGTTAGTCAAGTTGCCCAGTGGAAGAAATCTTGTCGATAGAAAATGGGTATTCAAGAAGAAGATAAATGCAGTAGGTCAAGTCGAGAAATTCAAAGCTCGACTAGTAGCGAAAGGATATTCCCAAATCGAAGGAGTCGACTTCGGTGAGATTTTTTCCCTGTTGCAAAATTAACTTCCATTAGAGTATTAATGTCTCTGTGATCTAGATTTTATGAGCAGAATGAAATGAATACAGATGTATATTATGAACACAAAGACAAAGTAAAACTTGACTTCTATTAAATAAATAAATATGTTGAAACTGTAAAATGCAGACTAAAACAAGCTTGCTTGAATGCTGGCAACTTATCTTTGAGAAGAGATGTGATGGCTACGCTCATTTACAAGAAGAGATTACAATGAGGTTCTAAAGGATTTTTTACATCAAACACTAATGCAAAAACCCTAGATATCCAAAAACCTAACCCTAGGAGATGAAGCGCCAAAAGTCATGTGGGCCCCGTTGGGATAAGTTGGTACATCAACTTCCAGGGATCATAAAGTTTCCATATGATATTCATTTTTGGCGCACGATAGCCCATTGGAAATGTCTATCCGAGGACTACAAATTATGTTGACACACTTTGACTTTTCCTATAATGTGACTATGGAGGACCCAAAAAATCTTTTTTAGGGCCTCAAAACAACCCCAGACGTTTAGGACCCAAAAAGCTAGAAAAAAACTTCCAAGATGACATTTGTAAGTGACCGAGTTGGAATAGGTGGGTGGCCATAGATATCCACCTGGATAAATCCTCCCCCCTTAGGAAGCAACAATATCCATTGCGTTTATTTCCACTATTAGATGAGGAAATTTATGTTGAATTTGGCCCCGAGTGAGCCACTTGCCTTGGTGCAGGAGTTGCCCTTGACCTGTGTGTCCATGATATGATCAATGGATACTTGTTCCACGCATTTAGGGTTGAGATATGTCACTTTCAACTATTATACTACCTTTGATGTGTCCAATAATGGTGTAAAGTATGGCGAAAGTAGGTCCACATTAAACATTGGATGCAAGCCAAGGAAGGGGGGAATGTTGAACTCAAAAGAATTGTCACCCACAACCTTGGTGATAGTATAAGGTACATAGCAGAGTGGATGAAGATTTCGATGGGGTCTTGTAAGGTGTTCTTTCTGCAAGTGCAAGCACACTTTATCTTCCGTCTGAAACTTGTGTGGCACTCGATGTTGATCATGGCGTTTCTTGTACTTGGAATTGAACTTCTGCCAAATATCTTGAACCTGTTGGCGGATGTGTTGGATCTGCTCAATGAACCGAATAACTTTTTCAGCTTCAGTTTAAGCATGGGACTAGTCTTCCTGGATGGCCACAAGGGGTAGTGCAACATCCATGGGACCCAATGGTTGAAATCCTAATCCCACATGAAAGGGGCTATGATCAATTGAGCTATGTATCATTTTGTTGTAGTTGCGTTGAACATAGGGAAGACTCTCATTCCATGTGTGAGGATGCTTAGAATTGCACATGCACAGGATATGCACAACCATGCGGTTGACAACCTTGTTTTGGCAATCCATCTGGGGATGGAAGGCAATGGATTTGGTGAGCTTGGTGTCCAACAGTGACCAAAGGCTCGACTAGAATGTGTTGAGGAACTGATTTTCCTGATCTGAGATGATGGTTTGTGGTATCCCAAAATGTACCCACACTTGTTCGAAGAATATCTTGGAAGTGGCCTATGTTGTGATGATCTTCTTGCAAGCGTTCATAATCAACATTTTAGAAAATGATCAACCACCACAAAAACACAGTCATTTCCCCTCTTGGTTGAAAAAAGGCCCAACATGTAGTCCATCAATATGGATTCCCAAGGTCATTCAAGAGTAGGAAGAGGGGTGTACATGCCTTGTTTTTTAATGGTTGGTTTGGAAATGGCGCAGGCAATGCAGGACCTTATATACTTGTTGAAATCATGTCAAAGTTTCAGCCAATAGAAATTTTATTGCAGCACTACCACTGTCTTTTCTACACCGAAGTGTCATGCCACCCGATTGCTTGTTCACTTGATGGAATGCATAGATGGCCCAGATGGCATAGCAGCTCATCCTAAAATGGAAATTAGTGATAGTTGTGTTTTCACCCAGCATCTAGTAGGTGGCGTTGAAGTCAGGATATCTCTCATAGAGTTGGGGCCATGTGGAGGTCTCGTGGATGCATGATTTTAGGATCATGGTGAGTGTTGCAACTGGTGGGAGGTTGAGGATATCAGAGAAGTGGTTGGTGCTTCCTATCTTATACTTGATGTTAAGATGGAACCGTTGAAAGTATGTGGACCACTTATGATGGTATTCATTCTGCAATTTTCCCTGTGTTTGCATGAACTGCAGTGGCTTATGATTGGTGTGGATGATGGTCTCCTTCCCAAGAATGTAATGCCTCCGTTGTCGGTAGACTTGCACAATGGAGTACGTTTATTTGTCATAATTAGGGTACTTACAGATGGAATATGACAATGTCTCACTATGATAGGCCACGGGGTGTCTTTGTTGAGTGAGAATTGCACCCACAACATAGTCTGAAGTATCTATCTCAATCTCAAAGGGTTGTTGCAGGTCAAGTAATGAGATCGTTGGGACTAAGCACAAGTATTGCTTCAAATCATCGAATGTTTTTTTTTATGATAGGCCCCACACAAACTTTGTCTTACCACCACCCTTGGTTACTTGGATGAGGGCCCATGCAATATGGGAGAATCCCAACATGAACCTGCGATAGAAATTTTCAAGGCCTAGAAAGATCTAAAGCTCAGTGAGTGTGGTTGGGGCTAGCCAATCAAAAATTTCTTGGATCTTGGTTGGATATACATGCACCCCATTCTCATAAAAAATCTATCCTAGGTATTGAACGTTGTCCATGCTAAAGGAGCATTTTTCCAAATTTTCATATAGCTTGTGTTGTCGCAGAGTGTGCAGAGCCTGTTGAATATGCTACAAGTGTTCCACCAAATCCTTGTTGTAGATGAGGATTTCATCTACAATATATTATCCATCATCCTTGTGAAACTTGTTGGGTCATTCGTCAAACCAAAGGGGTGACCAACAATTCAAAAATACCTTTTTTGGACTTGAAGGAAGTTTTCCATACATTTGTCTGCTCTATTGGGACTTGATGGTAGCCAAAATTTGGATCAATATTACTGAAGTCTTTGCCCCCCTTAAGATAATAAAGAAGATCGTCAATTCATGGAATTGGGTATCGGTTCCTGACTGTGATTTTATTTAGGGCTCGATAATCGATGCAAAGTCGTCAGGTCTCATCTTTCTTCTGCACAAGCACAATTGGGCTTCCACATGGTGATGTGTTGGGTCAGATGTGCCCTTTTTGGAGTAGTTCTTGGATTTGACACTTGATATCCTCGTTTTCCAATAGAGAGCGTCGATAGACTAACCCATTGGGTAGCGGTGCCTCATGGTTCAGATCGATTTAATGCTTGACCTAAAAGGGTAAAGGTACCCTAGTGGGTGAGGAGAAGATGTATTTGTTTTCTTCCACGACAATATCCACTTTCTTCTGTTTCATGGAGAGATCAGTCATAGAGGCCATGGATGTGGTTACAACCTTCCACTCACTTTGAGAGAGAATCACAAAGAAGAAAAACTTCTCAATCTGAGAGATGACCTTCTTGCATTACTTGGCAGAGATCAAGGAAATGGTAGTAGGTGGGACTACCTCGGGTATCCTGTACAATTTCCAATCCAAATCAATAATAACACTATGAGGCCTAGACTCATATACAACATGATGTTTCCATAAATAAGGTTGTCCCAAAATAACATCACAAACTTCAAGTGGAGTGACATCACACAATACCTCATCTTTAAAGGGCTTGATGTCGTAGGATAGGAGGAATTGTTGGTTGATGTGAAGATCGCTTCCTTGGCGAAGCCATCTGATGGTGTATGGATACAGGTGCAGTGTTGTCATCAGGTCCAACCGCTTGATGACCTCCGCTGATATGAGATTATTCTAGAGACCGCTATCAAAGATGAAGTGTAGCGAAGTACCCTTCACCAACATATGTGAATGAAATAGGCGCTCTCCTTCCTCTATCTCATTAGTTTCACAGGGATGGATCTAGGTGGTAGCAATGGTGGAACTAGGTTCCGCATAAATAATATATCTCCCCTTTTCTGGTTATGACTTTGAGTCAGAACCCACATATGATTCAGAGGCTTTCACCTCAGCCACCAATGACTTCTTTGAGATACAGTCAACATTTTTATGCTAGGGGATCTTCTGGAAGTTGCACCACTTAACGATGTCTTTCTTCATATTTTCATTGTCCTTCTTTGTTTTCGGCTTAGACTAGTTGTCCTAAGGTTGTCCATCTTTGCTTTGCCCTTTTTTTTATAGGTTGGGATTTCAATTTCCCTGTTTCTATTGTGAGGGGTTCCCAGACCCAAATTATCGTGTCTTTTGTTTAAGCTTATGCTAAATTTTGACTACATATCGATAGGCTGCACCCAAGGATGAGATGTCCAGAAACTCCATTTTGTCTGGATGTATCTATGCATACCATCACGTTACTTGAGCTCCAAATGTCACTCAGAATATTTGATACCTAGCTTGATTCGCAAGGTATGGAAGATATTTTTGAACTCTGGCACTATTTGGTCCATTTCCTGTCATAGTGTGGTCCATCTTGTATACAGCTTGTCATAATTTCCAACAGGATAGTATTGTTCCTTAATAGCATCCCTGAAGGGCTCCCAGGTGAGTGTGACTATAAATAATGAGGGTTCCTCTATTGCCTTTTTCTCACAGAAAGTCTCCCACCAATATTTGACATGGGGAGTGGATTTGAGGAGCGAAAATGTAATATTTTCTCTATTGGAAAAGTTATGGATAGAAAAATACCCTTATAGAAGATTCAACCATTTGTCTACAACATCTATGTCTATTTGAACTTCAAATTGTTGAAATATTGTGTAACTGCAAAGAATATTCTTATCCCCTTTGTGGATAAAGTAAAAGATAACACACACACACACACACACACACACATATATATATATATATATATTAACAAGTTGTCCCTATTTTTCCTAGACAAGTCAAAAGTAAATTACAAAGATAAAGTGGACAGGGCCCCCTGAACTAATTATTGGCGGGGCACAACTTGTATTTATAAGAAGCCTAGCACCTCATTTGTTCACACACACATCAAGCTCTCTCTATCAAGTGTGCAAGTCTGAGAGTGATGCAGCTACCAGAAGAAGTGATGCAGCTACAAGGAAGAGTATCTCAGTAAAGGGTTTTGGTTATCTTGGTGAAGGACTATCTTGGTCTACATGGTGCACTAATCTGTTATGGTTAGGGTTTTTGGTGGATCTTCTATTTGGTGAGATCTCTCTTGTGAGAGACATTGTACTTGGTTATTGAACCTATATTAAAGAATTTTTGTTGGGTTTTCTTCCCCTTGAGGTTTTCCCAAGATAAATGCTTATGTACTCTTGTGATTGTGTTTCTCTCAATGATCCTATCTATGTTATGGATATCTATTAAATTGAAAGAAACCTAATAATAGATTAAACCTTAACATGGTATCATAGATAAGTTGAAGAGAGCATCCTTCACAGGAAAAAGAAAAATGTCATTATTGTCGTACAAGAAAATTAGGGATTTTTATTGAAGAGAAATTTCATCCCAAAGATCATCTAGAAAAGTGTGCCCTAGCCAAAGGAACTCATTGACACCTTCAGCACACCTTTTCAGTGGATAGAACTCCCAAAGAGTGAAACCCTAGTTTCCACCAGTACCAAAAGTACTAGAAAACTAGAAGTACCAGAAAACCAAAAGTACAAGGAAACCAGAAGTACCAGAAAACTAGAAGCTACAGTCCAGAATTTCGCAGGTCCAGTTCCAAGGGTCAAAAATTGGAATTTTCAGAAAATGACTATACCAGCATACTCACCTCAATCCAGCGCATCTTTTGGTGAGTTCATTTTTTAGATCCAAGAAATTTGATTTTTCTTTTATTTATATAGCCCAGAGGGCTAGGGTTTCTACTGCAAGAAATAATGGCTATCAGTATGAGGGTAGAAGACAGGATGGAAGGATCTGGAAACTTCAAATATTGGAAGCATAGGTTGCAGATAATTCTAGACGAGAATGATCTCCTATAACATGTTACAGTGGGTGTACCAGAACCAGAGGAAGAAGATAAAAATACCAAGCACAAGAAGAATGAAAAGAAAGCAAAAAGAATCATGTCAAATTCAGTAAAGGATCACTTGATCCCTCATATATCCAAACTACATACAGTAAGGAAAATGTATGAAGCAATCAGCAGATTATATGAAAGAAAAGACATTAGCTGGAATCTTTCCTATCAACTTTGTAATATGAAGATGGAAAACTCAGAATCTGTCTCATCCTATCTTATGAGAGTTTCTTAGATTACAGATCATCTTGCAGCTATTGGAGATGTCCTTAGTGACAAATATCTTATAACCACAACCCTAAATGGGTTTCCAACATTTTGGATTCCTTTTGTACAAGGAGTATGTGCAAGAAGAAAGTTACCCAAGTTTGATAAGTTATGGGAAGATTACACACACAAAGAATCTAGACTTGCAGACCAACAAAAGATATTAATTGTTGACGAAAAGGAAGCTCTTACAGTTCAAAAGAATAGAAGAAATTCCTTTAGGAAGAACAATAAAGAAGCTAACTCCGTAAGAGTTCCAGATAAGAAGAAAGATGTTTCAAATATCAGATGCTATAATTGTCAAAAGTTGGGACACTTTTCCTATGATTGTCCTCGAGGAAAAGGGAAAATAAAGCATCAAGCACATGTGGCAAAGGAAGAGGAATATCCTCCCTCAAAGAAAGATTTAGTAGAAATTGAGGATTATGTACTTTAAGTTGAAGATAGTTGATCTGAAAGATAGCAAATGGTGGACTTTGTGGAGCCTCCCCACACAAAAATAAAAGATAAGTATTCATGTTCATTTGTAGTATCTTGTTTACTTTAATACTTTATCATTACAAGTTAGATCTTTGTGAGAATGTTAATTAACCTCGTTTTATTTTAGTGTCTATGCAGATTTATGAGGGAAGTATCAAAGAAGAGGATAAAGAAAGAGATAAAATATGTATTTTAGGTATGATCACTCATGAGAGTGACAAAGGTATGTGTTTAGCTATGATAGTAAGGGAAAAAATGGTAATTTCATAGCTAGATTGAAAAAGAGTTCAAAAGTCTTATTCATGATTAGGGTTTCATATGTGTACATGGTTGAACAAGTTTTTCTTAAGAAAAGATGTGTACTACTCCGATAGAAATCATGATATAGTTTTATTTGATTATTGCTTATTGTTATTGGCTGATTGGCTAAGTGACATATCTCAGAAAACATATTGTAAGTAAGTTTACGGGTCTCAGAAGAAATAAATTATGCCTTGACATGTAGAAGTTAGACAGTATGAGAAGGACTTATCATATGGTGAGATTCAGTAAGAACCAGACAATATCCAGTATTCATATAGGAGCAGGAGGCTCCTAAAGATGCAAAACAGAAATGTTCAAGATGAAGCGAAAGATGAATACTCAGATATAGTTGATGAGATGCATGTAACTACAGGTTGCTCCAATACCGTTCTTATATATGCAAAGGGAGCAGGTTGATCCAGTATGAATTCAGAAAGAAACAAGTGTTCGAACTCAAGAAGGCACACAGGATATTACAGAAGAGAACTTCAAGGATGATGATTATCAGATGTTGCACAGTTAAATAAACTCTTAGTTTGGTGCAAGAGGGAGCTATGTATCTGAGTTAGAAATGGAGGATCGTGATTTGGTACAGTTAGGAAAGCAGTGGTCCACAAGATATTTTTTCAGATCCCATAGCTAGACCTCCGTAGAGAAGGAGAAAGAGAAGAGACCTTCATAGAGAAGGGGAATGAGAAATTTTCCAAGGTTGGCCTCTGTCCAAGTGTTGAGTTTTGGATACTCTAGGGACATGCTAGAATACCCTCATAGAGAGGGGTGTGACCACCCTTGTAAAGAGGAGTGTGGATGTTTCTCCAAGGGGCAATAAGAAAATACTCTCCTCTGGCCAAGGATTGAGTAGCCTAGAACACAAACCTTGACCATGTGGAATGGTTAGTTGGCTCTTGAGGTTTGTGTCATGATCCTGCGTGGATCATGGAAAGGGAGTATAGTCTTTCCTAGGCTAACATCTTATCTTATTTAGTTCATGTGGGATGACTAGGAGTGAAGCTATGGTATTAGTCCTCCCCATTGGATGGGTGAGATAGATTACTACAAGAGAAGGGAGAACATAAAAGGAATGGAAAAATTCATAGAATATCTTTTGTGTGAAGATAAGACATCTTCTATGTGAAGATAAGATATCTTCTACGTGAAGATGAAAGAAAGAAAGACTATATTTTGTGTGAATATAAAGAGAAAAAAACTTCTTTAATATGGATTCATGGAGAACTAGTCAGTGATCGTGATGCCATATGACCAAGTGAATTATATTGATGCCTCTTGTTACCCAGTTGATGATGTTGCCCAGTTGACGATGTTATCTAGTTGATGTTGTTACCCAGTTGATGATATTGCCCAGTTGATGATGTTATCCAGTGGATGTTGTTACCCAGTTGATGATGTTATCTAGTTGATGCTAATGTCCAGTTGATGATGATTATCTAGTTGATGATATTGTTCAGTTGATGATGACATCCAGTGACCTATCAAAAGATAAAGAATATCCTTCTTGTTAAGAGGGAGTGTTGAAATATTGTGTAACTGCAAAGAATATTCGTATCCCCTTTGTGGATAACGTAAAAGATAATATATATATATATATATATATATATATATATATATATATATATATATTATATTAATAAGTCGGACCTATTGTGCCTTGACAAGTCAAAAGTAAATTAGAAAGATAAAGTGGACAGGTCAGCCCTGACCTAATTATTGGGGGGGCACAACTTGTATTTATAAGAATCTTAGCACCTCATTTGTTCACGCACACATAAATCTCTCTCTATCAAGTGCGCAATTCTGAGAGTGACGCAACTACCAGGAGAAGTGACGCGGCTACAAGTAAGAGTATCTCAGTAAAGGGTTTTGGTTATCTTGGTGAAGGACTATCTTCTTCTAAGTGATGCGCTACTCTATTCTGGTTAGGGTTTCTGGTGGATATTTTGTTTGGTGAGATCTCTCTTGTGAGAGACATTGTACTTGGTTATTGAATCTATTTTAAATAAGTTTTGTTGGGTTTTCTTCCCCTTGAGGGTTTCCCAGTATAAATGCTTGTGTACTTGTCATTGTGTTTCTCTCAGTGATCCTATCTATGTTATGGTTATCTAGTAAATTGAAAGAAACCTAATAATAGCTTAAACCTTAACACAAATATAGGAATATAAAATCTAATCTATACCTTGAAGGGGGTGACACCTCCACTCAAGGAATATGCATCTCTTATTGGTAGTCATCGAAGGATTTGCACAAAACTATCCATCATCTCGTTTCTCTGTTGCACGAGGGATTCCTTGACCAATAGTTTGAAAGGATCTCCTGTCCTGCCATCTTTCTTTTCTCTTTCCATGGAAGGCCTCTTGGGCGTGTGAGAGATTTTTTCCTCAAAAGAAACAAGATCGAGACCCAACTCTTTGTACCTTGACCTCATCAGAGACATGCACTAAGAACAACAAGTAGAAAACCGCTCTAATACCATTGATCTGTATTTTATGAGCAAAACGAAATGAACACAGATCTATAATATGAAGATAGATATACAATGAACAATAACATAGATACAGTAAAACTTGACTTATATTCAATAAAGAAATATGTTGAAATTGTAAAATGCAGACTAAAACAAGCTTGTTAGAATGGTGGCGGCTTATCTCTAAGAAGAGATGTGATGGTTACGCTCATTTGCAAGAAGATGATTACAATGAGGCTCCAAAGTCCTTTTTACAACAAACATGAATTCCAAAACCATAGACATCCAAAAACCTAACCCTAAGAGATGAAGCGCCAAAAGTCATGTGGGCAACGTTGGGGTAAGTTGGTACATAAACTTCCCAGGCTCGTAACTTTTGCATACGATCTTTGTTTTAGGCACACTATAGCATGTTGGAAAGTTCTATCTGAGGAATACACATTATGTTTTCACACTCTAAATATGTTAATATTATAACTGTGGTGGGCCCAAAAAACGTTGTTTAGGGCCTCAAAACGGCCCCAGAAGTTTAGGACCTGAACACCTAGAAAACAACTAACCAAATGAAAATTGAAACTGGCAAGATGACATATGTATGTCAACGAGTTGGAATAAGTGGGTGGTCACCGATATCCACCTAAATCACTCTGGTTGTAGCATTTGATATGGAAATGGAACATATGTATGTGAAGACAATGTTGCTACATGGGGACCTGGAAGAAGAAATCTACATGAAACAGCATGAAGGATTTGTAATAAAGGGAAAGAACGATTTGGTGTGTAATCCGAAAATATTCCTTTATGATCTAAACTAATCACCAAGGATGCAATACCAAAATTTTGACACGTACTTCTTTAGTTTGGGATTTGTGAGAAGTAAAGTTCATCACTGCATATATTATAAAGTAGAAGGTGGGTGTTTCATCTATGTAGCATTGTATGTTGATGACATGTTGTTGATTGGAAATAGCATGGACGTAATAAAGGAGGTGAAGAAGCAGTTATCCTCCAAGTTCGACATGAATGATATCGATGCAGCTAACTTCATTCTGGGAATGGAAATTAAGAGATATCGAGCAACTAGAAAGCTTAAGTTGAACCAGACGAAGTATATTGAAACATTTTTGAAATGTTTCAACATTTAGGATTGAAAATCGGTGAAGGTGTCAATTCATGTGGGAGCAAGGCTAACTATTGAACAGTTTCCAAATACACAGGAAGAAATATAGGACATGGAAGGTGTTCCCTATGCATTTTTTGTTGGTAATCTAATGGATGTGATGGTCTACACTCTTTTAGCATAAGAAGTCACCTTCAGATTGAATGGAAGGAAAGCTTAGTACCCATCAGGTAATATATGAATGTAAGAGTGTTTTAAAGGGTCAAATGGAAAATACTCAAAATGATAATGTTCCAACTCAGAAACAGGGCTAGCAATGCACCAGCAATCAAGGTCTTGGCTAACTTCAATCAGTAGTTTAGGAGTAAATATAAATAGAGGGAAGAATTGAGTGAGAGGAGTGTAGGGACTGTTGCAAACATCAGGTCTACAAAAATTCTAAGGAAGAAAGTTTATAATCATAAGATATTATTGACATCAGAAACTAAGGAAGCTAAATAAACATCATGATAATATAATGATCAAATATCAACCATAACATCACCACAATAATTCATGTGAATCATTCAAAACATGAAATTCTAGCATCATAAGAAAATAGAATGAAAGAGAAGTTGATTTCTATTAGTCAAAAAGTCTTAAGTCCAGTATATAGCCAGATCACACTCACTTCATCAAAATATTACAGTCTAAGGGAGCCTTGCTCAACCATCCGAACCTACTAAAGAAATTAATATATCTATTTATAACAAAATGGAGGCAATAGCTAGAGGTACAAGTTGGCCTCCTTCCCTTAAGAAACTCCAAACATTTATTTGATTTAACAACTTGTCTAACCACCTATGCAACAAAACAAGAAAATGTTGGTGACTAATCCAACTGAACTTCAAACTGATTTGATTCCCTTTGTTGTGCAACTCTTTGTTTGCCATGTGTCTCTAAAATCATGTGGTTGTCTTCATGATGCCAGTTGCCTTCTCCATCATTAATCTATCCCAAAGCTGTTAGTTTGGTCCTCCTAGATCCCTAGTGCGTGTTGGTAGCTTCCTTGGGTAGAAAATCTAGGTAGCGCACTGCTAGGAGAAAAGGCAGTGCATGTAGGCAGCGCCACTGTGTTGCATATCTGTACAGACTCTGCTCTCTACAAAATATTAGGTAACGCAGTAAGGTAGCGGCCTGCGACCGTGGACGAGGATCTGACGAGGAGGGCGATGGAACCAACAATGTGAAGGTGAGATGAGGGGTGCTGAGGTGGAAGCACCAGGTGGCGGAGAGACGAATGCTATGGAACCAGACGAGAAGTGTCAAGGGGATGTGGATAGGACTTAGGTGGAGTGGTATGGGGGTTAGAAAGGTTGGCGCAGGGGGAAGAGGTCATGGAAGGAAGAGGAGACAGTCGGTGGAAAGAGATTGGTTAGGGATGAGAACACATAGCTATGACGGGGTGACCTAGAGGAGGATGGGAAAGTGTCGGACTAAAACGGGGAAGAAGGGGAAAGGGTCATGACATGGAGGATATTAGAATACAAGTGGAGGACACATGTCACCAAGAGGCGAGGGTGGTAAGAGGAGGAGGAAGTGGTAATGGATTTAAGGGGGGAGAACACGTAAAACAGCCTCATTCCGGACCCCCCCCTATTAAAGGCAGAATGGAAAGGGGTGTCTAGAATCAATCCTCAGCCGCAGATCTAGGTGCTCCAATCCTAGTCGTTGAAACCTGCGTGCCATCATTTC